>JAUESF010000001.1:7269830-7281770 GCA_032274765.1 Malacoctenus tetranemus | reverse complement strand
CACACACACACACACACACACACACACACACACACACACACACACACACACACACACACACACACACACACTACATTGTCAGATCAATATTGCATTACTGCGGTATGTTCTCCTCTGAGAGGTTACAGTGATAGGTGAGGGGTGTAGGTAGAAACCCTCTCTTCTGTCTGTACAGTGGCCAGGCACACGGGGCAGATCTGAGGAGACTTCACAGCTCTGACAGCCGCTTTCACCTCCCGGCTTCATTGCTGTCGCTCTCCCGTCTAATCCAAGGCTCTGCCACTGGCCTATGATCATTTATAGAGCATGTGTAGGCTGTATGGACCGTGTGTGTATGTGTGTGTGTGTGGCGGGAGGTGAGGGCATATGTGTCAGACTGAGAACAATTCCCCAGTTTTGGCCACTTTCAACATGCACTGATAAGACTCAGTATTGATGCTGTGTCCAATCAAACAAACAGCTCTCAGTTTATCAGTTCCTTCTAAATTGTCTATAAAATATTGACAATCCTGCGGAATCAACAATTAAATTCCCTTTCTTCCATTTTTGTGCCATCCTGTCACACACACCCAAATAAACACTTTCTGTAGAGGTTTGTTTTCTACTGAAAACATTACCTGTGAACATGATAAGTCGCAATCTCTGTTTGAATAACGACCAAAAGGAACGCTTCTTAGTGATACGTGTGCCGAGGTTAACTTCAGTGCAGGTGTGTGAGTATATATTTATGCATGCCCGTCTCAGTTCATGTGTGTGTGTGTATGTGTGTGTGTGTGTGTGCGTGTGTGTGTCTCTGAACCAAAGGGAGTCGAGTCCTTGGTGGCGACTGAAGCTCCAGCTTTTCCATTTAAACTGTATCATTAAAACGGGCAGAGAGGCGAGGGAGACGGCCCCTCCACACCTCATAAAGTGTGAGTGCCATGCCAGGCGAGGTGCCACGCACCGCTGCGTTTACGGCGAGCCAAACGCACTTTTTTTTTTTTTTTTTACACACCTTGTCCTCTCTCTCTCTCTCTCTCTCTCTCTGTCTCTCTCTCTCTCATATCTGTTTATATGATATTACTCACTTTCTGCTTTTTTCTATTTTTTTCTACTTTGCCCCTGCTAAGTATTGACCGGTATTTCAACTACCCCCTTCAGTTCCCTCTCCCTCGTTTTTTTTCTGTCAAGTTTGTCCAACAAGGAGTTGGAGCGTAACATTGAAAGGGTATAATCAATGGAAAAGCACCACTTAGGGATCCCATTTGATGCATACTGTAGGGCAGAGTTGATTCAAGGGTGTAGATTGAGTCAAGCCTCATTTCATATCCTCCCCAATTAGTCATCCTGCTTGTGCCCTCTATAACCCCCCTATTCTCGAGAAGGACGGGGCCAGACGGGCTCTCGTTTCGCACTAAACTATGGATGAGCTAATTTTTTTTTACCCTCTCAATCCCAGAGCTTTTTTTTCCCTTCACAATAGCATATCACTATATTTTTTTATCCTCTTTCCTTCTGTCATGTTTCTCACCTTCATCGCGATAAGCCAATGCAGCCGCCCCCCCATCCCCATACCCACCCCGCTCCTGTAACCTCTACATCTCCTCTCTCACCTCCTCCTTCACTCCCTTGCGCTCGCACCTCTCCAACTTTTTTCTGCGCGTCCGCCCATTTTCCCTCCACCATAAATCTCCACCCAAATCCTACTTAAACCCGCATCAGCAGCTGTCCTTAAAACTCCATTATCTACAATTACTTCAGCATTAGGGAGCCCGAGCACACCTGCCCCCACATAAAAGTGCCCTCGCCTAAAAATATTAAACCTGCCCAAAAGGGATTTGTGCTATTTTATTTTCTCGGCTCCTTTTGTTGTACCCGCGGCGCGGCAGCCCTCATAGCGAGCCGCATGGAACCAAAATGCCAGCAGTCTGGATCAGTGCCTCTGATTAGAGGGTAGGTCTATGAATGTGGGCCGCGCGCACCGTATTTAGATGGGTGGGTTTCCCGGTGTGATCACAGGGGACAGGTCAATGGCCCTGTCTGATTGCAGGAGACTGCCCACCGGCTGGACTGTGTGTGTTCATTTGCATGTCTATTTGACTGGCTGTGTACGAGCACGACTCCATACCGGTGACAAAAATGTCGTACACCTTCAGTGGTGGGAGTCCTGGGTCTTCATTGGAATATTCATGCACCTTTGTCTTTCGGTGAATTTTTTTTTCCGGATGTTTGAAATGAAGTAAAACAGAGCGAGAGTTGGACCAAAGCACTACTTAGTGAGCTTTGAAGGGGGTAAAAAATAGGGATGAAATAAAGGTCAGGCTATGGGTGAAAACAAATATATTTGTTGTGTGATATAATGTTAAAATGAGGGTTGACCTTTAGGCTCATGTGATTTACAGTGTCGTCCCATGAGTGAACATCCAGGATCTGATTCATCTAACACCGACCGCCCTTTCCCTCTTCCTTCCGTGGTGCACTCAAAATGATCACAGCCGGCAGGGAGGGATCACAGTTCATGTAAACATCTCTGTTTTTTCTGCCCGTCTGATGCATGCATAAGTCCATATTCAGTGTGATAACAGTCTAACACAGGGTTGTCATCCATAGTCAATGGTTTTAAAGGGGCAACATGCAGCACAGCTTATTTTCAGTTGTGCTGGCACACTAACAAAAGCAGAATAATACACTTTTTTAAAGCTTCAGATTCTATCAAGTGCAAACAAATAGAAATCCCTATTTTTTAAATGACTTCTGACAAAAGAGGTACGACAGAAAATCCTTTGTTTTATTTTGAAAAGTTTGCAGTTTTGCTTGATCGTCCCTTCGGCCTGATTGGACCCTTTGACAGCTAAGTTCTGTCCTCCTGCAGGCCACACGTTTAACACACATTATGGTCTGTGTTTGAATGTGTGTGTGTTTGTTTTTACTTCGGAAACAATGTGTCTCTCTGGCTGATGTGTTAAACTGCTGTTGAATGTGGTATCAATAGCAAACATACGAAAACCTTTTTGAATTAATCATAATTTGGATAGAATTGGGAGAACAAAGTTACATGTTCAAAATAATGAATTTGCCTACATTACTGATACATTTACTTACATTTGCTTGTAGTAAAACTCAGTAATTGTTATGAATCTGGGGGACACGTTGAGCATGTTGGTAATATCAGCGACAGGTTCTGTTTACAGCGGCAGCTTTGACTGAACTTGTGCTGCCCTTTGGTTCGACTCCCCGGAGAAAAATACAATTCAAAATTAAATTCCCTCTTTGGTTTTTGGTAGGGGTGGGTACGAGAATAGATCTGGTAATTAGCTGGTACTCATGTAGAGTTTAATGGTCAAATTTACTCATCAGCCTGTTGCCATGGAGAAAGCCTCCCTGGCTGTGCAAGACAGACGCAGGAAAACAAGTCGAAGCAGCGTGTGACGACCAGCATTTGTGTGTCTGTGTCGGTCCGTTTGTTTGTAAAGTGCTGTAGGCGAGGGGATGCATGGCGCGAGTGTTGGTAATGGACATGCTGGGAGGCTGGGAGGGGAGGAGGGGAATGGCGTTGGGGGGGTGGGGGGCGGTTGGGGGGGGGGGGTCGAGCGGACTCAGCTGTAGGTAGCCTGATCTGCTCTGATTGACAGCGATGGCAGATAAGGTGCTCGCGGTGAAGGGAATGTGAGCAGAGCTGCAGGCGAAGATAAGGGCCAAGATTAGCACCCTGCCACGTCACACACTGAGACACAGGGAGGTGGCGAGTGTGAGATTGAGATGTTGATGCAGGAAAAGTATCGGCGACAGCGAGCGCAATCGGTAAAGCCAGGAGTAAAGACGGAGTTCGTTGTGCGTCTGGGTGACGACTGTGTTTGCGCGTGCGCGTATGATTGCGTGCGCTATTGTTCATCGGCCCGTGTCCCAGGTAGCATGCGCACACACCCTGTTGAGCTGAGGCAGGCATGCTGGTGGTGGTGGTGGTGGTGGTGGTGGGGGCCTCAAGGAGGAGAGCAACTAATCAGCTCATAATCCAAGCGGCTGCCGTTTCCAGGGCAACACTGCTGTACATTCATGCGTGGAAAACAGATACTCTCTCTCCCCTTCTTTTTTTCCCTCCGTCTCTCTCCGTGTGTTTCTCTTTTTGTACCTCTTTGCCCTTTCTTTTTGCTTTTTGCCCCTTTCCTGTCATCACAGCCCAATTTTCACCTCTAATTCCTTGCCTCCCCCCTTCCTTTTGAATGTCTCCTTCTCACTATTTTCCTTCGCCTTTCTCCTCCCCTGTAAGGACACCACCTCGTCTTGCCCTCTCCTTTTTCTCCCCCCTGCCTTTCTGCCATCTCAATTTTCTCTTCTCTTGTCCCTAACCCATCAAATAGGCCCATATATCTCCCTCCCCACCTCATTTTCTTTCTCCTTTCTCTTTCCTTTGTCAACACTCCATCTATCTCCTCCTTCTCCAGCCATTCTTTCACTCTTTCCCTCTTCTTTTAGTGTTTTATATTCCCTTTGTCTGTCTTCCTAATTCTCCCTACTCCTGTTTTCCCCCCTGTAAGCACAGACCCCATCTTCCCTTTCTCGTTCTGCTGCCTTCCACTTTTTAATTTCCTTTCCACCCCCCACCCCCACCACCACCACCCCACCCCTCTCCACTCCTTTTCTCCCCTCTCTTTTTTATTTTCTCTCTCCCTCCCTTTCTCCTGTAAACACTCTTTGTCTTCACCCCTCCTCCTTCCCCTCATGCCAGGGGGTCCAGGGTTGGTGTATTTGTGCAGTGATGTTGGAGGCCTTGATGATCACTCTCTAGGAGATGATTATGTGGTCAGGGCCCTGCAGCCTCCTCTCCTGCCCCGCACGGCTGGAGCTCGGCACTCATTCGGTGTGTCTCGGTGTGCGTTCGTGTGTGTGTGCATGGAAAAGTATACTTCGTAGATGTAAGGTAATTTTTTTTGTGTGTGTCTATGGAAATGTACACTTTGTGGATGAAAGATACTCTTTGTGTGTGTGTGTGTGTGTGTGTGTGTGTGTGTGTGTGTGTGCGCGTACGTGCGTGCGTCAATGTGTCTGTGTGTGTGTGCGTCGATGTGTGTGTGTGTGTGTGTTTGTGTGTGTGCGTGCATCAATGTGTGGGTGTGTGCGTGTGTGTGTGTATAGAAATGTACTTTCTGAAACGTTTTAATTTGGGTGTGTGTGAGAGATTTTAAGGAGAGAAAGTGCGCGTGCGTGCGTGTGTGCGTGCGTGCGCGTGCGTGTGTGTGCGTGCGTGTGTGTTCTCATTAATTCAATAATACTGGCTTCTAATAAATATGCATTTAAACTCTGTTGTATTACTTTCCATAACAAAAAAGAGAATCTCTCCTGCCAACCAAATCTTTAAAGACTGCATGCATATTTTTTTTCCTGTATTAAATATTTTTCATTTCACAGTTTGTGGACTCACACATGAACGGTGCTCATTTCCCACTTTTACTCAATAAGCTTCTGCTGTAACGACAAGACCCAGTCGCCCGTTTGTGCCGCTGTGTGTGTGTGTGGTTGTTTTTTTTGCTGCATGTGTGTAGTCTCCTTCTCTCTTTGTCTAAGTCTGTGTCGGCCACATGTCCCCCCCCCCCGCCCCCCTTCTGCCGTCTGTCTGAAAAAGAGCTGAGCACTCCTCTGGAGCAGTGACACAAAACTGTAAATAAACAACATGCAGCTATAGAATTTTCGCTGGCTTTGTTTGCTCTTTTACTGCGACCACTTTCTCTATCCCCTCATCTCTCCTTCTCTTGACCTCTGTCTGTTTTGCTCCGTCTCCTCTCCAGTCGCCTCTCCAAAGTACCGAGCCCCACCCTGAGCGCAAACACAGATGCCTGGCGCCTCTGGCATTTTGACTAGCTGCTATATTTTGTACCAGACTGGGCTGTCTGATTACTCTGGTGTAAATCTGAAAAAGGTGTCGGTCATGGCGTTCCAGCCTGCCAAATCACCCTTTCTCTCTCTCTCTCTCTCTCTCTCGCTCACCGCCGGAGCGACGGCCCCGGCGCTGCGCTCATCGCTTTCACCTTAGGAGCACGAGCAGAGGGTTGCGCCTCCATGCCACAGAGACAATCGATTGCTTTCATAAAATAAAATGGTGGACATGAAAGGGGGCTTGATAAATGGCAGGCTATTTGGCCCTAATTGCAACCCTTTAAAATGTCTCGGTGATGATTTGAGCAGGCTTCGACTGAAGTTACTGAGATCAGAGTGAAGAGAAAAAAGATTAAAACGCGCCGGCCCGGCCGCGTCTTAACTGCATGTCTCCGACTCGTGACCCCACGCGGCCTCCGGCTCAGGAGGAGCGGCCCGATGTTCCCGCACCTCGCAGCCGAATAAATCAAAGTCTCCGCAGAAAGCCGTCTCATCACGGGTTACGCCAGTTTGCGGATCCTGTTGCAGTTAATCATCATCCTTCAGCCCCGGCCTCATTATGGCTTCCTAGTTCTGAATAAACACCGAAGGATGGTCGTCAAGGAAAGACGGCTGGCTTTTGGATGTCCATAAGTGGCACGCGCACGCATTTACCAGTGACAGTCCTAAATATGACAGCGGCGAGCACATGCAAGCTGAGAGAACAAATATTAATAAAAACAGATGACAGTCAAAGGTAAAAAAAAAAATCTCTGGTGGTGTAACACAGGGAACGAGTGTGCGCGAGTGTGTGTGGGTGAATAGGGTGATAGAGATAAATGGGGTGAGATCAGAAGGAGCCATTAGAACGATGGAGGGGAGCAAGGAAGGGGTGGGGGTGTGTGTGTGTGTGGGGGGGTGAACGGTGCTGGTCTGCCCGACATCCCCTGAGCCGACTCTGAGACGATGTTTAATCAGGCCTGTGAACCTACGAGACTGAGGTCACCCCGGCACACTCATTAGACTTGATGGGAGCACTGTACCACGACAGATGAGTGCAATCTTTACTTCGTTCATCCATCTCTAAAAAACACACACATGTAATCACCTCACCCCCCCCCCACCCCCCCGCCACCTCACCCCCTCTCCCCTCCCTCCGCCACCCTTCTTTCCTCTCTGTTTGCCCCACGAACCCCCCACCCACCACCCTTCATTTTGCCGCCACGTTTGTGAGAACACCCACACTCCGGCTCGGTATCTCTCGCTGCCGTCTTGGCAGATCCACCGTGTATAAGCGATGGTTTGGGCGCCGGCCAAGGATCTCTAGGAGAAATGAGCCTCGCAGCTGATAAACTGGACAAAAGGAAGTGACAGCAACGGATGGCGGGAGGTTGGCGAGGAACAAATACGCGGCGTTCCGACGCGCCGTCGGATTGACAGCAGTCAGTCACCTGAACGCACCGCTTCGGTCACGGCACTTTGTTTTTTTGTTTTTTTAAATGCAAGCATAAAAAAACTAAAGGTGTGATCAACATCGTTTGCCACCTGGAAGCGATGATCATTCACCTCCCCGAACGAACAGGTTGTGCATGAGTTGTAATCTTGGGAGTCGATAAGCGGCGCTGGGTGGGAATGTTTGCCGAAGCCGAGCACGTGGTCTCAGTGTGCCCCCCCTCCCCCCACCCCTCACGCTCTCCAACCCCCCACCCCCCCACCCTCCACAACTTGAAGTAAGGAGCAGAGATTTATTACCATGCAAATGACAACCCACAGTGTATGCCAAGGAGTTAATTACATGCCAACCTATCAGAAGAGTTACATGACAAAATAGATTTGGCATCGGGCGATTAGAGTGGAATCGGAGAGGAGGTGAGAGGAAAGAAAGGGGGAAGAAAGAGTTCGCTTGGGTGCAAGCGGCGTCAAAGGGCGTCCAACTGCGGGTCAAAAAGTCGCTGCCGCTTGTCTGGACATCCACACAAAAAAACAAAACAACACACAACAGGCAGGTGAGCTCGGAGCATCGTTATTGCCTCCAGTATTACAAAGAAAGACAATAAATGTAGTGCATGTGTTTTATTGCCTCGGTTCCCTTTTCCTCACATCGTCGCCCCACCAGTTGGAAGTACCCAAAGTGTTTATATTACAGCACTTCTTTCACTGAGAGCTGGTTATTGAAACTGGCGAGGACAGGAACTGTCAATATAATGAGACAATATTCACACCCCATGCACTCGGTATACAATGGAGAGAAAACAGGGCCGCACAGGCATCCCAGAGCAAACACGAATCTCATCGCCGTGGCGCCAAAGAAAACTTACCTCTGCGAAAGGGAAAAAAAGGGGGGGAATAAAGCATACTTTAGATTTCTCTTACGGGAAGAGCGCCGAGATGTCCTATAAATCCTGATCGTGACAGCCATGTAAATATTTATGTTCACAAGCCAGACTGAGACTAACAGCAGAGGACATTGTGACTGGGGAACTGGGAATGCAGCGGCGCTCCGCGCAGCACGTTAACTCAATATTCATCTTCCTTCCCTCGCTCTATTTCTCCCAGTATCAGCCGCGGTGCAGACCACACATGTATATTCATTACTGACCTCTGACTGTCTCGACTGCGGAATCCGCAAGCCCCGAAGGCCGGCGTGACGGCTCCGCGAAGCCAGTCACGAGCGTGCAACAGTGGCTCTATGAGGGGGCTTTTGTGTGCCGCAGAAATGAGGGGTAATAGATGCGAGCGCGGGCTGTCTGAAGAGGCCATTTGTATCTTTGTTTGCCTTAGTGTTCTTCTGCCAGCTCTCTCTTGAGGGCCAGAGACTTGGGGCTGTGGGTGCATGGTGCGGGGGTGGGGGCGGACGGCGGCGGCGGCAGTGACACGGGGAAGGGCAAAGCTCAGGAGGCCACTGGGGATGCTGAGGGGCGTTTTGCCTGTGGATGTTGCAGGGTGACATGTGGGTGGTGTGCCTGAGTTTAAAAAAAAGGATGTCAGCTGGTCTCTGTCTAATTTGTCTCAAAGTAAACTGACAGAATGGTATAAAACATGATCAAGCATAAAGATGTAGAAAATATAGTTCCTTGGTCAATCGTTTATTCTTGTGGAGTTCATAGTAAAATTCAGAAAAACTACAACAAATTTAACACAAATAAACAAATGTCAAACTTTTCTTCGGTTCATTAAAAAAAGGGAAAGGATGTGAGTGGACTTATAATGAATGATTTCATTTTCACCTAATGCCAAAAACTAAATTAAAGTTTTAATTAATTCGGTACTTTGATATATGAGTTGATACCTGACACTTATGATGTTCCCATCAATCTAACTCAGAAAGAAAAAAAAATTAAAACTGACAAAGAAATCAACCAACGACCACGAACCAGAAACGAAAGCAGAAAGTGCTTCTTCAAACGGACGATTCAGTTGCATCTATCAGGGTGGATGCATGGTGAGATGTAATGTTAACAGGAGTCACACCTCATTTATTCACTCATCCTATTCATCTTTGTCCAACGAGGGGCCGGGGTGGGACGGGTGAGGGGCTGGGGGGGGGGGTCTTCTGTAGCTGATCCCAGCTGACATTGAGCGAAGGCAGGGTACTCAGTGGACAGGTCGGCAGTCCATCACAGGGCAAACACGCACGCGCACACACCTCTATGTTCAGGTGCATGCCGCCAGCCGACCTAAGTCTGCTTGCCTGTGGACTGTGGGGGGGGGGAGCACCAGGACGAATCCAGCACATAAAGGAGGAACATGCAGACTTCACACAGACAGAACAGACCTCAGCATGAACCTGCACCTTTGCTCTGTGAGCGCTCACCGCTCTGCCACTCCACAGCTCACAGTTAAACTTTTTCTCAGTGTTCGTTCATAAAAAGTAATTCAATCTGCTGTATACTGGATCAGAGTTTGCAAAATTGGCTGTTAACAACCACTTGGCGAACACTCACACCACCGATAATGAGGGAATATAAATGTAGTTAGTGATGAATTTTTGAAAGGTGTTTTTTTTTTACCTGACAGACGATGTCATGATTGATGGGATAAACTGTGCTGCTATTTCACAGAAAAAAAAGTGACTTTGCAGCTGTTTTTCTGTCCTAATCATTGATAAAATCACGATCGAACATCTGTCCCATTTCACTCCACAAGTTTCTTTCGTTTTATTGTCTACTCAGCATAAGCCACATTTTGGCCAATAGTTTACAGCGTCTATTTTGTTTTTTTGTGTCATCTTAAAACAAGTGCACAAGTTCTTGGTGATACGTTCCTCAAATACAAACGTAAAAGGCTGCGGAGACTTAAAATCAGGTGATCTTGGCCTATGGTTCAATCACTTTCCAGTCGAAGGTTCTCATTCAGGTGCTTTGCTGCACAACGTGGACTGTGAAAGGGGAAACCTAGCAAAGATACCAGCGTTGTGTTTGGCGCTTCCCTTGCAGCAGGTGTTCGACAGAGCCGTAAAATCTTCTAAGTATCAGCATGTTCGAGCCCTTACTGACAGCGTGTGAGCATGTTGATACTGGCATTTAGCAGGTACAACCGTGCCTGAGTATAGACCGACACTGCTGCCTGTGAGGCTGTTGAGTCGGTGCGCTATCATAGAAACAAGTTGAAGGCTCAAAAGCAATTTTTTGTCACATCAAGAGGTCGGACAGCTCCTTTTGTTTAAATCGACAAGTGTTCAAAAAGGGAAAAATGTCTCAATGAGCATGAACTAAGACTCCCTCGAAGCACCACCGATGTTCGCTTCCTTTACAGCTTTCTGACACACTTTTTGGGCCGATCCACAACAACTATTGCACCTTTACACTCCAGTATGTACAGTTTGTGATGGCGTGTTTGTGCGGGGCCTGTTTGTGTACTGTTTGTGTGTGCGTTGGTTGTGTGGGAGATGAGGGGGAGCGCTGTGGCCGCTGGGAGACAGGGGGGCTAACGAGGATGTATGGCTGTTTCAGCATCCATCTGCAGACATTTTTCTACCGTCATTCACTCCTTCTGTCTCTCTACAGCACACCTCTTCCCACCTCTATCTCTCTCGCTCTCTCTACCCACACGCACATACAACCCCACACACATACACGCACACGCCCACACCACCAGCTCCCCTCCTCATGCCATTATGTCCACTAATACAGCATTCTCCTGGAGCTGACAAATCAGAGGCGTGCCTGGAATCCAGAGCTGCAGTGGCCCGAGACTCGTCTTGGCCTCTGTAATAGGGGCAGAGACGCGATCAGTCCTTCTTGTCAGTGGCTGAGCTCCCACTGGGTTATTTACATCCATGTAATTTAGCTCTGATGATTCATGTATTGGGAAAAGTCCCATCACCATCTAATTTCTTTGAGCGGCAGATTAACCGACTCTAACTTACTTTTTAGGAGACTGCAAAAGTGTTGTCGGTAAAGTTTGACCTCAACCATAAAAAAGGAACACCGATGTCTGGGATGGTGGTCCGTCACCGCGGCATCCAATCTATTGTCAGTCAGAGTTTTGGCAGTTTCCTGCGAGCCTGCGCTCAGAAAAAGCTTCAGCCGGCGTCTTATGTACTATTCACCTGCTGCTGGCACCTGTTTGTTACTATTTGTTGGACTGAGCACAAACTACGTGCTCAGGGGATTTGCTGCATCTTGTATTCCATATTAAAGCGATACAACTCACTGGTAGCTCACAAGCTTCAGCAAGTAACAATGATTAGCTTGCTGCTAAAACTAAAGTGAAGGCTGATATCATTTAAAGCCTTTAACATTCCAACACAAAGGGGGGAATGAATAAATGGATTTCTGAAACTTTTTAGGACTATACTCAGACTGATTGAACCACATTCACTTATAATACTAATTTTTTTTAATACTCCATTGCATTGTATTGTGCTTTATCTAATATCGAATACTTTTTTCTGTATTTCATTTTAGTTTTAGTTTTGTTCAATAATTTTTTAAAAACATAATTCTATTTTGATTAACACATTTTTTATTACCAAAATTCTGTTATAATTATGAGAGGGAAAACATCTTTATTGAGTTTTTTTACAAGAAAGATAAATAATAATAATAATAATAATAATAATAATAATAATAATAATAATAATAATAATAATAATAATAATAATAATAA
>JAUESF010000001.1:7246668-7257799 GCA_032274765.1 Malacoctenus tetranemus | reverse complement strand
GTCACTTTCAGAAGCCTAATGTGAAAGGGAACAAAAACAAATACAGGTGTCAAAGTTGAACTGAGTCCCTGAACTATTCAGGTATGTGGAAAATCTGATTTCTTTAAATGCTTAGTGAAAAAACAAACTCGCCGCCTTTAAAATCATGCATCTCCTCCATGATTCAGCTTGTACTCAGCATCTTTCTCTCACTCTGGGGTAACTGAAGTTGAGTCCCTGGCTTGACCTATGAGCTCATTGTGACTTAGTGTTTGTTTGTCTCCAGACAAAGAGTACACTGAGACTGGGAGGTCACAAATGGAAAGGCGGGCAGTGTCCCCGTTCCCCATTCCAGCTTCCCTCTCCTGTCCCGCGCAGCCACTCGGTTTCCTCGCCCCGAGTCCTTTTTTCTCCAGGAGAAATTCTCCCTCCTTTTGTCTCGATCCTCCTCATATCTCGGCCCCCGGCGAGTCAAACCCCGCGCTCGCTCTGTCGATCCTCCTTCCCTCGTTTTTATCTCGCTGTGTTCATCAAGACGCGTGGAGATGAAGAAATCTTCAGATGATTGCGGCACTTGCGTTGGTGGAACGAATTCAAAAGTGTGCGTGCTGTGGGGGAGGGGGAGGGGGAGGGGAGGGGGGGATATGCAGAGCGTTTTAAAGATTGAAAGGTCAGGATGGTAAATTGCCTCTCTGTACATGAGTCTCACTAGTCCTTTGACTATAATGTGTAGGATTAATCCATTCGGCTGCCCTTTGTGCTCACAGAGAGCGGGAGACAGTGTAATATGTGCGGGGCTGATTTTTGGAACATCCTGTGAATGTTTTCCCCTCCCTCTCAAGTGCTCTTTGAGAGAGTGAGCGTTTGAAAGCTGTGGCAGAGGAGGGAGATACTGCTTTGAATGTTTCAAACAAAAGAGGAGGAACGTCTGCAGTCGTGTCAGGGTTTGATTTCTACGCGAGGAGGGGAAAAAAAAAAGCAAAAAACAGCCCTGACATATGGATTCGTCTTCTTCTCCGTTGCATGTATGTGCTAATCAACACAGACTGGAAGCTGTGTCGGGCTGCAGATGCTCCCGGTTTTGTCTCTCCGTCCCCTGACTTCTCTGTGCGGACCGATGCTGTGGTGGGCTTCATTTTCATATAATTGAATCGAGGCCCTTCCAACAGCGAGGCAGGATTTGGTTAATCTGAAAGTCCTCCTTGACTGCTGTTACCTCTGTGCAGATTCGGTTACAGCTGTTACCACAGCAGCAGCCTGCCAGGGCCTGTCTCCGCGGATACCTCCCCTAATTACTGTGTTTATTGGAAATTAAAGATATACCAGCTAATGAAACGCGGCAAACATTACCGCCGATGCAATGTCATTAATTCTAGCCTGGCTCCCATCTCCCATGCGAGGCTGAGGCGGAAAGAGGTGCCGCATATTAGCATAAATATGAATTTTAGTCAGCTGGAAAGCACTTGAATGGGGGAAGAAAATAATGAAAAAAGGTGTGTTTTCATTCGTCCCTTTATTTTCTGTTTCAGGATAAATAAATAGATGGCGGTGGACCGGGTGCGGGAAAGACAGGGGACGCAGATAATGCTGGGAGTGTCCCTGTGCATGGTCGAGAAGCTGCGGGGGTCTGGCAGACAAGCAGCAGCAGGAGGAGGAGGAGGAGGAGGAGGAGGGATAGGAGGAGGGGGAGGAGAAGGAGGGGAGAGAACAGGAGATCTTGGATGTAGAGACATCTTTGGGCCTCAGTCGCGGGGAGCTTCGCAACCCCATTTTCACCGGCCGATCCCTGAGGCAGAAGATGACACATATAGATCTGAATGCCTATATCATAAACACCCTCCGGTCCCGGGAGAAGGCGCGCGTTGGGATCGAGCTGCTCAGCCTGATCGGGTATTGGTGAAGTGTTGCTGCTCCTAACAAGCCTATATTTATGCCTGTCCTCATTTTTACGTTATAATTATTTCTTATCTTTGACTTATTTGGGTTTTTTTTTTCTCATACGACACATTTCATGCAACTTTTATAATTTGCTGTCTCAACTGTCAGCATTCACGTTCCCATTTTCAATGTTGTTTATGGGATGGTGTAGGGAATTGGTTTTTTGAATGACATTTTTCTTAATCTCTAATAGTGTGCGGAGTCTTTTTTTATTTTATTTGAGGTACTGCTGTTTACTGTCCCAGCTGTTTCCTTGTTTTTTGGGCCGGGTTTCTTTCCGAAGCTTTTAAGGTGATCTGTTCAATTGATGCTGCTAAGGCTCGGCCTGACTCGCCCATCGACCCCCTGCGCTGATACACTGTGTTTTCCCCCTGATTTACAGGTCTTAATCTCGTTCCTGCATTAGCAGAGACCTGTTTTTTTGTGTTCAGGGGAGTAAACAAGTACAATTATCAACAAAAGGGATATGTGAGGGCGGGGGTGAGGATCAATTAAGGGGGGGGGAGAGAAAAAAAATCAGTTCCAGGGGTTTTAGCCTCACTCTCACTGAAATCATTTCCATTCCTGTCGCGTTTTATGTGTCCTCCAACATCTCACAGGCTTCTTTCTTGTAATCAGAAACAACAGCTGAGGGCTGTTCAACTTTGCAGCCAATCCGCCTCCGAGTCGTCTCCGTGCCCTCTGTCTATTTACTTGTGTTGTTTTGCCCACTGCCCTCGCTGCTTGAAAAATTTAAAAAGCCAGCCTGTCTTTTTTCTACATTTTCATTTGCTTTCCGGAGTCCATTAGCAGCAAGGTTTCCTGTTTTCCGACCAGGTCAGCGCGGGTCACTACACGGGTCCCTCTCACGCACTCATAAGTATGCGAGACTAAACATGCATTTACATTCTTTGGGGAATATTAGGCAGCCTATTAGGCCAAGGTTGCAGTGTAGACGGCACATTAACAAGATGTTCCACTTCTCTCTCTGGCTTTGCTGTTTGTATGAAAACAGCCTCAGTATTCCCCCCAGTTCGCTCCCAACCCTCTTTTTTTTTTTCCACCTCAGGGTGCTTCATTTTTTTTTTCTCCCCGTGCCTCCCCTCACATGTTTTCATTTGCGTGGTGTTACAAAGCGCAGGAGAAAACCCAGGTTTGTACCAGGGAAGCATCAAAGATGAGAGCAGAGACGAGAGGCAGCCGAGTGATTTTACTTCTCTTGTTTTTCTTCCCTTTCTTTTCCCTGTGCCGTGCGAATAGTGGCTCCCCAGAGAGCGGGGCTGCTGGAGTGTCATTCAGAGTGGACACAGGAGCTCTGGGGACTACCACTTTCTTCCTACTTTCAGGGAAAAAAAAAAACTTGTGAGGAACTATTTTATCACGCCGGCCCCGCAGAGAATCCTTCCTTTTTTTTTTCTTATTGCCTTTGTGTTTCTTTTTTTTTTATTCTCAAAACATGTAGATGGTACAGTAAAGAGAAGAGATCAGAGGACGCCTGAGACAAAGACGTGGGATCTTTTTGTTGTGTAAAGATGCCATCTCCTCGCAGCGAGTTCAAGGAGACGCATCAGACGCGGTTTCATGTTGCACCCTTTTGTTGTCTCGTTGACGCTTCACAGCTAATTACGCTCCCCCTGCAGAAAGTTACGGTCCCTCGGCTTCTTTGAAGAGTAAACACAACTATCCTGTCCAGAGCCGCGGCGCCAGCCGGCGTTCCCCCCGCCGTGGCGCGAGGCGCGCTCGCCTCGCGCCACTTTTGTCCTACACACATTTCCTTGTGTGCAAATGTCCTCTGCACACCTTGGAGCGGCGCTGTAATATGATTAACGTGGAAGTCGTCCCAGCGAGTGGCCCGTGCTCCCGAGCACCGCGCCTGCCCTTTGGACTGTCTACAGCTGCAGTGATGAAACCAAACACATTTATCAGCCGCGCTGATATTAAACTGCACCAATTTCATCATCCCGCTGCCAGGCACCACACCCTGGAAAAAAAATAAAAATAATAACAGCAGAATCCAATTTGATAAAGCAATAATTGGATTTCCAAACATCTGAGGAGAGATGTGATCCCAGATTATTTATTTAATGAAGTCTTGTGATATTGGCCATATGTAAATTGTTAACCATGGGAAGTGTTTTTAATAAATCCCCTCGCACATTCGCGGGGAAGTGGGGAAAAAGGAATACATTATGAGGGGTCTTGTGTTGGTGCAACCCTGCTGGTGTGAACTGTCAGCGACGTGGGGCGCTTGATGAAATTATCGGCAGATTGATGGCTGCGGAGGAACGCGCGCTCAAGGCGGGCGCGGGGGCGCGCAGGAGAAACCCCGGGTCTGTTTTTTTTTTTTAAAAAAACCGCTCCCAGTCAGCGCGCCGGCGAATGAAGGCTCTCGTGACGAAGCGGAGGGCCCCGGCCGAGGCGAGCGCGACAGCTCGCGGAGGCACGTGGGAACGTCCTCGCGCCTCCATCCGTCTCCGCCGCTCCATCCCCGCGTCCCCCCCATAGGGGGAGGAGCCGAGATGGCATTGCACCTTCGCTCTTATGACTTAACTCCCGATGAAACTCGTCCCCAGTGACTGGTGGCTCCTCGAAAGGCTTTGATTAAAGCCGCTCTGCCTCCGGGGACAACCGGCAGGGCTGTGAGGTGACGGCTCATTCCAGGCTTGGTTCCGTAACGGAGTCCTCAGCGTAGTGCGGGGTAATTCGCCCCGGATTGCGGAGAACATCGACACCCCCCACAATTTGTCTTATGCGAATGGCCTCGAGGGACTTATTCTCTCACGCCCTCGACAGCATGCTGTCTTGAAGCTGGGAGCTCGTCAAAAAGGGCTCTAAAGTGAAATTTTAATGAGCTACAGTATGCATTACCCCCCAGTGTGATTTTTCCATTTGATTTCAAAAGTGGATGCCTGTGGATGCCGTCGCCGAAAATGATCAGCAGCGCCCGGAGAGCGCGAGTGTTCCAAGCAGAGTGCCTGACCTCTGTAAAGGCGCGAGCCGCATCCTCTTGTTCCTCGTCTTCTCCCCCTACAAGCCTCCTCTAATCTCCCAGCAGGACGGGGGGGGGGGGGGGGGGGGGGGGTGGGGGGGGATGATGGACAGACGGACGCCCGCGTCCCTCCCCTCCTCGCTGCGCTAACCTCTCGCCATCCTCCGAGGGCGTATATTGGCAGCGTGACCTATTTTTATCAGCACGTCCCCATCCCACCTCCAGGCCAGATGCGGCGTGGCTCGAAGGGAACGCGGGAGGAAGATCGGCTGTTTACCGAGCCGCTGTCCCCTCTGTGTCTTCGGTAGAGGTCACCACAGCGAGGGGTCCACCGCACACAAACACACAAGGACACACTCATACATACATATGCTGGAAAAAACCAAAAACAACCCACACAGCTCTCCTCCACATGCACGAGCTTGACAAGCCTGAATATATGACGCATTCGTGTTTTTTCTTTACTCATCGCACAAATCACCTGAAGTAGATTTATTGGGACTTAACCTTTCCTGTCTGTGTCCTCATCAAAAATGACCGAAGAGCAAAAGTAGGATTTTGTTGTTGTTGTTCGAGAGTGACGTCAATGGTTGTTGTGGATCAGGCTCGTGACAGCTGGCTAAGACGTGTTAGTCAATACAGCCCTGAAATCGTGGCCTAAAATGTGACAGATTTTTCAAGATGATGAAGATCTAGATTCATAAAGTCATTACATTAATCTGGTGGAGTCAATTTTCCTTCCTCATATTAGACTGGAAGGTGTCAAACCTTTTTGCTTCAGACATGCAAAATGCATCACTCATGAAACCAAGTCATCCTGAAGGGGTTGCTTCAGATCCGTGCATCGAAGCGCGCCACTCAGAAGCGCGTCCTGCAGTCCGGCTGCCTCGGCGCGCCCGAGCAGGCGGGGAGACAGGCAGAAGGATGGGTCTCACTTTGTTAACTGTCCCTGGCTACAGCGCAGCCCCCGTCGCCTGTTTTTGGAGGGTGATTTTTCAGCCTCCAGGTGTTTACCTGCAGGATACGCATCCCTCCTGAGAAACACATCAGTGTCACACACTGGCTGTGGGCAGGCACATCGCTCAGTGCTGAGTGAGCGAGCGAGCGAGACAGCAAGGGTGGGGCTGGTGGTGGCAAACAAACAGAGAATCGAGGGCAGCGCCGCTTTTGTGTGCAGCTCTGCTGGAGCTCAGACTCATTAGGTATGAAGCCATCTCGGAGCAGGCATCTGTATCCTGTGAGAGATCCCACCAGAGACTGCACTGAGAGAGCCATCAGATCTTCTACAGCAGGCCCCTTTGAACACAAACTACCAACCCCACCCCCCACCCCCCCACCCCCCATCCCAGCTCCCATCTAAACACAGAGACGGGATGGAAATTTAATGAGAACTCGGTGCTGCTTGCGCCTGCTGCAGCTGCTGCTGCATGGAGCAGAGATAGAAATGTTTTGTTCACTTATTTTACCCCCGCATGTGCAGGCGGTGGGGTGAAAGTTGCAAATGGAAGGGGGAATAATAGATGAGTATCTGCTTGCATCTGATGAAAGGTCTAAGTGATACAAATGTGTCCCATTTCAGTGATCCATCCAGCCCCGTGTCATCGCCGTGATTTGTGGGAAAGGTCGTGCAAGAAATGACTTTGGCTGAGGAGGCGAATCCCCTGTTTATGTTTGTTGTGCCTGGTGCGGCGGCCCGCAGAGCGATGGGCTGGGGAGATGGGCGTCTGGTGCAGGTGGTGTTTTTGGAGGATAGGGCTGATATATCATTTGCCAAGGTCGTACTCAATTAGGCTATTTGTTGAGCATAGCTGCATGAGGTTGGTTTAATCAACCGAGGAATGGAGACAACAACGACAAAAGAGGAAATAAATTAGGCATGGCCGGGCCACATTCTCAGCCACGCGGCAGCATGCTGGAGAAATGCTCCATTTAGCTGGCCATCTCCCCTTTTTTTTTCCTTCCCCGAGATCCTACTGTCCCCGCGCTGACACGGACCCGCGCATACATTTCACTCCTCCTCGTACCTCCTCATACGGTTGGAACCGCCTCTCTGAATACTGACAGGTGACGCACAAAAGGTCAATCTTGCCAGATGGACGCAATTAGTGCCTTTAAAAAAAAAAAGAAAAAAAAAGACGGAGCAATGATGGCAGCGCCGGCAACGTGTGACATACATCAAACAAAGTGGCGCCGCCATGACAAAGAAACAACATTTGTTTACCCTGATTAAGCCAAGACCTTGAGGGGTGCTGAAGCACCTGTGTAAGTGGGTACAGCCCTGGAGGAGAGGAGTCAGACTGTGTTAATAGTGGAGCAATCAGCGGCCATTCAGGTTAATGGGTTTTCAGCTAGTCAGCCCTGGCTAATGTGTGATTTGGAGGGTCAGCCCATAGCTCAGTGGCAAACACCGGTCACATTCACCCTCGCCACATGCTGCCAGGCGCGGGCCTCACTTTTCCCCACCTCATCCACCCCCACCCCCCACCCCCTCCCTCCCGGACTCCTCGGGGCTGCTTATGACAGTAAATATTGGATTAAATAAATGAAGGTTGATTGGCTCTCAGAAGGCCCCGGCAACGGACGGCCCCGGCGCTCAGGTGTGGACGACTTGGGTTTCAGTCTGCGAGGGGGAAGCGACCGCCTCGAAATTAACATCTACATTGTCACCCGATCAGACAGTAAACTAAGTTAAGGAGGGGAGTGGGCGGGTTGGAGGGCGACGCCAGATGATTAATTTGATTGTACAGAAACTCCACAGATAATGTGACAGCCTCAGTACAAAGATAAGGAGCGGCGCATCGATCTCGTGGCGCCACGTTTCCTCACACTCACCTGTACCCTTTTTTTTCTACTTCTTCTTCTTCTTTCCTTTCCCTCTGCCTCCCTCTCTCTCTCTCTCCTTCTCTCTCTCTCTCCTCCACTTCTCTCTTCCTCACTCGCTTTCTGCGAGACCTCTTAAGCTGTGACATTTCCGTTTCCCTGGAGACAGAGCGTGCCAGCCGGTTGTCATAGCAACTCTCTGCTCTTTAAGGCCCGCACAGCATTAGCCCACCCCCCATACACATACCCCCTACCCCATACCAAGGATGGGGGGTAAGGAAGAGAAGGAGGGAGGGAGGGAGGGAGGGAGGGAGGGAGGGGGGGGGGCTCCAGAGAGAACGCACACCTGCTGGCTTCCTGCTAATTGGCTATTTCTCTTTCTCACTACTTCCTTGTTTCTGCTTTAACTTTTTTTTCTCTTTACCCCCTCCTCCTATTGCCTTCCTTTCAACACTCCTGTATTGCTCCCCATGCACTGTGGATACAGTTTGTCACTCTCACTCGCCATTGCTCTCTTTCTTTAACTCCTTCCAATACACACCGGGCTGCTTCTCCTTCCTCCTCTCGCAGAGCGCCATCACATCCATGGCCCCCAGCGACTGACATTTATCTTCATCTGACCTTGTCAGTTTCTTCTTTCTCCACCTCTTTATTTCATTTTCTACCGCAACTCTCTCTTTTTTTTTCCTCCTTCCCCCTTTTATTGTCATCCTCTGCCCCTGTCACAATAGCGCTGACCCTCGTGCATACTGTACTTATTATGAGCCGCTTGTCACACCGGTGATATAACAATTTAAGTCCATCCTGATAGGCGGCCCCGTCTAAGAGCACCAGGTAAATGTAAAAGGTTGAATTTAATCCTTTGTCCTTCTGCACAAGCATCCACTTAACATCTAAAGACAGGGATAAATCTTCTTCCCATACACACTGCTCTGCATTTCACCTTCATACAGACTCCGTCATGGCATGTATGAGTGTGAATTACCAGGTGGTGTGCGCACGCGTGTGTGTGTGTGTGCGGTGTGCGCGTTAGGCCACGGTTAGTTGATTAGGCTCCATCTCCCACTGGTGACTGATCCTCTCCTTCTCCCGGGACCGCCATAGATTAGAAATCATCATCTCTGTCTCTCCCACGCCCGGGCCCGTCTCCCCGCCCCCTGATCCCCCACCACCCCCCCACCGCGGATCCTTGTGGTTGCTTTTTCCCGAACGCACCTCCCATTTGGCGAAAAACCCGCGCCACAAGTATTTATCATCTTTCTCTGTTTCTTTGCTGCTTGGATGCGCCCGCTGATGGACGACACAATTCTGAAATGATATCCATGCTGGATAATGTATTGTTTGTGCTGCTCCGAGTACCATGGGCTGTTTCTCCCTGTTCAATATCTGATTAAAGGCCTTTCACGAGTTGATAATGCCTTTTCAGTGTCACGAGAAACACACGTACTCACGTTTTTGCAAGCGAGCGAAAGCAAAGCGTTCAGAGACGTTCATTTTCGTTGCCGGTGTCTTTCCTGATACGAGGCTCTGGGTGTTTTTTTTTTCCTTTTGGTGCTGCTCGTCACGCGGAGGCTTGACAGGTGGCCAGAGCAGCCTGTCACCTCACCGGCTGGTGACATTTGAGCGATATGAAAATGACTTTGCGTTCACGACGCCGGGGCCCGGCTACTCCTATTCAATTAAGTCCATGAACGACGCGTCCGTGTGTGTTTTCCCGGTGATAAAGTCGTAGCTATTGACTCGCGAGCAACACGGGTGACGATTATGAAATCTGTTTGCTGCCACACTGTGAATGCTGAGCAGTCTGTTTGCCTATTTGCCAGCAAGAAGACAGGCAAATAGATGGTTCTATCAGTGAAATGGGACCGCGGGAGATAAAAAAAAAAAAAAACAATGCCGGCGAAACCTAAAGGCTAAACTCCAACCGATACACCTGTAAATGTCGCATGCTGGTTAGAGGACACTGGCTGTCTCAATCTTTGTAAAAAAGTGTGGCTTCTCTGCTGTCAGTTTTCTATTTATCACATCCAGATGCCCAGAGGGTGCATATGTCTCCATCGGATTTATGAATTGTTTGCTGCCATCATGGTAAATTTCCGTGGGAAAAATATGGCTGGAAAAGAAAAAAAAAGGGAACGTTGGATGAAAAAAACAAAACAAAACAAAAAAAAAACCCTGTGACCTTTTTTTTTTCTCTCTGCTTCTGCTCGGACCCAGTCCACCTGGTCCATTTAGCTCCAGCACCTGGAGCTCACGATTACACTATTGATCCATTGACTGGCCGGGCTTCATCTGTCCAACCCGTGCACCTTTGAGCACTTCAATTATCAAAGCCATCACAGCCACACCGCTGCGAGTGGCAGCTTGTCCAACACTGTAATCTGTCAGGGAATGAGATCCCGGCCACAACGTCACCGTGCCAAACGCTCCCCCATAAGTCACCTTGATCATGAGGGGCCGTCAAAAGGCTGATAGGGTTGTGAAAGGGGCCCGAGCAGCCTCCGAGATCACTGCGTCTCAGCTCGGCTGAGCCGCACAATCCAGCCGGCCCGCACCACAGTGAAGGGGTTGGCATCATGGAGCCAGCTCCATAAGCCACTCTGGCACACTATCATTTCACACAAATCAAAGATAGACGTCTTGGTAAGCGTATGAAAACGTACATGTGGATTTGTTGTTTACTAGATGAATCAAAAGAAACACAGTTTTGATGTGTTTGAAGTATTTATGAACTTAACTGCTTCAACTTCTGTTTTCGGTTCCTCCAAACCAGTTGATGCCTTCTTTGTGATGAATTTTCATGCATCATCTTTTGGTTTGGAATGCAGAATACAATATTTCGATTATTAATTTTTTTTAATTTAGTCTATTCATCATCACACATTTCAATACAGGATGATGAAGCACAATGGGGGAAAAATAGGTAATATAATTCAATGTATAATGAGATTGTCCTGGCAATTATGCAAAATATGTGAAGTAAAAATAAATCCACTATAAACGCTTTTAAAACTCAAATTCAAAGTGACATAATTTATCTAATCTTTCTAAGTGAGTGCAGACTTTCTTTGAAACACTCTTGACACTCACCCAGGCAGTGAATGGTCGACATTCAGGCCACCTGTGGGGATATTATGGACGACGCCTCGAGTGTACAAAGAAAATTTCACGGACGGCTTATGAACACTTTCCATTGCGTGTAATGTTATCACGGTTGCCATGGCGTTTGCACATGTTCGATGATGAATGACACACCGTTCTCCTTGAGGTTTTTTTTTTTTTCCTGAACAGGACGACTCGTCCGTCCTAAAGACGTTATCTTCACAGCAAATTAGAGGTGAATTACACTGACTGAGCTTGTCATGTGCAAAGGTCCTTTGGAAAAGGTTAGTCAGAAAAAATACCCCACAGCCAATCATGCAATAT
>JAUESF010000001.1:7218594-7234519 GCA_032274765.1 Malacoctenus tetranemus | reverse complement strand
TGTGTGTGTGTGTGTGTGTGTGTGTGTGTGTGTGTGTGTGTGTGTGTGTGTGTGTGTGTGTGTGTGTTTGCGCGTGCGTGCACGCATGAGCGTGTGGCAGGGCGTCCTTATGATAAGTGACTCCCAGGCTGATTAAAGAGAACTCTTTCTCTCCATAATGAACACAGGAGATCCATCAGCCATTGCCTTTGAGGAACGCCAGGCGCATCAGCAGCTAAAGTGCCTGTGATCTCTCGGATTTCAACCAACGTTGATTAACTTGGCAGCATATTAAGTAGAAAGGTATTGAGCTGGATGGAACAGCACAGAAAGAGGGGGGGGGGAATTTAAAAAAACAACGTCTCAGGGAGTTTGTCTCGTAGGCACTGTTAGGGAGACATATTTGCATATCCGAGAAAAGTTAAAGTGCTTATGTTTGGGAATCAGTGCAAATATGATTAGTTTTTCGGGTCAGCTGAGTGGGTCAGAGAATTACCAGGCTTACGTCTGCTCAGGTCTAATGAAGCAGAGGGAATGTGTACTTACATTAAAACTCACTTGCACCGAGTTCACCCATTTCCACGTTCGTCCGTGGATTCCACTATATCTCGCATTTCGGGTTTTTTGGCTCAGAATTACCAGCGCAACACATTTGTGCTCTGCGTACGTTTGTGTTTTCTACAGAAGAGAGAGAGAGGGAAAAAAAAACAACCTTCGATATGAGCTGCAAGAGAAAACGTCTCACTGTTTTTAAGGCGAGATAATTTATACATAACAAAGGTCCTCGAGAAATGACAGCACTGCGTCTGGATGTCTTGTTTATACGCTGCATTGCGAGCACACTGTAGGAGCATCAAAAGGATAAACGTCATTAAATTTTACACCATCCCCGTAGCTCCAGAGAAGAGGATGTGGAGAGGAATGAACGGCTTAATAACAATATAATTAAAGAGTTTGCTCATCAGCGCAAAAGAGAAAAGTTGTTACATAGGCAAGGAGCTATGTCAGAAAATAAGAGGATCTGCAGTAATTAATGGAGCTTGTTTCTCTAATCTTTGGGTGAGAGGCCTGTATAGAAGCACTTTAAGTTAAACCGCCCTCCAAGGGTCAAACCAGGGCACCGTTTGTCCTTCTGAATGTTGTAAAAATGAGTGTCTGGGAAATGCTCTGGCTTTTATTACTTTTTACTGGTGTTGGACCTTCAGGTAGTCATTTACCAGACATGTCATGCTCCTAATCTTGTGCCTAAAAGCAAAAATTTCAATGACTGCTGGGAAATGGCAAAAAAAAAAAAGAAAAAAAGAAAGCCTGTGAATAGTAGTAGTTCTCCTGCAGCTCTTTTTGATCTCCTTTCTCTTCCGTGACAAAGGCCAGCCAGGTAGAAGTGCTCTAGATGTGTCTGATGGTCCCCAGACTTGCACATTGGCGATGGCTCGAGTTTAAAAAATGCAGGGAGGGCAAATTGGGATTCAGTGTAAACTTACAAAGGTAAACTTCAATAAGGCAGCATGGGGACCAGTCCTGCTCTTTTATCATTTATTGGCCAGTGCTCTCTCAGCCTGCTGGGAGTTGTCCCACTTATTCCACCATACACGCCCTGCCACGTAGGTGAACCCGCCTAATATGGGATAGGGCCTCGCCTCTCCTGCAGGCGGCTGCGTGATCTGATATCAGGCCAGTGGGAGGGTTCGCTCGCATTTTCACTCTAACTTCATTTCCCAGAAGGCCCTCCCTCCTCTCGGCTACGTTGAACTCGGGGGCACATTGACGGAGGAAAGGTCCACAAATCTGATTCAATACTAAGTGGGGGGAAAAAGAAAGGAAATGAATCAGTCTTTCTGCAAGCTCATAACTCATCTCCAAACGCACCAAATGTACCGAGTTGTCCTATTTTTGAAGACGAGTTGCGAGGGAATTTTTAAGTGGAATCATTCAAATGACTCCAAGTCATTTTTGTTCCTTCCTTTCCTCTTGCCAGTCATGGATTGTCGCCCCCCCCTCCACCCCTCCTCCACCCCCATCTTGAGTAATTTGTTTCCTCATGTTTACAACATCAGACATGACTTTTGATTATGCGACTTGGGTGAAACTCATCATTTCGACTGGTGACGGCACTGAACTGAGCCTTTTTTCATGATTGGACCTCAACGTCGAGCACTTCAGATCGCCTCATAAGAGTTACAAACTCCATCTGACCTCTGAAAAGAGGGGGGGCTCAGGGGGTGAACGTCCCTGCCGCGTATCGCTCAGGCCACATTCAGATCTGTTCCTCCTCTTTCGGCGCCGTCTCGATCAGCCCCAGTTTGCCTTTGTGGCGCGGTATTCCACTGACACCCTCACCCTGGATTAAAATCTTAATTAACTTGAGTGTCAGCCCGCCTTCCTGTAGCTGAAAAGAAGGAGAGAGGGTGACTGTGGAACATGGGATCATTGGATGCACCCAAGTGAGAAGCGGGGGGGGGGGGCACCATCAGTGTGGCTGTGATACATTGTTTGTCGAGTCCCCCCCTCCGCCCCTCAAAGTCTCGGAGCTTGTCCCGCCTTTCAGTTAGAGGCTGTCTGTCTCTGTTAGAGGCTCTCAGAAAGTAGATGTGAGGGTCTGGATCTACAACACGGGCTCCGCAAAGTCCGTGTCAGCGCCGTGACCTCATGTCATGAGGCGGACATGGGAAGAAGATGAAGATTTCTTCCAGTCATGGTCACTGGGGCTCGGGAGCCAGTGTGAATGTTCGCCATCCTCCGTTGCCACGGCCACAGGCGCTGGCTGGTGGTTAGCTGGTCGGTCTGATTGTGCGGGTCACCTTCGTGACAGAAGCGACACGCCTGATCAAAGGCTGGCCATTTGCTGCCGGGATGCCTCAGTCTTTGCGTCCAGCTGTGCCTGCCTGCCCGTCTGACCTTGGCCTGGCATCGCGTGGCAAATAAAGGCTATTATGGTCTCAGCTAGTGTTCCTTTGGTGTCCCCTTCAGCCCCTCGTTTCACTTTGGCATTCGGCTTCGCTCTCCTGTAGTGTCCAGAGAGGCTTCTTGAAACATGGCCTATTGGAGGCTGGAGATTTGTCTCAGGCAGAGTGAAGATGAGCTGTTAGGCTCAGTTCACTTGACCTCCACAGACATCTTTGAAAATGAATCAAAAGTTATGAAGAGCATAGTATTTGGCTCTTCTTTAATTCACCTTTAATTTCTACAGGTTGTCCAACTGGGACATGAGCCCAGGACATCCTCTAGTGAGGTTCGAGCACAAAGTCCGACTCCACATTGCAGCCTTTTGTCAGGAAATGTCGACCATCTCCTCATCCAACAACACTGTGTACCTGTTGATCCTCTTGCAACATTTTCCCTTTATATAAGAATTGACCAGAAGCTGACAATATGCAGAAAAGAGTCAAAAACAGTAGGAGGATTTCCATCGTAGCTTTGACGATTCGTGTTGCAAACTCGAGCGTTTGGTCTGTTTCAGACGGCTTCCCGTTCACGCCATCTTCAAACTTCAGCTAAACCACCCCGGAGTTTGTTTGGAAGTGGTTCCAGTTCCCTCTTCGCGTGGGATCCTGATCCCACTTGTTTGCATTCTCGGGACTCGCACGCACGGAGCGCTCTGACAGAGCAGTCGCGCCGCACTCCCTTTTCGATGGGAACCCAACCTGCCAAGTGCGAACACCCCCTTAATGACAAATCGACAGCTTGCCCACATTTCTCTCATTGCGGGTCCGCTCCTCCGGGGGGGGAAGGGGGGAGCCGCGTGAAGCACTTTGCCTGATGGGGGCGCTGTGCTGGGGCCCCAATCTGGCATTTGTGTTCAGCAGCCATCTGCCCGTGACGGCTGGACCTGCCACAGACATTTGCAACATCACTGCCACTCTGACAACTCTCACACCAGCTGCCTTTATCTCCGCAGCTTTGTTTCTCTGTCAGTGTGAAATACCATTTGAACTCCAAATGGAGCATAAACAACCCATAATCTCAGTACAGAGAATAGTGTTTTTTTCCCCCCACCCTGGTAAGACGGAGCTTTTATGTGTTGAGGCTATTCTATCAGAAAGCCCCACTGTTTTTTTTTGTTTGTTTTTTTTCCCTTCCTCCCTGAGCCCTCAGCTAGTGATCCGATGGGCCTCCCACTGCAAATGGCAAATGTCTCTTCCCATGTAAAGCGCTCATAGCTCTTTACTGAGGATCATTGCACTGGCAGTATCTTTCAGCCAAACATCAGCGTTACCGTTTAAAAGCCGAAATTAATTCTGCAGCCAGGGTAAAAAGGTGAACAGTCATAACAGTAAACTCTCTCACTCTGCTCTCTGTCTCTCACTCGTTCACTGTTATATAGCCAGGAGCGCTGTTTTCTTTTCCTTTTTTTTAAAAAAACTTTTCTTTTTTTCTCTCTCTTTTCTGCTGGGTGAGAATGTCTTTGCATCTGAAATGTGCATTAATGCACCACTAAGGTCAACTCCGCTCATTTAAAAAACAAAGCATCCAGTGAGTTGTAGGGCCACGGGTCTGCCGGCACACGGGGAAGATTTATTGTCTGCCCTGTGCTCGCGCTGCCGCTCCTCGTTACCGGCCAACTCTGACCCCGTCCTGCCGACACCGCGGAGACGTTTAATCTCCACAGACAACTTCTGTATGAATACATTTAAGTCGATGCGGAGCGCCACCGTTGCCCGGAGTGGTGCCCTGGCATGGGCTGACACCGGCGCACCGCCGGGAGGGGTTGGGTAAGGGAGCGACGGAGGGAAGGGGAAGGGAAGGAGGGGGGGGGGGGACATCTGCTCTGGTCGCCCACCCCGCAATGCCCTATTGTACCAGGAGCCGCACCATCCCCGCGGTTTACTCTGCTCGCTCCCCCGTGTGAGGGAGTGTGTGTGCAGAGCGAGGCGGGGACGGGAGGTGGAAGGGAAAGCGCGCAGGAGTTCGGGGAAGCTTCGCCATATGGCCGAATCCCTGCTCGGGGTCGAGCGAGAGGAGCGAAGGGAGCTCAGACTCCACAGACAAATAGAGAGTTCGCAGAAAAAAAAAAGCCCATCCTTTACAAGCCGTTTAATCTGGTGTCGCGCAGAGGATCTTATTTTCCTGTAAATGGAGCCCATTGTTTTAGGATGATCCGACTTGATTGCAGTGCGATCCTGCTTCTCTCAAGATAAGCTGACATGATAACGCCACATTACAATACTTAGCAATATGACTTCCTGCAAGTTCTTGCAATTGAATGAAACTAATTGGTAAACAATTGAAACGCTCTCAATGGGAAAACAACCAGCGAGGAATTGTCCCCCACACTGAACTACAGTAAAATTGAATTGTTAATATGATTTTTCTTTTTTTTGCACTGTGGCCACAAGAAGCAAGCAGAGGGCTGGAGCCCCGAAAAGACCTTTTATCTCGCCTTCTTCGCCTTGCTTCAAGAACTTGCCTGGAAGAAGTAGTGCCCACTAAAACTGTAGCTCTCTATGTAGGCCAGGACGAAAAGCAACAGCACTTTCAGACGAGAATGGGTTTTAATTTTTCAAACATCTGAATGTTCCTTGTTTTGACACGAGAACGGGATACGACCAGCGCGCCGTGCAATCCAGTCAAACAGTTGCTTCACTTTTTTAAAGGTTGCGCGCGCGTCTGCACGACAATAGTGAAATGACGTGTGTGAAAGCTTGTGCACAAAGGGAGAACGAATCAGCTTCGACTCTCGTTTCAGGCATTCCTCTCCAATGATGCTGCTGTCAAATTACTTGCGCTGATGCTGGCAGGATTTGGAAACTAAGGGAGGGCAGGGCGTCAATGACAGGCAGGGCGCTGGAGCTCATGTCACCACAGAGAGGAGGCCACAGCTATTCACTACTCTGCCCTGGATCTATTCACAGTTTCTAACATCTTTTTTAAAATGCAGTTTCATTCATCTCAGCATGAAAAGAGCAACAGCGAGGCGACTGGATGACGGTCGCTTTTGGGATGCTGGATTCCAAAACTAATGCAATGACTGCAGTCGGAACAAAAGTGCAATAGGAAGTGTGGGCCACCAGTTCTGCAGTGGGAGGCCGGAGGGAAGATGAAGGTTTATGGGTTGTGATGGGACTCCCTCGGACCGCAGTGTCTTTCTGCGGGCACACAACCAGTAAATCATTTTCCTGGGGACCTTTTCATTTCTGGAGGCAGGAAAAAAAAAAAATCTGGGCTCGAATCAAAATAATAGTAACAGACAGTGCGTCCACGATCACAGGCCGGGTGAGTTCAGGAGACAATGGCCTCTGTTACGGCAAATTACGAACTCCATTCGGTGGTCCCTGCAGTTCACAGCATCAACTATTTTACCTGTGACATTTCAGCCAAGTGCAATGATTACTTCACCCAGAAGGATATTAGACGGCCCGCTTTAAACGAGCTCTGCCTCTCCATCACAGCACCGAGCAGAAAGGAGGGGAGCAAGACACTGAGGCAGACGTTTCTGCTGCTCGCGGCGCACGATGCCGCTTTGGCCAAAGTTTTTCTTTCGCCTTTTCTTGAGTGACACATTTCATCAGTTGAATCACATTAGAGGGCACAGATGAAAGACTCGGGACTTGAGGAACGCGGTTTCAAAGCGGCGGTGATGGCCGCGTCGGGAGGGGCTGAGAAGCGACTTTGCGTGTTGATTTGAAAATTTCAGCAGCCCAACAAAAATGATGAGGCTGTTGATGTTGCCGGGGAATTCGCTGTGACAGCAAAGCAGTTCTCATCACTTGATTCGCACGACTCGAGGCTCAATCAGATAACTTAAATTAGTCGCTGCAGCTGCGGCACCGCCTGAACGGTTCTGGATCAATGAAATCAGCAAAGAGACACGGAAGGGAGGGTTAAGTTATTTACTTACCAAAACTTGGAGCAACTCCAGGCGGTGATCCAAATCCATTCCTCAATTCGTTTTTAATTGTTAGCTTGTGATTTTGAAAAAGTTTCAGCTTTTTTTTTTTTTTAAATGCGCTACTTTAAAAATGATCCGTTGTGCTCACATATTAAATCCAGCACAAACTGGCGCTTTCTCTGTGCTTTTTTTAAATGAAAATAAATACCGCTGCTGTTTGCTTGTGTCCATTTGGAGGCTGCTTTACTGAAAGAGTTGTCATGGCAAACTGAGGCGTCCACTGTGGACTCAACGAGTGGCACGGAAGATGTCCACCTTGCTGTTCCCGAGATTCGAACCAGGTTCTCCCAGATTCACGGGTCAAGTCCTAACCTGATACAGGAGAATTATTAAGAGTCTTTGAGTTGTAAACAACAAACTATGTGGCCTAGTTTAATGATGATTTTGACTTTCATCTTCAAATTCACCAGTCTCTATTCATGCACATTGTGTGTGAATGTTCAATATGCTGGTAACACTAAGACTTTACTGGTGAGGCCAAGAAATGGAAAAGTTTCTGATTTCACTGTCATTTAAAAAACAACATTGTGTTAACAAGAAAAACTGAATACATTTACAGGTAATAGGCGGTTGGGGCGTTTCTGCTGAGGCACTCCAGCACTGACTTCACAATGCAGCCGGTCTCCAAAGGAATCCAAGCATCAGACATCATGAAATGCAACATTCGGTGCCACAGATAACACTTTGACTGCAAAGAGAGATCAGAGAGAAGGACAAACACACGAGGGATGTTTCTCTCCCTCTCTCCCTCTCTCCCTCTCTCTCTCTCTCTCTCTCTTTTTTATGTTGCAAGCTTTAAGGTGAGGGAAGACACGAGGAGAGTCAGCGGAGAGAAGTCACAGAAAAGAAACGAGAGGAGAGAGAGAGAGAGACAGAGACATTCAAAGGCAGAGAAGCCAATGATGCCGCTCATGCGTCAGGATCGCCACGCCCCCCGAGCAGCCCGGGGCTCGGGAGTGAAGGAAGGGTTTCATCTGTTTTATCTCGTCTGTCTTCTTTTTCTTTTTTTTCTTTCTTTTCTTTTTTGCCGTTTTGAGGTTACACAGAGCACGTCCCTTTTTTCCCCTTTTCCCTGCTTCAGTGAGGCAAAGATCTTAATCGCCCCTGACCGTAATCTACCAGAGTGGAACGCTTTTCTTCAATAGACAAAAAAAGGAGCTTATAGATGCTGCACCCTGTGAGGGTATAACATCACAGGGTTATCCTCTGGCAAAGGGGAGGGTTGTGTAGTGTGCATTTGTAAGTGTGTTTGGCCTTGTTTTCCTGTTGTAGTGTAAAGACGGAAGACAACACAAGAAATAATACATACAACTTTTATTGCAGCCCCTCTTTAACTTTTCATTTTATTTGACAGAGCGGAAAATACCCGGCTCAAGCTGATTTGGCTCCTCGCGATGAGTTTGTGCTGCCAACATACATTTTTAAAGACGCCCGGCTGTAGTGTATATGTCACGGTACAAAAGGGCAACGGTATTAGCACCAGCAAAGTTGCGAGAGGCTGCAGGTGTAATCTCAGGGAGAGATTGTGTTGACATTTGTTCAGGTGATAGTGATGGATGACAGTACAGCCACGTTTCAGCCTTTGAAAGCCAAATATTTGTTTCGTTTTAATCTCCTCGCAGTCTGATGGCCTGACACATGACAGTTCGGAGCGTTTGAAAAGTCAACTTGTTTCTTTACGCTTGACAATTTAGTCTTCCCCCCCATCTTCTGGCCTTCTGAATTGTCTTTAGGTGGGGAAAAAAAACATTCATCTGCCGCTCGGAGCGGACGAAAACTGACACTATATGCTATTTACAAAGAGAGCTGCGATCATAGGGAGATCATTTCTGTTGCTGCAGTCGATCCCCCCCTTAAAGTTTCTCCCTTCCTGTCTGGTACTGTGTGTCCTCCCCACACTTCTTTTTTCCTCTCTTTCCCTCTATTATTTTACTTTTGACACATCTCGCTTTCTTTTTTTTTCCCAGTTTATTTCTCTCTGTCGCCTCATTTCGTTCTCGTTGCCTTTGTCACTTTCTCCTTCTCTGTCTTGGTCTGTTCTTGTTCTTTTGTTTCGTTGTCACTTTTTCTCACAGCAGCGTAGGTTTTTTTTTTTTTTGTCATTTCTTTCTCTGTTCCTGTCTTTTTGTGCACACACACGCACTCACACACACACATGTGTACACACAAACACACAGACATAAATAAATCTCGCTGTGAAGTCCCTAAAGTCAGAGGGAGAAAATGTAATTTTCCCAAACCCATAAAAAAGAACCCCGTCACTTGCACAGAATATTCACAGTACATTATTTTACTTGAAAAATAGCAGGCGCCCACCTCACTGAGAGCTGGAAGCAGGCACAGTCAACTTTCCAAGGATTCATCGGAGGTTTTGGGCACAGTATTTAGACAGAGGTGTGCGTGATGCACAGCTCCAGTGGCTGCGTGAAGAAAGGACGGTTGCGTAGCGAGGAGGGAACTTTCAGCCGAGGAGCTTTGAGTGATTCTTATCTCAGTGTACATATTGTGTCTTTACTGAGGGAGCCTCACTTTGCCTGAGTCTCCTGGAAGCTCACGATCACCAGGATAAACTGAACTGGGAGCTCTTCTCAAAGTGGAAATCGTTGTTTCATTCGAGGCTTATTCTACCACTTGTGATCCTGCTTGTTTGGTGAAACAAATGAGGAGATATGAATTTCAAAATATCTTAAGAAAAAGCTTCATTTGTAGTAAGCGAGCCTCATTTAACCCATTTTATTTTGTTTTGTTTCATTTCATTTGGTGAAAATATTTTTTTTTCTTCGACAGTTTTGTCCGAGTTTGAATTGTTTATTTTATTTCACTAGTACATTTTTTTAAAAAATTATGCATTTTTAACAATAAAATAACATTTTGTAATTCTTTTTGGACAGTTTTGTATTTTTGGGGGGATGTTTTTTTTGTTCTTTATTTTGTGGTTAAGCAAACAAAAACAGGTACAGGTTGAGTGACCCATAAAAAAAAAAGAAAAATATAATTAATTATCCACACCCTGCTCAGCTGAATGGATGAGCAGGGTGTTTTGGGTTTAACTTTCTTCCACAATGTGTATCGAACTATGTCTAAAACCACGGTGCATCTGCTGGCTTCTGCACTGCCATTCACCGTCCCAGAAGCAAGTATGAACCATTTATTTGTGTTTGAAAAATGGCAGCAAATCATTTGGGGTTTTTTTTCCCACCGACGATCTTTTACAGCTGGTGCCGGTTCGGGTGTACCGACTCACAGTGATACTTCCTTGTTAAGTGCTTATGTTGTCCATGTCTCTGTGAACGGTGCGGATTGACAAATTGGATAGGATCTCATCAGGCGTAAATAATGGCAGCTATCTGTAAATAGCATTGGAGCAGGGGAGCAACAGATGCTGCTCTTGGTGAAGGAGAAAAGCCCCGCTCTCCTCCACTGAGCCCGCTCCCCGCATGCTGCCACTCACGTATTTGGCTCCCATTAACACTGATCTATATTAATTCCTTGGAAGAAAAAAAAAAGGATGAATAAGGAAGTTGATTAAGGAAATGAAAATCTATTCTGCTGAGCCGAAGCTCAATGTGTTCCAGTCTGTTTCACACTGTGGGATTTTTAAACCTTAATGGCTATCCAGTTAGTCACAGACCAGCGAAGCAAAGCTGGGATACAATGTTTATTTATCCATCTACTTATTCTGTTTTAAACATTTACCCCCATCTCCCCTCAAGATGTTTGGAGACTTGGGGCTAAAGGAGGAGGAAGGCCAATCCCAACCCGAACAGTGAAGCTGCAACTTTCCACGGTCTCCCCACCTCCGATTCTGCATGTGCACAAAAACTCCACGTAGCTTGATGAAACGTACCTGGCATTCATCAATAGCTGGAATGAAAGCTAAGGCCCTCCCATGTCCACTGAGGCTTGTATCCTCCCATTGATTTCTGGCCAGGCGTTTGCTCACCCCAGCCAAGGTCCAAATGTAATTTAGGTGTGTTGCGCGGGGACGTGTTTCTCGCGCGGAAACCTGACACGGTGTGGTCAACAGCCCCGGGCAGTGAATGAGCTCTCAAGTGGCAAACAGCAACAACAGCGAGACGTATTTCCTCTTCCAGCTCACCTCACGCCTCCTCGTCAAATTAAACGACAGAGACTGGAGGGCTTTTTTTTCCTGCGGGCCCTCTGCTGTACGCTCCCCCCCCCGCCCCTACCGTCGCCTCCAAGAGGACGAGGCAGGCCGGTGACAAAACTCGCACACACAGAGAGGACGGGGTGAAAAAGAAGAAGAAGGAGGAGGGAGGGGGGGCAAAAAAAAAAAATGCCACTTCAATTATGCCGTATAAAATGGCATCAGCTCTCAACCCTCTACTTCAGGAAATTAAATTTCAAAATGGACCACGGTTACGGCGGCAAAACAAAGGCGCTTGATGATTAAGGGTGGATTTTAATAATGCCAGATTTTCTACACAGGACTGCAGAAGATGGGAAATGAACGTAATAATTTCCAGGTCTTGAAAGGTTAGTGAATTGAACAAAAAAAAAAAAACCGACTTGTGAAAGTAGTACAGTATGCAAACTTTTTCTCTTCCTCTGATAGTATCTGCTATATTGAATGGAGCCAGTGAAGCCACAGTGGCAGCACCTTCTGATGCTCTGTTGTTGTTGTTGTTGTGTGAGTACGGACAAGATGTCGAACAGCGATGTGGCCAAACTGTAAACCGTCGAAACGGCCAGGAAAGCTTTCCAGGCCTTTTTTTCTTTTGGACGCCCGTGTTCGTCGCATTCCAGTATGCAACGCTGAAATCCGACATCGTGATGGGGAGCAAAACAAAGCCCGCGGACGTGCTTTCTTTTTTTTTGTTTTGTTTTGTTTTGTGCTTTCTTTTTAAAAATTACACATCCTCTCCACACGCACAGACACAAAAAGACATCACCAGCTCTGGCATCCGAACCCCTCAGCTGGGAGAATAATTGCTCCAGGAAGTTGATGGACTGTCAGGAGTCACACGAGCTTGTTTCCGCTGCCACCGCCCCCCCCCCCCGCCCAACCCTCCACCCCCTCACCCCCCCCCACACCCCTTGTGCTTGGTGACACAGACAGACGCTGCGGAAGCACCTTGTGTTCGCCGTGCAACGGCTATAAACTGCATATTGCATTCTGTTTCAAGTGTTACAAATCTCTTGCAATAATATAATAAAAGATGTATTATTCATTGCTCCTACAGTGACGGAGGGGGGAGCAGGCGGGTGAAATATGCATAGGGCGTGCGTGTTATTTTAAAAAAAAAAAAACAGCCGACGTCGGGGCGACGTGTGATGGGTGATGAGGGAGCGCCGCGCCGCGTCTCCCGGTCGCCATCAGAAGCTGGAGAGGGGAGATAAGTTGAGCGAGGATGACACGGCCAGTTTTCCGAAGGCCCACTTCACGGCCGGCAGAATGAGAACGGCGCTCGGGAACGAGGTAGGGTGGGTGGAGGGGTGGGGGGTGGGGGCGCTGGTGTAAATAAGCATAAATTTTCAATCTACTGTATGATGAGAATCCATTTGCGGTCCCCAGGTGTGACAAACAAAAGGTTTGGATGTGCCGTTCCAGATCTGTCTAACAGGCTTTGCTTTATTTTCCCATTGAAACAGGGTCCGCGGGGGGGAGGGGGATGGGGGGGGTGGGAGTGGGATTGGGGCGGCGGGGTTGCCAACTGAGTAATTTTGCCGCCTGCACTCTGCAGAGGGTATAATTGCAGACCTTAAAAATACCCATTCTGCTTTGGCACGTGTGAAAAGCTTCAGGGATGGGGGGGTGGGGGGGGTGGGAGTTGGTGGGGGGGATGCGGGTGGGCAGGAATTATTAGTCATGTCTGTAGACAAACGCGGTGGGCATGTGTCTGCGTTGGTGCGACAAGCATGGGCGCACATTGGAATGAGGTGTTTATAACGCAGTAGCACGAGTACATATATATATTTATTAATGTAGGGAAACACGGAGGGAAACAATGTTTGGTTTGTTTCATTCCAAGAAACCTCATCATGACAGAGTATATTTATGAGGTGGCGTAAAATGCACTATATTTTTGGGAACATATTCTATTTTATGTTGGTGATTTCCAAGTGTTTTTCTATTGGCCCGGGGGCCTGTGTGAATGAGTAATAGACAGAGTAATGGCTTCATCCTCGCCCAGCTAAATTTGTTTTTCTTCCTCGTGCCTTGCAAATACAAGAACAAAAAAAAGAGGGTTAAAAAAAAACACAAAACTGACAAAAAAATGAAAAATTGCAGTCTCCCAATTACTTTGGCATCACCATATTCAGGAATTTATGTTTACATTATCAAGATGTACAGCTGCGCTGCATGACAACACCTTGCCACAGAAACAAATGGCATTTACATTTCCTCTGGGTGGGAAGCTGGGTGCAGGTTCCTATTCATTTAGCCAGTTTCTCTCCTGAAGTAATGGGAGGCCCTGACCTAGAGCCTCTCTGTCAGCCCATTAGAGAGCGTGGAGAGCATTGCTCCGGCGCCTCTGCTGTTCTGCCACTCACAAACACCCCCTAGAATCAACACAACAAGCCCAGAATGCTACCCTTCATGCTCGCGCACACACACACACACACGCAGACACACACACAGGCAAGATGAAGCTGGGGCATTGATTTTATAATGATGCCCTGGCTGCTCGCAGCCATGCAGGAATTGGAGCTGGCTGAGCTGAGCTCTTGGTGTGTGGAGAGTTTTTTGGACGGGAGCCCTGCCGGTTGCTGGGACTCGTCCGGTGGAGAGGCTAGGCTACAGACGTGTGCAGTCGGTGGATCCAGAGCATGTAGAACATGGAGAGGCAGCCGTGCCCAACTTTACAGAAGCACCCGGAGCCAAGCGTCCCTCCTCAGCACACACAGACCTGCAACTGCCAATCAAAGCAGCCTCAGGCGCTGCCACTGCCTTGTGCGCATAAATTAGCATGTATTTGCATAAGAATCCACTCGTTTAGCAGACCCACTTGGCTCTCCCCCCAAATGGCATTTTCGCGTCCCCCCCCCCTCCTCCCGCCTCCCTCTATCTCTCACTTTTCCTCTCCTTATCCTTTTACAAGCACCGATAAGAGCTGGAAAATAGTGTCTTAACCCTTTTCATACCAAGCCCCTCTTGACGCAAATTGCATGTGCACATGCTTGCTTGTTGTCAGTTTACAAATGAGGAAATTTCACCAACAAATGATCCAGGAAACAAACAAACAAACACGAGTGCTCCAACTGGTCCTGGTACTGTGTGCAGTGAGCAACCCTTTAAATCGCTCGGCAATTTGTGCTTTCATACGGAGGCTCGTTATTGAGAAACAAGTTGCACTTTCATTTTACTTCCAGTAACTTTCAAAAAAAAGGTCTCGCACTTCAAAGTTGGACCGCAGCATATGGGCTCTATGGCGTTTGCCAACACGGCTACATTATCAAGCAACACCTTTAAAGGCTTGTTTCGCGCCGTTCTGCTCCAATAGCCCGCAGAGCGCAGCGCCGCATGCACGCACCTCTAAATTACAGCTTAGAAGACGGTCGAATTCGGTTACCGGTCAGCCGCGGTTGCGAGGACGACGGGGAGGAGGAGGTGGCGGCGGCGGCGGCGAGTGCGGAGTCAGAGAACGAGATGACATCAATTTTTCACCACGAACAGTCAATCAGAGCAGCATCCAACGGTCCTGGCAGGGATTAATAAGTAAAGGAGAGAAAGGGGGCCGCCCGTTGCCCTCAGCACAAGTTTGGGGATGCAGTAATTGGCTGCAATTGTGCCTTCAGAGTCAGGTTGGAGCCACGCGCATGTGCATAATGAAGGCTCCTCTGACTTTGGTGCGCTTTTTGTTTTTTCTTTTCTTGGACGTATTTTCTGCACGTTTTCATTTTTCTCATCTGGTACATTATTGAAAGTTTTCTTCTTTGGCTGATAAAGCCGGTCACGAATGTGAGGCTCTTCCCTTTAAGGTAAACTCCACAGGTGATTATCCAGCGTGGATGTATTAAACCGCAAATAAGTTATTCTAACAATGTGCAGCCCTCTTTCTGATAAAAGCTGTTTGCCAAGCACATGCAGGACATTAGCAATTTCCCCCCCTTTTGCTTTCTGCTTCTGTGCCCAAAATGTCTCTGTGTCTTCATTTGGCTCTGGGCGGACACCAACTCGCTCACACGGCTGGCATGAAAATGTCGTGATATGGCTGTTTGGGGGTTTTGAATGAGTGCATTGATCTGGAAAGTTACAAGTTTGACCACAACATCCAAATTGCTGCAGAGAACAGTGCGGGTCTCTGGCGTCCTGGCACGCAATCGAGACCGGATTGCCAAAGATACAAATAAACACGTGCATCTCTGAGAGAGGTGGCTAGAATTACAGAGTTGTTTTCTGATGACTGCTCAGGTGTGAGTCTCTGTTCTGACTCCATGATTATTGACGGACACGACACGGTGTGTTTGTTCGGCATAGATGTTGCATGGCACTCTGTAATATGATGCAGTCGAATCAATGTGATTTGCAGGCAGGCATCAGTTGCTTAACCTGCAGAGCAAAAGGGGTTGTGAAGGTGACCATTTGCATGAAAGGCTGGTAACATTGACCCGACCGAAAACAAGGAAAATGTTTTATCAACAAAATGAACCAAGAAAACTCTAATTGGTTAATGAATCCTCAGACTAGCTGCATGTTAACTTTTCACTTGGCTGATCAATCCATTAATTAATGTAGCGTTAAATAATGGAACGAAATAACTCATTAAATCCTGTTTTTTTTTCTGACAGAGTTTTGCTTTTCTCAGGAGTTACAAAATGCTTCTAAATAGATACCAGAATAACAAAAAAGGTGCAGAATCCAGTGATTTATGTGATAGGCAGGAGTAGACGAAAGGCGACAACTGCAGGCTACTGCAGAGTCATGATGTAGGCAGGAGCCAGTGTGACAAGCAAAAAGTAATAGCATACACTTTTAAGTTGGGCATGTTTATTCCTTGCGGACAACTGGCCAATTTTAGCTCAGTGTGTGTGTGTGTGTGTGTGTGTGTGTGTGTGTGTGTGTGTGTGTGTGTGTGTGTGTGTGTGTGTGTG
>JAUESF010000001.1:7186665-7197159 GCA_032274765.1 Malacoctenus tetranemus | reverse complement strand
GTGTGTGTGTGTGTGTGTGTGTGTGTGTGTGTGTGTGTGTGTGTGTGTGTGTGTGTGTGTGTGTGTGTGTGGTGGCAATGTATACAGAGGGAGACACGGGGACTCTTGGACGCTCACAAAGAATGCGGCAATTTTAAACCGTGACCATTGCTGCGTGTCAAATTAGGTCTTAAAGCATAGATTTTATTTCATTTCATCTCTTTCTTTAGCCCCATAATTGGGTCTAAAACCATTAAAAAGAATAAAAGTATATAGTTTGTTATGCAGGAGTGGGGGGGGGGATAAAAGGAGCAGCCCCTTTTTGGCTTGGAATCGATCGAAAGTTTCCCAAGTTTGCTTTGCATCGGCTTATGAGCAGGCGCACCAGCGGGGTTTAAAGCTCCCTTCCCACTCGCCTGCAAAAAATGGATGTGACAGCTGTAGTGCTATGAGTAATACACTGACAAACACAAAGCCTGTATCCTCTCATCATGCCTGATACACTGACAATTTGAGTGTTTGTTCTCCTCTGATTATTCCATTTACCACCTCACTATACTGGATAATCCACTTGCATACATCAGATAGGGACCAGCAGCAGAAAGGTTTAGTGTGCGGTTGAACATTATTTTCCCGGGGATGGAGTCTAATTGCTTCTGTTATTTGCGCACAACCCAAACTCAAGTCGGAGGATATGGACGGGGACTGTGAGTTATTGACAGTTTGTTGTGTTAAGGCAACGGGGGAAGATTTGAAGGGGCTCAAAAAGCGTTCCCCCTCGCACCCACCGCGGCTTCAACGCGGCACTTGAAGCGAACGCACCGGCAGTGATTTAGTAAAGATGCCCTCCAGGCAGGTTCCAAAGACGTATGAAAAGCCGCGATGAATAATAACTCGTGTCCAAAATGGTGCTTCCATTAAAAAAAGAGTTCAATTACCTTTTGGGATTTTTTTTTTTTTAGATGACTTCCCTCTTCACTGAAATATCCAAAATCCATAAACATGCAAGTATTTTTCTCTAGCAAATCTTCCTCTTTTGGACAGAAGACAACTCATATTAGGTGTTGTTCCTTGTGCAGTGTTACAGGCAGAAATCAAAGTTGTGAAGTCAGAAAAAGCCTACCTAGAAAGCTCTGGCAAAAAAAAACAAAAAATTCTGTATTTACAACAACATTCATGATGCGATGGCTGACATTGAATAATATCTGGCTGTGGAGGTCAAACATCATGGAAAAGTAACTATAGTCGAAACATATTTTTGCATTGAGACAGGAAATCCTTATGTTATTCGAGCATGGGGCAAAAACATGAAGAAAAAGACATGACACGTGCCAGGAAGAAGGTGAAGTTTTCAATCTGATCTTTCAAATACATCTTGATTTGTTGGGCATTTGTTGGTGAAGATCAGTTTTTTTCTCCACTTTACACTCTCAGGCTGCTGATCTGACCGCATACACTCACGTAGAACCGTACAAAGGGCTTTGAAGCTGGCATTATTGCCAACAGAGACACAAAAAAACAAGAGCTCATAGAAACTGGTAAATCATAAATATTGGCAAACCCAGCTGACTTGTTCTCGTCTCTTTGTGATACTCTAAAGGCTTCCCCAAACAAGCCGCTGAGTATCAGAATGCCGTGCTGAACTTTCATCCTACTATTCATACTGACATTGTTAATATAGACACAAATGATGTTAAGCTCTGAAGAAAAAAAAACAAAAAAAAAACAAAAAACAAATCAATAGCGGGCTCGTACCAGCTGAAATCACTGACCGTCTGTATATTCTCTCATAAGGCTGAGCCCCATGGGATGCAGGCATATTTCTAAGCAGCTGCACAATGCGGGATAGAAGCCTCTAATACATGAGGAACTTTCATTTATTGCTTTTCAGTTTTTTAGACCTCCTCGTTGTCTTTGTCTTTGTTTTTTTTCCCCCTGGTCCATCCTCTCCCAGCTGACACCGAGTCCTAACCGCCTCTAAAATGTATGCAGCAACTCTGGCTTGAAGAGAAAGTAAAGTTTTGATCCATGACGTCGTATGCTGAAACACGTTGTTCCGTGACTCGTGTCATTTTCTGAGCTTGTGCTTGAATTTCATAGAAGGGACCTTGTTTGCAGTTATTGTTCCCCCGAAAGGAAAGTCACATTCCACATTGTTGGTGTTGCAACACATTTTCCCAGCCTATTATTTGACTTGACTTATGATTGAATGTCATTTACTGCTGGTGATTGCTTGTCTAACAGATGATTCATGTGTTAATTAGCTATTTTCGTCCCATTTTTATTCACAAGAGACAGAGAGATGATAAATCAATGTATAAAACAGAGAATGGAGCAACATATAAGTTGTGCAACTACTTGATATTCTCTGAAGCTATTGGGTACGGTCCCAAAAGTGGCATTACATTAAAGCCTCGCTCACAACCTGGCGTACGCATTACTACAGACCGTCTACGGTAAAAAAAATAAAAAAAAATTCAACATAACCTTGCTCGAGACTTGTGCAACACCTGCCTGTGTTCAGCATCGCAGAAGGTCACAGACTGCCTGGAGAGATTTTTGGTGTTGCACGTGCAAAGAGTCTTATGAAGAATCGAAAAAACCAACTCGCAATGTACAGCCGCATTGTGACTGAGCCTGTTAAATGAACGACCGGCCATGAACACGTCTTTTAGTTTCCAAAGAATGGGAAGTGAATGCAGCCTCCTTTGACAGGAATAAACTTTGAACAGAAAGGCATCATTCTGATGTGACTGAATGTGAACGGAATGACGTTTTCAACATTGTTGTCCGACGGTGGGGCTTTGTTGCTCGATTTTTCACATTGGAAACGGTCACTTTGCCGTGTTTTTCCGGAATGCCCCATGCAAGCTGATGTTTTGTAAGCACAACACTTATGGGGAACGTACCTGCAAACCTGGCAACTTGACTCCACAACAAGCTCTTAAGCTATAAATTCAACTGAAGAAAACTCAGACAATCTGAGGAGAACTGAGGATGGCTTGAGAGTTTTACCATATCCAGTTTTACCAGTTTTACCAATGTCACCTGACTGACACCAAAAATTGACAGAACCAATTCAGTACAGTTTCATTTAGAAAGTGAAATCCCACATCGCTAATGTACACACTTTGTACCGATTTGGCAGTCAGCAGCACGGCTGTTACCGGCTCTCATGGTCATTGTATGAGTGAGAATCCTCAGAAATACTACACGCGTCCCACAGCTACAATCCATCAGGAGTACCGTACATCTTTTGTACTATCACTTGTTCTCGCTGTGTGGTGTGAACACAGCACATGTGATCTGCGAGCAGCACAAGGATCAAGTTGCAGAGACACCAACGAAACAATCATGTAACAATGTCGACGCTGCCTTTGTGCTTTTTCTTGAACTTTCCACCCGTGACTCACCACAACGTTTTGGTTTGTATGCAAACTCTGAAGCCTCCGACTTATGTGTGTGTGTGTCCCGAACACTCGGATTGTGAGTGATGCTTCAAATATACTGTTAAAACAGTGTCGCTGTCAAATGGTTGGGCTGCATGGCTCTGTCTTTCACGCTATCTTTTCACTGGAGTGTCATCATTTAAAAAGCTCGCTCTGAGAGTAAATTGCACTTTTTGATTCTAAACAGACTCGCGAAGCCTCGGCACAGCAGGGGAATACACTGCATGATTAAAAACCAAGTCTGACTCAATATTTAGCAGCCGTTCCCAACATTTTGCGCGCCCAGACTGTACGCCTACACGTGTGAGCGTGTCTAGTGGTGGGCCTCCCAGGCAGCGGCATAGCCGCATCAGGCTTTTTCTAATGAGTCCATAAGAAGCACAACTTCTTTGTTGTGCTGCCTGGAACATTACTCTGCATTTGAAATGCACCCAGCGGACTAGCATGCATCTTTTATCGTTGGCTGCAGCTGTCCATGCTTTCTGAACACTTACTACTACCAAGCTTCCCTGACTCCACTGCCAGCGGGCAAATAAGTGATAGAAACAAAATGAAAAAACAAAAGGAAGAGAAAAATATTTACCAGGACAGAGGAGCGGGAGAACAATTCTTAAAAGAATATATTCCTATTATTGGCAAAACAAAAGCAGAAACTTTTGAGGAGCGGCAACTGATTTCATGGCCTGGGGAGACAGAGAAGGGTGAGGGATGACAATAAAGGTTAAAGAGGAAGAGCACAATGGAGAGACAAAAGGAAGGGGAGAGGAAAAGAAAAAGGCACAATCTATATGCATATACCGCAGCCTACAACACAAGTAGCACTTTATTCCGGAGAGAGAAGCATCAATCTTGACAGCATATGGCGTCCGTGCAAAAAATCCATTAATTTTTTATATACCGGGCGCTGAAATGAAAAGGCTTCCTGAGACAAGCAATTGTCAGATGTCAGTAGTGTTTTGATAACTTTTTTGATCTCCTTTTTTATTTGCATTCATAAAACGGGGCTGTCCACATGCCACCTCAGTTTGGACATGGCTGCGGACTGACATGGAACCATTTTCCACACAATTGCCCCCACCTTCAGTCAGGAGATGAAGCACTGGGGAATCAAAAGAGGAGAGAGAGAGAGAGAGAGAGAGAGAGATCGAATGAAATAAGATGAGCAGATGACAGCGTGGGTGACGGGTCTGCTTGGAAGCTGAAATAAAACTCCACTGTTTTATGTCTGCACATGTACACACACACACACACACACACACACACACACACACACACACACACACACACACAGTATATATACATATATACACTCTTTGTCAGGTGTCACAGTATTGCAAGCGTGTATTTGTCATTACTTTAAATTGAGCATGATGTAGATAGAAAGTAATATTGTAAAGTTATTGTGATTAGAGCTGTCATGATTCGTCGACGTTTATTTTGTTCAAACTTGTTTTTTCTCTCACAATTTCCGCCGCCTCGTCTGTCTTTCTGTTCTTGACGCACGTGCAGCATAGCAGTGATCGGCCTCAGCTGTGACGTCACTACAAGTTAAACTAGAAACCTATCGTGGCGTTCTGGCAACGGACCTTGAAAGTTTGGGAGCATTTGCACACATTAAAAGAGAAGCAGGTGTAATGCAACATCTGCGAGGCAGAACTTCCCTTCCACGGCAGCATGTGGGCGATGCACGAGCATCTGAAAAAGGAAGCACGTTGTAGCTGGTTCGATTTCTGACAAAGAGGCTACCTACTGAAAAAATAATGAAGTCGTGGATGCAAATTCTGTTTCAACTTTCATTTTCCTTTTTTCAGCATTTTAAAGGTTTATGTACTACATAATAGTAATAGTTGTAATACAACTATTATCCCCAGTACACTTAAATCTGAGTACTACCTTTACGTGCAGTTTCAGTAATGCACCAAATGTGAGTGTAAGCTGAACTCATCACTTATTAATATATCACTGTTTATTATCTGTTGAAAGTCAATATTAAATATGCACGACTGATTCATAGCTAGAAGTGTATTCAAACTGTCACTGCAGATGATTTTGTTGTTTTCATTTACTGAGAAATGAAAGATTTGTCTCAGTTTCCACTCATCCAGTCATCTGCTCATTCATTGGATCATGGTTTTATTCAGTCTCTTGTCCTGAAATACTTCAGATAAAACAAAGTACAAAAAAGAAAATAAAACAAGAGACAAAAAATATTTTCAGTAAGTTTCAAAAATGAAACGAAAGGTTGTGAAGCACGTTCGTAAGATCAGTGAGCAGGAGGATTTCTAAGTGTTTGCATGTGTGATGGCTTCGGCTTGCTTTCATTTCCTTTATTTGCAGCATCTTAAAGGTTTGTTCACACAGCACAATGGAGACGTTCACACATTAGTTTGAGGTTAAATAAGCAGGCAGACATGAATGATGACAGAATAGCTGAGCAGGCCTGTAAGGTAAGTGGGAGCCTGGTTGTTGAGTGCTTTGTGAGTGAGCCGGAGGATTTCAAAGTGTGGCGTAACCTTGCAACACAACCATTTGGTTGATTGGTGTGGACGCTGCCACTGTTGTCGCCATAGTCAACATTACAGCTATCCTTCATAGAGGTGGATGGCACGCATGTCTATAAACTGGTGACATTAAAACATGAGCCGTTCCAAGAGATATGTACCATTTGTGTGACTTGGCCCCTGTGAATTGGTGTTTGAATGATTCTCTACTTCAAAAAACAAAAGTGAAAATGTGGACAATTTACAGTCAAAATTGTCCTTTAAAAAGACCCCAAGTTGACACACTTTCTTAGCATTCGCTGCACTCACAGCTTATTGTGCTGCTCACATAAAACACTGCAAACACACTGAGGACAAGAATTTGAACTGTTTTGGGAAATGAACTGTGGGGGAGACAAAATGTATTAATAAGAGGGGAAATCTGCATTTTCTTCATTTTCAGGCAAACTTTAGACAGCCACTTGCACACTGTTTTTTGCAGGTCTTTGAAATGTCATCGTTTTAGTCCCACAGCTTTGGTTGAGGGGTTCCTGCAGCCTTTTCTTAACACATGACCTGAGCAGTACATTTCTCTCATATCGGCCATTTTTTGTGGGTTTTGCCAGAAATTTAAAGTGGGCGTGGTTAATGCAACTTTCCTGCTGGTGCTGTAGGTTATTGTACCGCTTCAAAGAGCAGCCGGCTTCAGCAGTGAGACGCCTAAAAGTTTCTCAGGAAGCATTGAAATGTCCTGAACAAAGCGATCTCTGTCTGATCTTTTTGCCGTCACGAGACAAAGAACATATTTCCCTGTTATCGCCCAGTGTGTATCGCACTTCACATTATACTGTTACACAGCATGATATGCTTCTGCCAAGACGTTGGAGTGCTTTCATTCTCACTGTAAACTTTTAAAGCCATCTTAGAAATCATAAAGGTATTACCATAACCAACCAAGAAGTGAGACACTCCGACTCTATCTGGGCGTTTACTTTCCAGGACAGACCACTAGAGAAAAATCAAACACAACTGATGGAGCCTTCCCAGCGACCGTACGCACACATGCACTCACGTTATTATTTTAAAATAGTGACGGTGTTTAAAGAGCAGATTACAAAGGTCTCTTCAGAGTGGAGCAGCCGAGAAGTGCTGTACAGCTCGAATGTTCTCCAGCTGTGTGCCTGTGCTCTGTGAGGAGGATAAGATGAGCCCCTCTCAATGAGAGATAAGTACAGAGAGGTCAAACAGTCGGCTCGATGAGTTTTGTCACATTTCTGAATCCTCGGTGAGTTCTATAGGAAGGTCCTCACCTCTCTTAATGCAAATACATGGCTGTGCTCGAGACAAGTGTTCCTTCTTGTACCCCCCCACCCCCTTTTCACGCGCTACTTTTAATGGATAACTGGTCGAACTCGATTGGAGCCGTGGAATCATCTCCTTGTGCAGAGGGTACATTACAGGATATTTATTCATATTCATAAAATGCCAATTTAAAGCGAGCGAGTGGCCATAGGAGATGAGTGGGAACTTGCGAAATCCAATAAGAGCTGCTTTAGAGACAGGTGCAAAGTGGACTAATTAATAGCAATCCATACACTGGCCGGGGCATGCAGTGGGCCGACTGAGACACTCTCAGGTCAGGCAATGAAAAGATAGCAGCTCCAAATTCATTTTCTCACTGTGGCTCTCCCAAAGGAAGGCTCAGAAGTACACTCACACTTCCTTTAATGCCTTCACTGGGGTGTAATTTATTTTTGCGTTTGCCAGCACATTTGGAAAGTTCATTACCTCGCTCATGGCTTGTTAATTAGCCTTGTAAAGCCGCCATTAGATCTCCTCGGGCCAGGACCGAGATGAGACTTTTGTCCCAAAACATTAACACACTGCAGGAGGCCTGTAAAACTGCACTCTGCCCATTTAAGTTTTAACAGTGACACCTCGGTGACAACCTGAAAGATGGACGGGACACTCGGCGCAATGTCGCGCGGCAGTCTGAGCGGGGCCGTTGCTTCGCTTCACCTTCGGTGTCACGGCCAGGGGTCAGGCTTATTTCTCTCTGCCACCTGTTCAGGAAGGACTTTTACGGCGACGCGGCTTCCCCTCCATGCCCAATATACAAGCTATATGTCTGCTCCTCTGTCTGGGCTCAATCCCTGTTGATGTAAGTGGTTGCAGTGATGTCCTCGGGGTTGTAGCTCACTTCCAGCCCCGGAGCTCCAATAGGGGGGGTGGGGGTGGAGGAAGAGTAATGAGCGGCAGTATCCGGCTACACGGACACGGACTGACACCACACGCTTACAACACCAGCGGAGTGGAGACCAGGCAGCGTGGCCTTATTGATTATGCAGGGGCTCATTTGTGTGGCCAAGCGGGTAGCAGGAACGTGTCTCATTTGAACTTTACAGGAACGGAACAGGAACCGATTCCCCCCGCTGCAAAAAAGAAAAAAAGGAGGGAGCCCTGGTGCTTTATTTTTAGAACAGCTGCGTCTAATGGGGCCTGGCAGGTACAGGAGGCGTCACATCTGTCGAGGCCCAGGTGATGCTCTCGCCCGGCGCTCCTCCCCGCTCCCTACCAGTCAAATGACTCACACTGAAGATCAACAGTGTCATTTCCAATAAACTCTTCTTCCTCTTCCTGCCACTTTCCATCAGTTCTGGCGATAGGTTCTTGCTAGTAGCCATTTCATTCCACAACACAGCGGAATAGGAGATGCATAATGTAAAAGATGTAAAGAAGATGAATGCTCTGTCTGATGCCGGGGCACCGGGAAGATTAATTAGAAGAATCCGGCTTTCTGACTGGCCAACGCTGAATGGTATGGAGACCATACGTCTGAATGTGAGCGCCCCCTCCTGGAGCTCCAAACTAAACTGTGACATGGTCAAGCAGTTAAAAGAATAGTACACCCAAACAATGATGTACCTTCAGGGTGTTTTTCATCATGGGGGTGAGTAGAAAATGAAGGCACATCATTGTTTGGGTGTACTATTCCTTAAAGAGACTGGGGCAGACAAGGGCTACTTTTTGTATCCTGCCATTAATTTGAAAGTAAGTAAAGAGATGTTTCTAAACTTGACCAAAAAAAAAAACCCATCAGGTTGAAAAATGGAGCTTGGTATGATTTTCTCGTACCTCCACCCAAAAGCTCACATGAGGTCAACTGGTGACTCCTAATTGTCCATCAGTGTGGATCTGGGAGTGTTTGGCCTGGAGACGTGTCCTGGGCCGAGCCTGCCTCGGGTCAATGTTTGAATAAAGAGTGATGCAGAAGATAAATTAGAGAATTCAAGAGTGTTTTTAGAACAGGTGACACTCTAAAACACAATCTTTTTCATGGTCATGGTATCCCCTCATTATGGGATGCAACAGCTCGACAACCTGAGCCACCCTCAAAGTCATGTACCATGCAGCACGCTCACAAAGTCAAAGAAAGCCATTTTCAGTTCCCGCGTCACAGTACGGGGTTAAAGCTGATTCTTGCTTCTTTGTGGCAAAGAGGGGTTTGTAAACCTCTCGGAGAACTCTTGTCCAAACTTGATAAGCTTCTGCTTTGAAATTTTAAACAGGAAGCAGAATCTGTATTGAAATTAATGAGAAACAAACAACAATATGCACCATCTGCGTTAGGACTCGTACCCCAGATATTACTCCCTGCTCACATTGGACGCGGTGTTCACTCTTGTTTATTATGTTTTCCTGTTGCTTTGCTGGTGAGAGAAATGTAATAACATGTAGTTGCTCCATGTTTCCTTTCAACGTTGCAACTTAAGCAACCGCGCGATCTGACGGTTTGTCTACCTGAGCAAAATATTCCCGCTTCCTTTTCCTGCCTCTCACCCGAAAACCCACGGCGCTCCAAACACCATCTGTATCAAAACATCGCTGCAGCAGACTTGAATAGCTCACTGGAAACCGGAATATATCTCCCTCATATCAGGGTGGGGTGGCACGCCACACAACAGTAAGATCAACAACAATAACAACAGCGGCAGCGGCAGCAGCAGCAGGCTGGTGATAAAAGACGGTGGGGGGAAAGGCGGGGGGTGTTTGAGTTGCACAAGTTCCTCACAGCTCTGCAGAACGATGCCATCAGCTGTAGCGTTTCCTCTGTTCTCTCCTCTCTCTCACACCTCCCCTTCCTGCCTTCCTCCCTCTTCCTCTGTCTTTCCCATCCAGAAGACAGGAAGCTGTTTGTGGGGATGCTCGGAAAGCAGCAGAGCGAGGACGATGTCCGGCGGCTGTTCGAGACCTTCGGCCAGATCGAGGAATGCACCGTCCTGCGAGGGCCTGATGGGGCCAGTAAGGGTCAGAGCCCACACACCACCCACTCTCTCTGTATCCCCTCATCTGACCCCCCTCCCCCATCCCTTTATACATGCGTTGTTTCCCTCCTCCCCCTTTTTCTCCTCTTTACATCTTTACAGCCGCGCTTCAGTCTCGCTGTGCTCATTGACATCGTCTGTGAGCCGTGCTCGCTCTTTCTGGATAATTCATCTCTCTATTTCACCTATTGTGTGTGTGTGTGTGTGTGTGTGTGTGTGTGTGTGTGTGTGTGTGTGTGTGTGTGTGTGTGTGTGTGTGTG
>JAUESF010000001.1:7148459-7158471 GCA_032274765.1 Malacoctenus tetranemus | reverse complement strand
GCTGCTTTGAAGATGCCATAGAAAACAATGCACAACACTGTTTTATTGTTGTTTTTTCTACCCTTTTTCCCCTCCACATACTTATTGATTAAGTTGTGTGCGCGTGCGTGCGTGCGTGCGTGCGTGCGTGCGTGCGTGCGTGCGTGCGTGCGTGCGTGTGTGCATGTTCGCTTTTGCAGTTGTTGCTCATTAATTTAAACACCATAAAGAAAAACTAAAGCCAGTGCATTTGGATATTGTTTATTATAAACTTTATATCCTTTGGGTTTCTTATTTGTATTGTACAGTGTAAATTGTACAATGTTTTCATTACGCTGCCCTTGCACGCTACCTTACACTTTTTGTAGTGAAGAATATGTTTCGACCTTTACATTTTCTGTTGTTGTTGTTCTGTTGTACTTTCCAGTGTATTTTCGTTCTCCTGTACCTGCACGGCTGCTGTACTTACTGCCCTGTTGTAAAAGTTACCAATAATTCAATACACTTTTCGACCTACAAAACATTATTCTGCAGAAAAAACAAAATTTGGACAAGAATTGTCCGTAATCTACTAAATCACCTACTGTATTATAATCTGTAATTTAAGTATATTTCACACCTTTAAAGCTAGAAACAAGCACTTAAAGCCTTGTCTACTTCCTGAATAATACATGGAAACAAATCAAAGTTATGAGTGAATGTGCACAAACATATATTATTGAAAAAGCTGAAATCGTAAAAGAAAAAGGAAAAAAACAAAGAAAGGTTCGGTGCTTTGGAAGTAATATGACCGCCCGTCACATATCACAAAGGAGGCTTCCCATCACGAGTTTATATTCTTCGCAGCGCGGCGTGGCGCGGCGCTGCTTCACACTATTTACCAGGACTTTAGCTCCGTGAGTGAGTCGGAACATCTGTGCCGCTGTAATCTCCGCTGCTCAGCCCCGTCCTGGACCTTGCAGTCTCCCCACTGTCACCCAATAACGCTCGCAACTTTGTGTGTGCTTGTATTAAAAATGCATAACATTACAATGCGCGCAACATTCTGCTGATATGGATGGCTGCGGTGAGAGCCGTACCTCAAACGGTAGTAGCGTTCGGGGTATTGAGTTGCAGCGCGCTGCGCGCTGAGTGCTGCATCAAAGATATGAAATGTCAGCCAGTTACTTTGTCTCCGCAAAACAGCTGAAATGAAACACATCCGAATGCAGCTTCTCAGTTATTTGGACGCGCGTCGACTCCAGCGCGAAAGAGTCGGCGATGCACTGTTTGTCCTCTCATCCTCTCTGTACTCTGACCCCACAAGAATCCTCTCACTTTTTTTTTGCTTCTCTTCCTGGCATGTGGATGTAAATGTGAGGTATGGAGATTCATTAAAGCATGGGATGGTGGGGGAGGGGAGGGGCGCGCGTGGGCGCATCTGCAGGATCACTACCAGCTGACAGGCCCCCCTTCCCCTGCTCAGTTTGTTTAAAGGGTTTGTAAAAGCAGCCGCCTTATCTCACCCACGCTGACAAAAGCCTGCCCTCTCCCCCCAAATTAAATTGGACCCATAGCGGTGTGATCAAATCAGCTGGCAGGCGGAAAATTCCGGCCGTCAATCACACAGGTGTCTGATAAGAGCGGGCAAGGAGTCCCGGTGTGGAAGGCTGCAGGCTCATTCCGCCTCGACACCCAGGTGATAACTCAGAGCAGCAGGCGCCTCCGTCCTACACACCCAGCTCCGAGCCGCTCGTCACGACCCCCGTGCCCTTTGCTCTTTACTCAGATACATGCTCGGTCACACACTAACGTGAAAAAAATACACACACACACACGCACACGCACACACACACACATACACGCGCAGGCTCCACTCCCGCGGATGCTCAGGTAACATTTACAGACGCTGCTTTGCTCTAAAAATCCGCACGCGACTCGTCTTCTCGTTCCTCTAATCTTTGAAGACCTTTTCATGTTTTTTTGTTTTTTTTGTTCCCCATTCGAGTCAAACGCCCAGTTTCTAATGGCTCCTCTCCGTTTGATTTTCTAATATCTGTGTTATTAGCCTTTGTGGTATTTTATGTAATCTTTTTATTTCAGTGATTTTCAATTAATCTGCTGAAAAGAGAAAACAAAGAGCCATTGTTGTGTCATTGTTGTGAGTTAAAAGGGGTATTTCTCCCTCTCTCTCTCTCTCTCTCTCTCCCCCTTCTTTCATCTCGCCTGCCTATTCCCCCAATACATTCCCTCTTCCCTTTCTCTTCTTCCTCTCTCTCTCTCTCTCTCTCTCTCTCTCTTCCCCTTTCTTCTATCTCTTTCTCCTGTATTTTTCTCTCCCCATCCCACTTCCTTTCTCAGGCTTTGTGAGTTTTGATAACCCGTCCAGTGCTCAAGCCGCCATCCAGGCCATGAATGGCTTTCAGATAGGCATGAAGAGGCTGAAGGTGCAGCTAAAGCGGCCAAAGGATGCCAACCGACCTTACTGACTCGTCTGCTGTCCATACCCAGGTACAGTTTTCAGCCGCACTGTAATGACTCAACCCGGTCCGTTTGTCTGTCTACACTGCAAAAAAATACAGGTCCCACTAAATATTCTATTCCCTTTTCTCAAGTCAGAATATCTTCGAAAACAATCTTATTTTAGAAAACTGCTTTTAAGATTTAGGTCAAATTACCTCACGACCTGGACGGCGTTTTACGGGCTTCATTTTTTTTTCTCCCCTCAAATTTTGTGTTAATATATTTTATTTGAGCTGCTCCTCATTTTCCAGTGTCTCAGTTCGAAAATTTGCTCATGAATAAACAATGTAGCTGCAGCGATGCGGTAGACCCGTGTCCCTAAAATGCAATCGCTAAACTGGGTTTTCAATGAATAATGTTTTATCACAATAAAAAGGTAGACATGGAAAAAAAGGCATCTTAAGGGAAAGCGTTCAAAGGATTGAGAAACAAGTCATGATAAGACTCAATTTATTGTGTTGTACGCCCATCGCTCTTTCCATCATTTAAAACAGTTGACTAAAAATTGTGACAGGGAGACAATTTGTGTGAAGTGAGGACAGCAAAAATGACACAAAACACAACAAGCGCTCAGTTTTAACGTGCTGAGCGCAGCTAAAATGACATCCGTTCATCTCACCGCGTGCTCATAACTCTTTAGTGACGTCTTGAAGTTTTACAAAATAACACTTTTCATTTTAAAAGAGGAATCCCAAGAAAGCAAGATGGACGAGTTAAATTTAAGCGTTAAAACTTGGGAAATCCAAACCTCATTTGCACCGAGTCGCTCTCCCAGAGGGGTGGTGTGAAAAAAACAAAGTGCACATCAGTGCAGGACCATTATTCTTGTGGACATCGCACTCAGTCAGTGATCAGTCGACGCTGCGTCCCCTTCATATAAACCGCTGGAGCCCGACGGGATTTGTCTTGCTGATGAACATTAGCTGTTGAACGTCCCAACGGCCAGCGAGTCTCCAGACGACTGAGGCCCCGTCCCGCACAGACATCCTGGGCAGGTTTATGTCAGGTCGCTCTGTGTCCCCCCCCCCTCCCCCAAGAGAGTGTGTTTCTTCTGAGGTTTGTCTCATTCGTACCTGCAGGAAGCTGGGGAGCAAATTGATGACATCATCAATAGCCCGCTGTGCATAATTACCCCTCTACTGGGTGTAACGTGGGGGAAATCGATGCAGGGTTGTTAAGCCACAAATCCCGAAAAAAAAACCAAATAGCAATCATTTCTCTCCTAAAATAGCTCTGCATCAGACTCCTCCGTTTTAATAGACTCAGGTCACCGAGTTGCGATGTCTGCTGAGGTTGACCTCACGCAAAGGACAACCGGCTCTAGATCACGGATGGACTTTTGTTATTGATAGACTGAGGTGCCTCTTGACAAACTGACCAGGGAGACGCACGTTCACATGAATCAAGCTAAGCTCAAGCACTTCTTCGCTGCACCGGTTTGTTATTGTGGCAGAAAAGTGAACCGACTTCAAGTCAGCGCCGCCGGCTGTTTGAAGTAAAGCCAGACAAAGCCGGTCTCACCTTAAAATAGTTATATTGCACGTTAATGTGTGATTCTTTGTTAGCGATTCATTTGAATAATGAAATCCACCTCAGAACATCTATTCTTGTATTATCCATCTACACAAATAAACCTGTAGATAGAAAGAGAGAGATAGAGAGAGAGAAAGAGAGAGAGAGAGAGAGGCGCTCTCCCCTTTAACTTAAAGCTTCAGCAGACACAGGAGATGTCTATATGAGCACATTTTAATTCGTCTAAATCTGGCAGCAACCAACATGTCCTATTTTGCTGCTTCCTCCAGCTTTGCTCAGAGTTCAGTGATTCTGTAAAACTGCGGGAACAGAAAGAAACGGGAATCTAAAATTAACCAGTTCTTCTTTTTCCACAGCGTCTGAGGCGGAAATATAGGCGAAAACTTCAGGTTTCAATGGTTTTCTAAGAAACGCGGCATAAAAAGCAGGTGGAGCGTCAATACGTCAGTGGGTTTATCACTGGTGGCAAAAGGACGGTCTTGCAACTGTTCTGGGATTGTAAGTGAAGCTGTGACTCACCGCAGATGATTGCTTTTCTTGCGTGGTCTGTGGGTGACCTGAGATCAGAGGATAGTAGACTTGATGTAGTCATTAAAGGGGAATCAAAATAAATCATGCTACCTTGAGTTTCCACAAGGTAACTATAAACCGAGGAACGGACACGTTACACTGTCTTATGTATTCTGAAAGGCGACAGTCCCCTGTCCTACTTCTGGCTCCACTGTTGTGTGGATCCTGCGACTCTCACCAACACATTCAACCAGTCACTTTCAGAATAAAAGCATCGGGTGGTTATATATGTCTGCTTCAGATTCAAGACAGTGTCTGCTGTTTGGTTTCCTTCTGACAAATCTAAAATTTGTGTCAGAGCAGTGAAAGCACCGTGCTCCCTGCGTCCTCTGCAGGTCCCTCACTGCAGTTTGGGAATGTTCTGATTAAGTTAGAACTACTGACCAAGACTCAGTTTAAGAACCTTTATCTCATCTCACTGCTAACAATCTGGTCTAGTTTGAAGCAGTTCAGGGGTTCCCTCCTCAGCTCATTTCAGGACGTTGCTGATGTGCTGAGCGCTCGCGGCGCTCCGCCAGCAGTAATCGTTGGCTTGGGATGTGGTGGCGTTAATGCTCTTAAAAAAAAAAAAAGTCCTTAGATTCAAACACACCCCGGAGGTCCCGGCACACATATACCTGCCTGCCCCCATCTGTCAAGCTCCGACTACTTACTGACTCACTGACGCCTCGCGCTCGATTCAGAGTGGAGCGCGAGTGAAAAGGAAAACTGTTCTGTGAGTCATTTCTTTTTGGAGACTGAGATTTAACAAACGTGAATTGCTACTGACTTGTATGAAACGTCATCCACCGCAAGATCAGACACGACTGATGGTGAAACACACTCAATGTTAGAATGATTTAAAAAAAGAAAAATTCCCAAAAGCTTGAATGAGTCCTTTAGAAAAAAAAATCTTGAAAAACTTAAAATAGAGTTCACCTTTTTCGACCCAATTTGTGGTGATATATGAGTGCCTGTGGATACCTTCATTAGTCAACAGTGCTTTGCTCCGTGAAGAGGCGGCGGCGGCGGCTCTCGTGCTAAACAATAAAAAAGAGTGCGCTTAAAGTAGCCCCATCCCTCAATAGACTAATTTCACAGTGTCACACTTTATTCAAATAATCATCGCCCATCTGTTACAAACGCAGCTGCCAGTGCAAAAAATAGTATAAGTGCAGCCTCTCCACACCCAACTGGCTGGACAACTTTTCATTACAATAACATAAGCCCGGACTCGGCTCCCCCATAAATAAGAGAGCGCTAAAACCATTTGTTTGTTTTAGATTCGACTCTTTAAAAGCCGCAGGACGACGTTAATGGAAGGTGGTGTGCAATCCCAGTGATAGATGCTCCCTTTATCAGTTCCCTGATAGCATTTGAATAGAGCGATGGCCTGCTAATTGAGGAGAGGCTTTCAAAGCAGACACACTAAGAAGAGTGGGGGGGGGTGGAGGAGGGAGTGTGGGGGGGAGAAGGGGGGGTGAATTTGATTTAGCACATCAATGAGGGACAAATGGAAAATATCCTGCAACAGCACTGAATGACAGGGCAGCCATTGAGATACACTCAGAATGCCTCCGAGTGAAGACGTCTCCCACAATAACATTGTGTCACTTAATCAGGAGCCGTGCGTGCGTGCGTGCACGTGCGTGCGTGCCTGCATTCACGCGCGTGTGTTCCATGCCTGTGTGCCCACGGGCGCACGGGTTGGCGTTGTGCTTTGTGTTTTGTTTTTTGTTGTTGCTTTTTTTTTTCCACATCCTCCTCCGTCCAGTTCAATCCATCTCTGTCTGTTGTTTTTTTTGTTCAGTTGTTACAGCACCTGTGTTGTTGAGTTAAGGGAAAACCAATGGAGCAAAACCAAGACCGATCCATGAAAACATTCAGGGGCGGGGGGGACACCAACAGGGTTTCTGCTGCCAGTTCTGTATCACAGCTCCGCAATTATAGATCCCTGTAAGTCGCCCAGGATCTCAGACGCATCTGTTTGTTTACTCTCCATACATCGCACTTATATGCATACCTAAACATGCTCAACAACAGATAATTCGTTTGTTTCTGGAGCAAGAGGGCTGAAAGCAAACAGAACTGGACTATTTCATGTGTTGAATTTCCACTAAACTGTTATTTTGATGACAAACTTTGATGGAACTTGAATGATGATTTCTTTTTTTCCCTTTCTTTTTCCCTTCCTCGTCTGCGCTCCTTATAGGTAAAAGCTTCATTATGTAGATGACTTCAGACGCCTTTTTTTTCTTCTTCTTCCTCTAACTCCGACACTTTCGCTTTGAAGTTGAATTAAAAACACGATCAGACAGCATTTTCCTCCGCTGGTCTCAGGAGCCTTGCAACTCTAAAATTGCGTCCTGTGTCTTAAAGATAAACTTAATGCAAAAAAAAAAAAATGAAAAGAAAATGAGAGGGAGAAAAGCTGAGGCGCTCACTGTACCTGTGCCACCCTCGTCGCTAACGTTGCAAGGCAAATCCAATTACTGTAGACAGGACAAGTTTTTGAAATATGCATTTCTGCCATAAGGGTTATCTTTGTGAATATAAAAAACATCAATTCAACCTTTTAACCTGCAAATGTTGTCAGTCTGAGAAGATTTCACCACCACTCTGAGGCACAAAAAAAGCCCCTCCTTTTTCCCCCTCCTTGTGCTGTGCTCAAGATTATTTGTTCTGTTATTTGTGTTTCACTTGTCATTTCCTTTTTGTCAGTTTTATGGTAATAACCATAATAACCTCATTTGATTTGTCAGGCAGAATAAGTGAGAGTGTGGAACAAACATGGGAGCGGGTGCTTTTTGAATTCTGACTTGAGGCAAAGAGAAATCCCACTGTGTCTCTCCTTCTTTTGCAACCCCCCACCAACCTGGCAACCTGACACGGCCAAATCACAGTGTGAGGTGGCCTTTCTCCGCTATAGCCACATCCCCCCCTCTCAAACACCTGTCATGGGGCCAAGTTCCCACAGCTGTAAGTTGAACCCATGGTGTCATTTTCTTTTGGATGACGTCATGTGGTGGGACTGTGACTGCGTTGCATGACGTGGCGTTGGTTGATATCTCTTAACTCTATCTCTCTATATATATATTCTGCCCTCCTTTTTTTATATATATCCATATATATATATTTATATATATTGTATATTGGCAGTTTGTGGAGTGCAGTAATCAATGCCTTCCTTGGCTGGTACCTGTAAATGACGTGCTGACTGGTTGGTTGGTTATAACTGGAAGTGGCCTTTAACCCTTTGTGCTATTGTACTGTGTGCCCTTGTGATGTTTTTCTTTCTCTTGTGGGGTTCATGTGTCTGGATGTACTGTCTTTTTGTTTTTCTATTTCTCTATTTCCTCCACATCCACATCAACAGCGCTTTTTTTTTCTCTCCCGGCAAACTTTGAGTCTTTTATTTTTTCCCTTCCTCATTTAAAAACAAAAAAAAAAGAAAAGTCTCCATCTTTGCGAGAAAGGACCTTTTTCTCCTTCCAATCGACAGCTGTTTAGTTGAGTGATGGCCAAGATGACCCGATGTTTGTGTAGCCAATTAAATCTCCACCCTTCTCGCGGCGAGCACAGGCAAATGTTGACACTCCACTTCTCCGTGGATTCCATCTGCACAGGGAGTACTTTTGCGAGATTGTTTTGTTTGCCTAACATGAGAATCACTTCCCATTTATTTATTTATGAAGGTGCAAACCAATTACACCGTGATCGAGGAGCTGCAGGCGCCGCGCCGTCACTCGTACAGCCAAAACTCTGTCCAGCGAGCAGACGTACAGCACACTGGCATGTGCGAGCGAGCAGGGGGTGCAGGTTGCACTGCGAAACACGAATACAGAGTACGACAAGTCTGTTGTCTGTGTTGTTCGATACTTTTTGGGTTGTTTTTTTTTAGGATCGCACCAAAAAACAAAAAAATTAAAGACCTTGTTGACACCGAGACTAAAAAACAAATTCATTCTCCAAAAGTTTCCTGTGAAAGCAGCACAGCACCAACATAAACAACGACGTCATCCATGCAGTATGTCAGGCCTGTAGGTGGTGCAACACTCAGCAGAAAAAAGCAAAGACAGGAAGAAGAAGATGAAGTAGCACAGTTAAAAAAAATTGGCAACGAGAGTCAGTGCATGTGTGCGGAAGAACATGCACGTGTGAAGCAGTCACACAGTCTTTTGCCTTGTTTCAGTGTCTCTACGCTTTTCAAACAGAGCAGACCCTGCTTGTTTCAAGTCCAAACTAGTTTTTCACATTTGAAAAAAAAATCAGCAATGTTTTTTCCTGCCTATTTCAAGGTCGATTTGTCTTTTGTCAAGACTGAATTTTCACTTGTTTTATTTGTCAGGTGGTTCTTGTGTGTTTCAAGCCCTAAATAGCTTGAACAAGCTGCTTTGTACTCGGAAAAAAGCAAAGCAAAACCAACCTGCTATTGAAACGAGTGAAAATTGAATTCAGGCAGATAGACCTTGAGATAAGAAGGGAAATGATTACTTTTCAGGATAATTAAGAGTTGAAATGAGTAAAATCTACTCAGTGAGATCATGTTTTTTTTCCCCAGTGTATGACCCTCAACCTACCAATAAAAATAAACAAAGCCTCCCTGAATCCCGTCATTGTGTTGACGGGGCCCAAAGCTTGGACGTCTTCTCATTATCGCTGCTCAATCCGTCAACAGAGAAAGTGACAATCAGATTGACGTTGAAAAAAAAAAAAGAAAGATCCTTTTTCTTTGCGAGTGAGTTTGTTGCTCAGACCTCCGGGCCAAAGCTGATAAGAGTTAGTCGTTTTATATTGAGCTACTTCTGCTCATTCTCTCAGATGCCCTGCAGGTGACTCTCCCTCCCATGGTCTATTCAGTGAACTCAGGGGGGGTGTCTAGCCGGGCAAGCCCAGGAGGGATAAAGGTTGTTGTTTTTTTGTTTTGTTTTGTTTTGTTTTGTTTAGGGTTTTTTTCCCTGGCATCAACGATACCTCTTGACTGCCAGGTGTCTTTTATGGAGCCATCTAAGTAGGTGGTAGACTGAAAGGAGGCTGCAGGAGGGAGGACAAAAAGCTTGTGTGGAGGGGTGGAAAAAAAGGAATTCTTTATTATCTGACAAAGTTGGGAAATAATGTAGTGGTGATGTTTTCAAAGGAGCTGTTTACACGGGGAGGGGCAGAGAAAGAAAGAGAGAGAGAGAGAGAGAGAGAGAGAGAGAGAGAGAGAGAGAGAGAGAGAGGGAAAAAAAGAAGTTCAATTTTGAAGCCACCGTGTTTGGGGAGAATCGTTAGTGGCTTCTGAAAGGGGGGCATCAGTAATCAGGACCGTTAGCGCTTTATGTCGCTAATGGCCGGGGTTCGCTTTTGGCACACATAAGAAAAATAAGTTTGAGTCTGTGGGGGGTGGGGGGGGGGGGGGGGGGGGGGGGGGGGGGCGGGGGGGGGGGGGGGGGGGGGGGGGGGCGCG
>JAUESF010000001.1:7133895-7148359 GCA_032274765.1 Malacoctenus tetranemus | reverse complement strand
GCCTATTCTTGTATGATTCCCAGCATATTACAACATGCATCATTCATACTTCTCAGAGGTCCTGCAAAAAGAAAAAAAGGTAGAACAAAGAGCGTCTGGGCACGTGTTCCCATCACAAACTCAGGACCCTTTCATGTTCACTCCCGGAGAGTGATTTGCTGTGATTTCATAGCCTTTCTTCACCCACATCATAGCTCACCACATATTAGGGATGATAGGCTGTAAACTAGATCTTTCATTTCCAAAGCTCGACAGCACGGACACGTTTGGTAACAGCGCGGCACATCAAGTCAACACAAAAGCCAAGGGGGGAATGCTCGATTGGATTTTCATTGGGCCCTAATTAGAGGCTTTTTTTTCTTGAAATACGTATTTTTTTTTCCTATTCAGTTCTTTTCTCCCCGCTGTCATTGTAATTATTACACTGTTTCACTGCGCGCGCACGCGCGCACACATGCACACGTGTCTTGTTTTCTTGTTTCTTTCATGTTTGTGTGCCGTTTGTTTGTAATGACTTGACAAAAAAAAAAAAAGATGAATGACAGCAACATCTCAGGCAACATTTCGCTCCTTTTTTTCTCTCCGCTCTTACGCGGAGATGTAGTCAGTTTAAATTAGGCCTTCCATGGATTAGCGCTGTCACAGTGTAGATGTCTGTTCCATATGGTTAAAACACAAATCTCCCGCCCCACCTCCAGCCCACTTATTTCTGGTCGTGATTGACACACTCCTCCTTTTTTTCTTCTCTTCCCCGTCTGTTTCTCATGCTGTTGGCTGTGCCTGTCAGTCTGTGTGATAACCAGGAGCCAGCAACCCCGAGCATGTTTGCCACAGCCTGACTGAATCCACTCTCCTTCCTCTCCTTCCCCTCCCTGTCTTTCTTTCCACCCCTCTCTCTCTCTCTCTCTCTCTCTCTCTCTCTCTCTCTCTCTCCCTCTGTCACAGGATGAAGGGCCACAACACCTTATTTCCACAAGTGCAGTAAAAGTACAAAGACTTCTTGCTCTGCTACATATCATGAAGGAAGGGTGGTCCCTTGATCCTCCTGGAAAGCCGCTGGAAGATTGGGTGACTGAGCGAAGGATCCCAGAGTTGTTTTGTCTTTATTTTTTTCTTTGTTTATTTATTTTTTACTTCCTTTTTTTCTTCGCAAATGCCTCTTTTTTCCCTGTTTTGCTTTGGCGTCTGTGGAAGAAGATTTTTTGCAGAGACCAACTTTTTGCTGCTGTTTTTTAGACATGACGGGGGAAAAAAAAAACCTTTATAGACTCATTATGCTCAAAGCATGCATACTGACACAGGATATAGATAAACACACAATCACAGAAAAACAAACCAAACATACACATGAAAAGAAGCAACACACAAAAAAAGGAAAAAAAAACAAAGAAAAAAAAGTACTTTGTACATGTATAAATACGTGCAAATGCCAACACAAGTACTGAAGCAAACTCACACGTGAGTGCACACACATACACAAATACACACCAATACACACACCAGCCTGCTGCCATTTTGGTTTTTGTGCCTACACAGGTGTTGTGCTCTGTGACAGGGCAAGCTCTGGATCGAAAAAGAAAACAAGAAGAAGAAGACGAAGAAGAGGAGAGAAGAGGAGAATCCAGGATAATTTACATGCATCATTCCTTAGGAAATAGGGACCAAAGGACTAAACGCTTTTTAAAAGAATATAAATATATAAATATATAAATATATATTTAAAAACTCATACCTTGTAGCTGCAAGTATTACAACTTACTCGTAGTCAAAAAAAAGAATCATTAAATCAATATCCAGTGGCCTACTGTAAGTACGATTAAAAGAAAATGGAAATAATGTATCAAAAAAAAGAAGATGAAGAAGAAGAAGAAGAAGACATGGAATCGTAGTCTAGGGGCTGATCTTTTGCTCTGGATGCTGATTTAGCTCCAGGTTGTATCATAGTAAAGTAGACTAGAAAAAAGTAGATTTGCTAACTTTTGCTGTTGTTTAAAAAAAAAAAATACTTGAAGTCGTAATGAAAACGGGGGGAGGGGGGGGTCGGGGGGGGGACAAAAGAAAAAGGGGGCGGGGGAAGGAACACAGTTTTATCTTCCCCATAAAGTCTCTTGCGTGTTAAAAGGTTTAAGCCACTGGATATCTCGCTCATCATGATGTATAAGTTTCCGCACTCTCTGACAGCTATGAACAGACTGTTCGGCAAGAAGAAGAGGAAGAAAAAGAAGAAGAAGAAGAAAAAAAAGAGGGTGACGGGAGGGATGAGAGAAACAAAAAAAAGACTGAACTTTCACTGATGTCTGTGCTGGACAGGGTGCAGATGTTTGAGGCTTATCGCTAGCCTTTGTGTTCAAGCGACAATCCACTGTAAAGACCAAGTAAAATGGACTAAGGGGTGTCTTCTGTTTTCCCTTTTCCTTTTCCTTTTCCCTTTTTCTATTGCAACATGAAGTGTGAATTTTGAAGCCACCGATTGTGTAAAGGGAGACGGTTGTGAGGGACGAACGGACGGCCGTGTGGGGCTGTGGGGGTGGGGGAAAGGGAAAGCAGGGAGGAGGAGTGTGACAGCTACTCAAACTGCCAGCAGATTGAACTCAAGTTTAGCAACAAATCGGACCCTCGTGGTGTCAGAACCCCCTTAGAAAAAAAACAACAAAAAACAAAAAAAACAAAAAAAAAAACCACACACAAATGCTGCACCAGGACTCGTGTGAGTGACACGCCAAGGATGTCCACCGGAGCTGCAGCCCGCTGCGAAAAAAAACTGGGAACATTTTCATCGGGTCTTTTGGCAGATAACAACAAACCTTTCCGTGAAGACAAATTCAATTTACTGCATTTGCTGGCAACAGAGTGCAGGCTTTTAGAGCTCATTTAGCTCCGTCAAGTATAATGTAAATGCCTCTGTTAACATGTTTCCCTGACCTGCTTTCTTCATATATTATACACGGAGCCTGTGGAGAGAGAAAAAAAGCCAACAAAAAAACAAGCGACCACTGTCTCTGAATCCACTCTAACAGCCTCTCTTTGCCATCACTCAGCTCGCCTGTAGCTCAACACAAAACAGAGTAACGCACCCAAACACTGTCACTTTTTGATTTAGAGTCCCGTAGCTTTTGTTTTGACTGTTTTACAGCTCCAGAAGCAGCAACCCCACACCCCCCACACACCCCCACACCCCCACCTCCAAAAAAAAGGGAAGAAAAAAGAAGGGATCAATATGTTTGGAGTAAGTCTAAGGGGAGGAGCGATGCTTTTTCAGTCGCTACGAGCACTTCACGATTTTTTTTTTCCGTGCCGAACACCAGCTCACATCCATACACCAGCCCCCTCTGAGCACTAACAGCTGGCAGTAAGAGGCAGGGCCGCGCGAGGAGGAGGGAGAGAGCGAGGGAGGGAGGAAGAGGAAGTCAACAACTCATCACACTGAGATCCTCCAAATCGATGCGTCTCGATTGGCGCCCGACGATGATTCTGCTGGTTAAAATTAGAAGGCGGCAATCAACCTTCTGGTGACTAACTCCTAAAGATCTGCGCTTTATGCCGGATTAAAGGGTTAATTGGGACCGCTGTTTTTGTACTTCAGGCACCTGTCCAAGCAGACAGCCTCCTTCCTCCTTCTCTCCTGGAGCCGAGCAGATCCGTTGTGACTCACTGACGGGAGAGGGACTGTTGAGACACGCCGGCAGATCCCAGAGTTTCCTCTTGACGTGCCGCCTTTTTGTCATTCAAATGAGCTCAAAGGTCTTGATTTGAGTCTGCGATATCTGCATGCCGTGTGCCACCTCGCTACCCCACCTGCCCCCCTCCCCCCACCTGCCCCCGCACACACACACCCCCCACCACTCCTGCCCTCAGAGCAGCCAAGCCTTTCCGAGCCACAGCACAACTGTTCAGCGGCTGTCCCCACGGAGCCGCGTTTTTTTTTCCAAACCTGGGCCTAATGTCTGCGCTCACTACCCTTCAATTATCTCCTGCACCATATTAGACATGCTATTTCACCTTTCCCTCTAATCACACTGTAATCATCAGCCTCTATACATTAGCAGCAACCAAGTGAAAAATCACCGGGATAATCACTTGGACCGAATGACGGGAGAGACGGTCCCCCTGCATGCACATGGATGACAGAAGGAAGATTAGAGAGAATTATGTTTGTGCCTACTCCCTGGCAGGGCTGCTGACAGCTGACCTGGCACCAATAATGCCGTCGAATTTACCCAAAGAGGCGACGGAGGATGCGGGGGAAAAAAAGCACTTCCATCTCACAACGAGGTGTTCACATGTGCAGAGTAGATAGGTATTACCAAAAACCGAAGGTAGGCAGGATGGCTTTTATTTTCTTGCTTCTATTTATTTTAATTTTTTTAGCTTGGGTGGGGGGAGGGCATGACAAATGTCGGCGCCACAGTTGCTTAAAACTGGGTCGAAACCGACCATTTTGCTGGAAATGCTCAATTCCATCCGAGCAGCTTGCTGTGAGCCAGCGAGTCATTTCCAAATCTTTATTTCAGCGACAAAATTGCATCTCAGCTGTCAACTGCCAGGGTCACCACGCCGTTTCTTTATTTGATTTCTTAAACCAAATAACTTCCCCCCCCCCCTCCGCCCCACCCACCCACCCAACCCACTTCCTGCTCTTATCCCTGCTGGGACACCTCCAAAGCACAGTGACGTTGAACGCTACAGGAGAGTCTACGTGAAGCACAGTTGTTCCTCCCAGTTTTTTAACCCTGCAGTGGAGCAGTCCTCCCTCTGCCCTCGATTCGACGTGCGGTGGGGATGTCGGGGAAATAACACGAGCCGAGTCCAAACAAAGCCATGCACTCGCGCGCCGTCCGCGCTCATCGTCAGCTCTCGCCCAAACCCCAAGCTGAGCCGATCAATGGCAAACGTTGTGTTCTGTAAGCATTTTCCTGCGCTTGTCTCCGCCATCTGTACAACACCTTCTGAACTTATGCATGCCTACGTCATTGAACTTCTCTGTCTCGTCCCAGATGCTGTCTTTGATGCGACTACTAATGGAAGGTGAAGCCCTAAGCGAGCCAAAAAAAAAAAAAAAACTCCAACCCAATCCAAACTTGGGTAGCTGGTGCAGCGTTTATGTAGCATATACCAGGGCTAAATTAGGCAACGAGAAAAATCAGCATTTCAACACTTCCAAAAAAAGGGTGCTCTTATTACTTTTACACCCCGGGATGAATGTCGCCGAAGTGACGTGGATTAAGAGCAGAAATAGCTGTGAAAGCAGGCGCTGGAACTTCAGAAACTGGAACCCAACAACAACAAAAAAAGTTTGTGTCTGAGATCTCCTCATTACCCGTTTGTTTACCACAGCCTCCGTCTGATCTGACCTTAGCTTCAGCCTGCTCAGGCAACGTTTCACCTCTAAAAGCACTAACAAATGTCAACCCAGCAGGCACCCAACAAGCTGTTGCCAAACTGTGATTTAATATTCCTCCTCAGATTTACCAAGAATTGATGTAACGTGGCAGTTTGGCCCGAAGGACTTAGTCTGGAACTAAATAATTGTTGGAACACAATTTTTCACTCAACAGGCTATAAATAGAAGGGAAAAAAAAGAAAAATATGAGGCCCTGACATAAAACCCCAAAAGCATAAAGCTCCAGATTTACGCCGCGCTGTAATGCTCTGATTTAGCAGCTCACATTCGGGGCTGAACTGAAAGGTTTGCTCAACCGCAGTCACTCCGTTTTCAAACGAACATTTACCCTCGCTCCTTAACCAGCGATGCGTGTACCCACTCAGAAATTGGGAGGGCATATACAAAGTATACCCATTCCCTCGAATTGCCGCGACGCCGCCGCCGCTCGGCAGCTCCCGTCTCCGAGACGAGCGCGCGTCCTTAGAGGGTCCCAGCCAATGACAGGACGGAGAAGAGAGGACCGCTAGAGCATGAATCTCCAACCCCCTGGGTGCATACCACTCACCCTAAAATAGCAGTGATTGTCAAGGAAAGGAAGTGAAATGTAATTGACTGAAAGTGGAGAGATAATTAAAGGAACCTGTTGGACAGGAGGGAAGAAATTAATGCCTCTCATTTAATGGCTGCTTTGGGAGGGAAGCTTCTCTGTCACCTAACTTTAGTGCAGAAAAAGGGTTCTGCAGTGGAAATGGCGTGTGGTGACGGAAAAGGGGGGTTAAAAAAAAAGTAGTGGTGGTGGTGGGGGGGGGGGGGGGTGTTATAAGAGTCGGGTGCAGGGGTGGCGGGGTTGCTGTGGGCTGAAACTGAAACTCCACAAAATCACTCCCAATACTCAGGGCATCAGGCACTATGATGTCATGATTAGTGGAGAGGTTCAGAGCCTTGCCTTAACCCTGATCCTGGAGAGAGGGGGCCGAGCTGTGCCATTGCATCCCACGGCGGGGGAGTGCAGAGAAGGGCTGACGAAACATCCGCATCGCGCTCGCGTTCAATTTGTTGGTCCCCTCCGTCCTGAATGGGGAACGCAGACGGTACAAAAAGACGCCATTGTCCACCTAACAACGCACAGCGGCTCACCGGGGGCCGCGTGATTATCTTCAACAACACCACCGAGACTTTTTTATTCCTTAATGTAAATAGCCAATAAAATAGGAAAACAGAGGAGGGTTGTACAGCGACTCGTGTGGAGGAGCCCAACTCTGTGGGACAATGATGTCACTATAAAATGTATCCACAGCAGTGCAGGGATTTAGGGGAGTTTTAGTCCTTTTAAGCCCCTTAGGCCCGGGCTGTGAACATGCATCCTACAACCCTAAGCGTCGGACCGGGGCTTAGCCAGTATTTGACTTGGTGTCAAACCTAAGCCACGGCCGCCGAGTGATCCGTTAATTAAGATTCTGTGTACACCGACATGTCATGATTTTTTCTGACAGAAGAAAGATCGCCTCGCGGTAATTGGATTAGTCCAATTGGGGGCTGATGAACAGATACGACAGTGACAGTAGAGTTCATCCATCTGCATGCTCGCCACTTGACAATATGAGTTAAAAAAAAAAAAACTAAACAAAAGAAAAAAAAAAGAGAGAGAAAGAGAGTAAAGCATCAGCCACCAGTAACACTTCTTTCCAACTCTTGGGAGGTGAAAGGTTTCGCTGCATTCAATGACGCTCGTTTTAAAAAAAAACAAAAGGAAAAAAAGAAACTCCAGGTAACAGTTTGTTCAACGTGTACATAAAACCATTTGGGAGTCTCACATCCAGGTGAGGCTGAGACAGGAGGAAGGGGACAAAAACAAGAGGGCAATTATTCCCCATACCCAGCAGAAACACCCCCCACCTCCCCCACCCAACACCCACCTGCCTGCTTGATCCAATCCCCCCCACCGCTCCCCTGAACACACCCCTGCATCACACCTGTACATACAATAAAGCTTATTTTTCAATTCTGTTAAACATTCCTTCGAGGGCGCACAACGTTGAGAGAAGAAAAAAAAATGAGAAGAATAGTTAATATATTTCAGTGAAACTAAGAAAAGATGAAGATGAAATAATTTATGGAGAAAAAAAAGCAGAAGATAAAAGGATTTTATTTCTTGTACAGTGACGCACTGACGTTCAAAAGTGGGATTTTATACTGAATGCCGCTTTTTTTTCCTCTGCTTTGTTTGGTTTCTATCGGCTGAAGCTGGGACAGACCCATTGTCATGAGGTTTATTTCGAAATACTGTGTGTCTTTTATTTTGTTTGTTTGTTTGTTGTTTTGCCTGCACCTTTTCCCTGTGTGAAATCTCTCATGGACGGCAAAGTTCAAAGGGATTCCTGCTCTTTTTGAAATCAATACAAGAATTAACAACTTACAATGTCAAAGGGTGATTGATGGTACTGGTTATGTGGTTCGACAAAAAAAAGATGAATGATTTAGATCTGCATTGCATGTTTAGAAAAAAACAAAAAAACACATCTTATTTTGAGGCCTTTTGTTGTTTTGAAAAAAAAAGGAAAAAAGACCAAAAAAAAAAAATCTACCTTTGCCATCAGATCGGTCTGGGACCTATGCTGTCATATCTCATCACTGACGATGGTTGCATCCCTGTAATGCTCTTATCTTTCTGTCACCGTCTCTGTTTGTTTGCTGGGCCCCACTCTTCAGAGCGTTAATGATAATCACTGACATGTCTGTGATTTTTGCTCCTTCTCTGTAACCGTCCACGTTTCCTTCCACAGCGCCACGTCACAATGTGACTCCGTCCACTTTAGTGCCAACGAGTTGGTAGCTGCGCGTCGCTCCACTCCGGTCAGGTTGGTTTTTTTTTTTTCGTTAACGTGAGGAGGGAATTCTGCCTTAAACCCAGCCTGTTCTCTCTGACAGTACTACCTGTGAACAGTGGTTGGGACACGCTGTACTCTGGGGATGCCAAAACGCTCGTGGAAAAGCAAGCGCTCTTCGCCGGAGCCGCGATTCGCCCTCGAGCCCGCTCCGGCGCGAGCGAGGACGCGGTCGCCCGCCTCCCATTTTCCATCGGTTACAAGGACCAAAATGTAAACAAACTCAGCTGTCTGAGCAGTTTGCTTCAATCAAGCATTCAAATGAGAGCCTTTAAAAGTGTCGATCGTTTTTTTTTTTTGCACCGTGGATCTTTGGTTTCGTGCACCGCCGCCAGCCGCCGCATTCCCAGCTTCACCTCGCCGTTTCCCAGTCATCCCGCCAACTCGTTTCACCACGTTTTAGCTTTTTGCAATTCGCAACCGGTAGACTATATCACTCCTTCTATTGTTTGACTTGAACAAACTGAATTACTGTTTCCTTTCTTTTTTTTTTTGTTTTTTTTGAAACAGAGATGTAATTTAAATTAGCGTTGGCTCGGGTCCGTTTCCCTGATTCGGGATGATATCTCCCATAGTGCTCCTGAACTCTGTAGTTCTCTAGTTCATTATATTCTGCTTAGACTAAAATAAAGCACAGTCCTGTAGAAGATTGAGCCTACTTTTGTCCTTTTTATCCGTTCACAGAGCCTGAATAAATACCCCCCCCTCCTCCTCCTCCTCCCCCTCCTCACCCCCAAAAGGTTTCGGATCCATCCTGGTGTCCGTGTACGAGGCTGGTTTGCACAAAGTGCCCGCTGTCCCCTTTGTCACTTGGATTGTGGAGGGGGAATGCATTTAAGACATGTCATCGTATTAATTGAGCTAACAGCGCTAGCCATATCCGAATACCAAATTAGATGAGACGGTTAGAAGAAAATCGTTTAAAAAGGGCGAATAATGCATAATAAATGGAAGGGAGATTGGAAGAGGGAGGGAAATAAATTGTGAATTGATTAAAGGGAAATGGATATCCAGCACTGGTGCTGTCGAGGTGTTACAGTAGAAACAAAACCAGGTGCAACGCTGGTTATCGCCTGTGAATAAGAAGCAGGTGGCCCATCGATTAATCAGGTTTTACTCGCGCCACGCAATGTTGACACGGACTTTATAGTACAGACGGACGGGTCACATTGAAGCCTGCGACCAGTCTCTTCCTCCTCCTCCTCCTCTTCCCTCATTAACCCTTAGCCACCAGCAGTCGCCACACGCCTCAGAACCTATTACAGCTGAAGGAAAAGGACCAAACAATATAAACAACTAACCAGAACCCCTCCCCCTGTGAGCAAAGGGGGGGGGGTGACATCATTTTTCTTATTTCATTGCAGATCAACATGGTTCAACAATTTCCAGCAGTCACAACTGTCGATCACCATGTGGGGGGAAAAAAAAGGAAAGAAAAGCGTCAAAACTCTGTGACAGTAATTGTTCCCAGAATAGAGCACAACACCCGAGGGAACATCAATGACCAAACCATCCCAAGACACCGAGCATCATTTCTTGTTTATGGGCCTCTGAGGTGCGTCCGCGTAGCAAGGCGCTGGTGTGGAAACAGATTTATGGTTGCTAAATTTGCAGGTGATAAAAAGGCAAAGAGTGGCCGGTCGGGGCACTAACTCTGGGCTGCTCACATGTTGACTCCCCGAGCAGAGGTCTCCGGGGACCCTCTCTCATTGTGCGGCAGACACTCCATGATTCCACATGACAAACTGGATTGTTCCTCGAGTGAGTCCTGCTGAATTATTTTGGTCCTTTCGATTGCATCTCCTACCCCTGAGATTTTTCTCTACTGTTGCCTTTGAGCCATAAGCCTCGACAGCCACCGTTGTCGATACTCAATCTGTTCTGTAACCCCTAAAGCTGATGAAATGTGCTAACAGGGGTTTGTTTGTTTGTCTCCAGGAGGGGGGCCAAGGGAAAGAAAATGGAACAACAAGACTCTTTTGACAGTTCCATTTTTTCCAATGTTTTGGAGTGAGGGATAATCATGAAGTATGGATTGGATAAGGGAAAGTTATTACATTTTGTTGTCTTTATCCGTGTTTGAGTTGTAAAGAAAAGAAAAAAAAGGTCAGATTGCTCCAAACATGGTTCTTTGCAGTTGCCGGGTTTATCCTCAATTCTGACTCCCTCCTCTCTCTCGCAGCGTGTGAGCAAAAAGGGAGGGAAAAAAAAAACATCGCTGTTTTTTTGCTCTTGTCTCAGCCGTGTATCCTCCTAAATCTTCGGTGTAAATTCGGCGATTGCACAACCTTCCTCCTGTCTGGCTGGATCCCGACGAGCGTGTTTACTTTATTGTCGACGCTGATTGAGATGGGGGAGGTCTTAGGAAGCTCAGATACTGCAGCAAGCAGCGCGGCAGCGCACCAGGAAAGGAATCTGTGTTCGAGAGATCAGACTCAATCTTTCCACGGTCTCAAAGCGAGTGTCCCGAGGATTTTGCAATCACATCATTCACATCAACAGACACTTTGTGTGTGTGAGTGTGAGGGGGTGGGGGGGCGAGCGGGGGTTTTGGAGTTTGTAAAGCTCGCTCTGCACAAGAGAGACCCTCAAAACGTTTCTGTTTGAGTCCGTTTGATCACAAGCTGTACCTCAGATTGGATTTGGCAGATAAATTTGAAAAGGGAAAAAAACCCCACAATTTGTGTGTATAATTATCAAAAGTCGTCGGGTTATTTCGGCTGTTTTCGATCCCACGGGACACCTAATTAAAGATACCGATTTAATGTGTTTTTGATAACCAATTGCTGTCAAGTCCTCCAGATTGTTCGGCAGCCGACGCTAATATGTAATTGACAGAAAAGCACTCCAGACCATTACTTTCTAAAGCTTTAAATTCACGCCATGCGCCTCATTATGCCAAGGAACGGCTTGTCTGTAGGTAATTGTGAGTAATGGCCTTTCAACTTCTTAACTGTGTCCTACACAAATATTTACCATATTGACTTATCTCTTGTCACTTACCGTGCATTTAGCATTTGACTTTTATCGTCCATTAATCCATCATAGCATCCATTAGGGACACTCGCACACTCGGCTGGGCCTTATTAGCATGTTTCTTTTAATGGGAAACATGCTACCAACACCCAACGTAAGTTATGCCGTGTGGTAACCCGCACGCCGCCGCCGCCGCCAGCAGTGCTTTTGAAATTTCTGACTGGTGCTTCGTCTCCCACCACTTCTGCCTCACAATGCACGTGGGAAGAATGCGCTTTGTGCAGCGACAAGTCCCCGCAGGAGCCCGTGAATGGCAGCGACAAAGGGTGGCAAATTTCGATTCCATCCCTCTTAACATGCAGATTCTTAAATAACAAAAGCTTATAACTAAATGAAAGTGTGAAGAAGACCTGGGTAAGCAAAGCTGCACAATCCCTCTGATCCCATTATGTATTACAAAAGCTTAATCAATATCTAATCAAGGGGAATACAGCACGCCGTGTCTTACAGAGCTCTTTGTTGTCAGAGGTGAGGTTGCCATGGTGACTGGACAGGTGTGGAGAGCTTAGGCTGCAGCGGTATCGATGGAAATTAAGAAGCATTGATGAGAGTTGAGGATGCCGGGATTGAAAAGGGAGATAATTAAAGGCAGGGATGCAGTGGGAGACGTGGGGGGGGACAAAGGAGATTTCAGTCGGAGACACAGGAGGGGGCGAACACAGGTGGGACCTGGACACGCAGACAACGGCAGCGTTAGACCTGGACAGCAGGAAGTGAATCGGCCAAGATGCTTCAAAACAACTGACAGAACAACCTAACAGACACCCGCAGGCAGGAAATAGCATCTTGCTGGCTGAATTTAGGTTGGAAATTGGATTAATGCTGCAGATTACTGTCAGCTGGAGGGATTTCTGTCTGCACCGCCTCAAGAGAGACTCAACTGGTTGAGCAAACTCAAACCACAAACTCTCATTTAACAATGAGCAATTTCAAGAGCAAGTGACACTCTTGTATTCTGATAGGTAAATACAGTTTTATTGTTTTCGCATGTCTGAACCATTAAATATTTGATCCTCTCTCAAACTGGACCTAATATTTACAGTTATATTGTCCCCCAAAATCCCCCCACAATACAATTTTTCTCCATTTTAAATTTATAAATATTAACTGTAGAAGAATTGAATTCACGGTGACTTTTATCACACTCAAAATAAGAAAGTATTTTAATACTGAGCTCTTCATTTGCTGCAATTGCTGTAAGTGGATGAAAGTGGTCAGAGAACAGCAGGTTGAGTCTGTTTCATCTGAACCTCTGACATTTAGACTCTGCTGCTATATTTGCAATTGAAATGTGTGGTGTCACCATGTCAAGCCCAGGAGGTCTTCGAGGTTCTCAGGGTCTGCAGAGCAAAAGGCCTGGGGTGCCATTTGCCCCGGCAAAGCACACAGAGAGACCTCCAGATACTGCGGTTTGAACTGACTAACAGTTGCATTGGACAGCGAAGGCTTTTTTTCTCTCCAACTCTCCTGCAGGCAGGTTACATTTGTGCAATGTTGTTGTTTTTTTTATCCTGCTTCAGACCAACAATGATAACATTTGGAGTCTTTGGAGATTACTCTCAGCTTGCTGTGTTTGTCATCAGCTTTTATAATCCAAATATGTATCGGGGGGGTGGGGGGCGGGGGAGCACAGCGGATGCTTATTATGCACATGACTGTGTATGTAAAGTTCAAGCCTAATCTTCTGCAGCTCAGCGTTGAGAAGAAGCAACAAAGACAAAGAAGCAAGAAAGGTTCCTCATTAAAAGTGCCTTTATGTGCCGCCCGATAAAATAACATTTCAACCTTGATGAAGCCAGTTTACGCGACTGCAGACGCATCTGAGTACAGGAGCATCATGCACAGACAGACAGTAATTACACTGCAAACTTCAATTAGTCGTTCAGTTTAATGGGGGAGACCTTATTTCTATTGAAACCTCTGGCCTTTCTGATGACTGATGCTACACAAGGTGACCAGAGTCCATGCGAATTTACGCAGTTTCGCCGACTGAATATATTCCATAAATACAAATTAGAAAGAGAAGACTTGAGTGCAGGCAGAGGTCTCCATTTTAATGCCTCAAGTCCTCTTTCTCTCCTTTCAGGGTAATTCACCAGGTGGTAAAACTGTAACAAAGGAAGATAAAGTGGGTGAGAATGAGCACGTTTTTTTTTTTCCTTTCTTTTTTTTTTCTTTAAAGGCACCGAAAAACATCTGAGTCACGGTCGACGAGGGCAGAGTGAGGATGATGTCACCGCGGTGCACAGACTGAGCTCCGGAGGGGAGGTTGTCGGGCGGCGCGTCTGCGCGGCGTGCGCCGCTCAACCCTTGACTCGTTGGAGCGGCGGGAGTCCGGCTGGTTCCGGCCCGCTCTGGCCCTCGGCCCTGCCCTGTCCCACCGAGAGCTGTCTGTCAACACCTGATTAACACTTGAGATAATAGGTCATTAAAGTTCCCCTTCAATCAATGAGTCCAATCGAGTAATCAAGGCCGAGATTGAATGAACCCAAAGCAGCGTGCGGCCCCGGTGGGAGTGAAACAGCCTTTAATCAGTAATGGAGGGAGTGTTGCTTTCATCCGTCTACACAGAAGAACACGGCCGGGGTTCAAAAAACATGCAACCGCAAACTTGGTGATTCTTTGAAATGAAAATCGTGTTTGTGTCGATGATTCCAGATCTCTATTTGCTGTCATATTCTGTTACACGTCCTGTGCTTCATACTAATGAACAAAGGCTGCTCGTTTCTCCCCCATCAGTGGTGGAGGAGACCTGCAGCTTCTGTGCTGTTTCCAAACGTTCTCCCGACCTCCAAGGCTCACACGCGTGCGCGTACACACACACACACACACACACACACACATCCCTCTCTCTAGCCTTATTTCTTTGATGTATTAGCCCTGGCCTTTGTTTAACTCTCTCTTGGTATTTCACTAGTCAATATTGTTTAACCTGCCACCTTTCAGCTGTGAAATGTCATCCGTACTCATAAATCACACTCAAGTGTCATTATTTTCTGATTACTCCGCTAATCACACAAATACACAATTATTGCAGCTTATAACCGTGCCAAATTACCGCACATAAACACTTAGTCATTTCGCAGACAGGACACACACACACACACACACACACACACACACACACACACACACACACACACACACACACACACACACA
>JAUESF010000001.1:7108280-7120993 GCA_032274765.1 Malacoctenus tetranemus | reverse complement strand
CACACACACACACACACACACACACACACACACACACACACACACACACACACACACACACACACACACACCAAACACCATGCACGCTCGCTGGCATGCACACGCAAAGTTGCTGTCACTGCAGCAGGCCTACTTAGCTCTAAAAAACACTGGCACATTCACAATGGAAACTTCAGAGAACCCTCGCTGATATACTTGAGGGAATTCCTTTAACAAAAGCACCTGTCAAGACAGTATGTAGGCTAATGATAGACCACAGCCGCCGCTCTGCTGGAAGAGCTGAGCATGACACTTCTTATGCTACACAATTGAACATTTGTTTTCAGTCAAAGAGACTGGCAGCAGGGGTGATCAAACATTTCTTTGCTGAGGTAAAAGTACCAGTGCTCTGAAAATCACCTTTTTTTTGTGATTTCAATAAAGTGAAAATCTGAAAGTGAAACTCTCCTGATTTCCACCTTCTGAGTGTAAATTTGGACTCAACAAGTCGACGCCGAAACGATACTGAAAGCTGGGATGAAAGAAAACAAAATACCAAATTGTGTTGATTTTATTGAAAAAAAAACCAACAGCAAAACGTTACAATTGAAAGTTCAACAAAAAAAAACAACAACATTTTTGTGAGGTGGTTTCAGGTGAGGTTGGTACCACTCCTGTGGGAGCAGAAACACAAGTGACTGACAGTGCAGCCAACGTTGTTGTGACCGAACTTTCACTCATCCCGAAGTGACTGAAAACATGCACTGAAATCAAAGATGAGGAAAGTTTCTGTCACAGTTTTCAATCATCCACAAAGTGTAATATGTAGAGAACCAGTTTTGGATTAAATGTTGGAGGGGGGAAAAGGGCAGAAAAATGTGTTCGAGTGAACATGAATAATGGGACCAAGATAATAGAGCCTTTCATAGCCACATGCTATACACACATTTGCATACATCAAAAATCCCATTCAACAAAGACACCTCTATTCATCAATGTATACGCTGACTCTCACCCACATATACTCTTAAACACACACACTTCTCTGTAATGAAGCCGCAGCATGGGACTAATTCTTACATGTTTGCAGAGTCTCACTTACAGGAACGTGGGAGCTCAGACGGGGTTTTTTTTCATCCCATTCACTGGAGGCTCGCTTACACGGGAAAAAAGACCCCCAGTTGGCTAAACCTGCATTTGCACTGATGAGTTTCCTGGCTGCATATCCAATATGGAGGTAAAAACTGGCAAACTGTGTGTGGGTGTTTTTTTTCTTTTTATGAATCTATCATGTGTACATGCGCCCGCATGCGTGTGTGTTTGTGTGCATATATGCTTGTCAACTAATCGCCCAACAAAGCTGCCAGCACGTGCTTCTCCAACTTCCATTTCCCCCGGTGGAAACTGTGGCAATCTGGGGCTAATTTGACCCTCCTGCCTGTCTGCCTGTGAGAGGCCTGCCATTGGTATGCAAGGCGTTGTGCGTCCTCAACAATAATTCGGGGATAAAATCAATGATGCTGCCAGAGCACGGCCCGTGGTTTTTACTGGCTCCATCAGTGACTTTGGGAGGTGTGTGCGTGCGTGCGTGCGTGCGTGTGTGTGTGTGTGTGTGTGTGTGTGTGTGTGTGTGTGTGTGTGTGTGTGTGTGTGTGGCTCTGACATGGAGCTTTGACAGATCTTCAACAGCTGTGTTGGTGGAGGGCCATGTGTGAGTGGGGATGAGGATGTTGACAAGGCTGTCCATTAAAGCTACGAGTGACACATGAGCAGCAGTAAAGCTGGTCTGTCCCATCGCCGTCATCGCTGTCGCAGGGGTTTTTTTTCCCTCTCACCCCACCCCCCACCCCCCACGAACACAGTTGAAGGTTCGGCCCCGCATTAATGGATTTCTACTTGATGGATTCCACTTGATCACATCTCAGTTGAATCTCCATTAAGATGTCAACGCAGTGGTTAATGCATTTGAGATTTTCCCCCTCGTCCTGCTAAACCGTTATTTATGACACTTATTAGGAAGCGTAACCCGGCCATCAATTAATGTCCTGCAGGCATGCTAAGCAATTGGGCCCATTGGCGTCAGACCAAATGTAGTGGAACGTCCATTAGCACGGCAATCCGCACACGAGAACTCACATTCAAATGAGCACACTTGGAGACACACACACACAGGCTTCCTTAGGTGACGCTTCCTCATACATGTATAGAATTTCACCCAAACGGCCCGATGCATCATGCAAAGAGACAAATTTGCCTTGTGCTAATACTACATCATGAGGGTGACACACACTTTCAGAGCGCTTCCCCCTGATGGAAACACACTCTTACAGCATGTAATTTTGCTGTGTTTTCAACTTGGAGTTCGCTGGTTCTCCCAGTTTTCCGCCGCATTGATTAGAAAATGTGTAATTTCCAGGTCGCTAAGAAGTATTGGTTCCACACCGGGTGGTGACAATTAATCAGTTAAACAGGGAGTTTTCACCAAAGAAACGGCTGAACGAACGAAAAGCCAGGCCAGGGGAAGAGATGAAGCCTTGGTGGTAATCCCCAAAAATACTCATACCCTACTTATGTGCTGCAGGATCATTTCATGGTTAAAAAAAGTGCCATGACTCCAAAAAATGTGAAAAACACAAGAATAGGCTACCTGCACAGGTGATAAATGGTGTAAATAGACATGGTTTGTCAGTTCAGATTATTTATGTTGTATAAATATGATGGTTTACTTCTATTTCAATCTTTTTGCATCTGATAGCCCCCACCCCCCCGATTTGTAATGGCGTCATAGTGTCTATGATTTGGATTTGATGCACTGAACAGTTTCTTTTAAATGATGTTTCAACATTACCAAGTTGTTTATTCGGGGACAAAAAATCCCATTCCGAATGTCACATAATACAGTTTTTCCCCTTGATTCAGCCATCTGTAAAGAGATATGTGTGTGTCGGCCCCCCGTGTGGATTCACGTGGTGTGAAAAGAGCAAAAGGGCTGGAGGTTAAAGATCAGCTGATGAGATTTCATGCTCCGAAATGTCAGAAATCTGCGAATTTCACTCTGGAGTGCGATGACTTGCTGTGTTGACACCTGCTGCAATAGAGGTTAATATAAGGACAACTGAATGCTTGGTTGCACCAAGTTGCAATGACATTTTTAAGAAGAACTCAGTGCTGTCTTTTTGGTCCCTATTGTTTCATCTTTCAGGACTTTGGAGTTAGACTTTTAAAAAAGAATCCTTCACATTAGAAACAACCAGAGCAAGTTGGAGTGTGAACATTGAAGACCACACCATGTATTTTATGGAAAACGAGACAGCGACAAGCCACATGAGATAAGATGTAAACACGCTGAGGACCTAAAGGTTAATTGGACCCAAGAGTGCAAATCAAACTGCAATTTGTTGGGGTTACTGACATTGGAACATCATGCTGTGTTTATCTGCACTGACACGTTTTTGTTTTTTTTTTTTTTTAATATTTGGAGGCAGTCCATCCAGAGCTGTTTGGTCTGCACTAAATGAACCAGAGTTCATTTCCTCATATGGTCCATTTCATCAGTAAAAACTGATCTGAATTCTGGTGAAGACCAAACAAATGAACTCTGGTTCACTGGAAAACATGGATTTGAGTTCGCTCGCATGTCATCTGCTCCGGTTAGATGGTGAAAGGTAACCGGAACATTCGGTGCAGCAATGACAGGAAGTGTTGTGCAACACGTCGCTTGGCTTCTGTGTGACCATGGCGAAACGTCACTTACTCAAACACAACTTCAGACAAACTGTTGTCTGGCAATGTAAAACGACTCATGCTTCCATTGAAGATATAAAATCGAAAGTTACATTTGTTTAAAAAAAAAAAAAAAGGGAAAGCTATAATTTGACCCTGTTTTGTTATCAAGTAACTTAAATTGCTGTTTAAAAAAAGGACTTAATTGACTGGGCGGGGACTTTGACTGTGAGATCAACTGAGTAAGTGGTTGTTCCTTTGTAACGTTCTTCAATGGCTTTCTGTGAAAATCACATTATAATTTTGCTGGCATTGTTCAACTTAATTACTTACTTTATTCGTCTGTTTGTACTTTCAATGCAGCAATCAGGCAACTTTCAGGACCTAAAGTTAGAGCTCATATAAGACAAACTTTTTCTGTATTCCTCATTTGAATTTCCTCTATTTGACACAACCAGAGGAGCTGGGGGTGGTGGCCGGGGACAGGGAAGTCTGGGAGTCTCTGCTGAGACTGCTGCCCCCGCGACCCGGCTCTGGATAAGCGGGAGATGATGGATGGATGGATGGATGGATTATCAACAAAACAGAACAAAAAATTTTGAATAACCTGTTGTCCATGATTGATTCCTATCACTAGCAACCATGCGTTAGCATGTACATATAGCTATCTAAACAGACTGCATGTATACTTATACTCGGACTGACTCAAATTTTGACTCAAGTCAACATTAATGGAAAAAAACAAAACAAACAAATAAAACAGTGTCTCAGAACCTGTTAGTATTTGGTGTTTATGTGTCATGCATCTGCTACAATCAAAGATTTTCAGCAGAGGTAAAAAAACACACACGTAAGGTTTTCAAGCTTATTCTTGAAAAACGTAGAAAGTATTCACAAATACACAGATCAACCTTCTTATCATAAAGCCTGACCACTGTTGTGAATAACCCTGACTACTTCTTTCTTGTTGCACCTTTTAGAGAGAGGATGCTCCAAGAAACCAAGTCCGACTTTTGTCCCATAAGTCGCTGTGTCAGAAGTGGATTGAGTTAAAGGTTTGGGGCTTTGAGTGCATTTGACATGGAGCAAATTGTGATGGCTCGGCCATTGGATCAGAGCATCTCTGAAACTGCAGCTCTGTTCATCGGCGTTCAAAGTCTGCAGTGGTCAGCAGCTATCAAATGCGGTCCGAGTTTTGAAAAAGCAGTGAACTGGCAACGGGGTCACAGGCTGCCGAGGTCCGCTGATGCTCGTGGCGAGAGAAGCCTGACCCGTGTAGACCGAGCCAACAGATGAGATACTATAGCTGAGACTGCTGCACAACTAATGCTGGTCCTGATGGAAAGATGAAAGACAGCAAAAAGGGACGCCTTCATACTATAGCCTGCATTATGCCTCACAGTAAGAACGAAAACAGACATTGTTTGAGCCCCCTGTCCATCCTTTGCCTTCATTTTAAGTGTCCGTCCATTCATTTTAAGTGTCTGTCTCTCAGTAGTTATAGTATCCAGGACCAAAAGAACCAAATGTTGCAGTTGAATTAAAAAAAAAAAGCATGATGGCAGTAGTGAGAGCTGAGACAAACTTGCTGCTTTGGTTCCCCTCTTGCTCTCAACATGTCTTCTCAATGATCCTTGATGTTCTTCTTCTCTGTCTGAAAAACAAACACTCCTGTTTATCTTGTTGGTATTTGGTGCCTGTATGGAAATCACAACGGCACCCTCCAATGGACTGATCGCCCAACACCCATTCCACAAAACAGCACATGGAATTAAGAGAGCCTGTGACATAAAGTAATCTAATTTTGCATGCCCATGTGGTTAATTAACCCCCTATTTAGGTGAGTTGCCATTATATTGCAACTGATAGATACTAATCGTGTTTGCCTTTGGAGGTTTCTAAAGAATGCCTTTGATAAATACGAGTATGTGTTTAACAGCTCCAGGTTTTGTCTTTGGAGAAGTTCTCACTTTTTCCTGCGCGCCTTTTGATGGCGTGAGCCTCTGAGCTCTCAGATATTGTTTTCTTTGACAGTTTTCCTCTGCAAGACAATCTTTCATCCCTCAGAGTAATAACAGCTTGTCTTTCCTCTGTTGTGCGATGACATTTGCCTCCCATGATGACTGCCGAGTGTCTGCAGCCACTTTGGTACACAATCGCCGCGTTTGGTGGAGAATAATAAAGACAATCCACTTCTGTTGTGGCTCAGTCTCAGGTCACTGCCTTTTTTGTTGCACTGTTTAGTACTGTACTTCAACACACATCACTGAAATTATACCGGGGTGTGCATTGTGAGGGAGGGGCTCGAGAGTAAAACATCATAAATTGCTTTTAAGAATATTGTAAAGAGAGCCATGTTTTTTTCTGACATATAGCCTCTATAACCATTTAACTGTTAGCTATTAATCATGGGTCCAACCTGTATAGATTACGGTGTGAGCAGTGTCACGACAGCAACACTACCAAGCATTGCACGGCTGCACCTTTCAATGAGCACAAATGCTTGTGTTTGATAATACACGTTGAGCCATTTAGATGATCTGTGAACAAGAGTATTGTGGTTCGCTAAAAGTGGTCTAAACACAATCACATTTAAACCACTATCAACTACCACCTACTAGGTTTCCACATCATAATGGGACTTTTAATTACTGCCTAAGTGCAGGCAGGCTCGCTTCCTGGTCAGCCACTTATAATCCACGAGATGCTGTTTAAAACCGCAGGAATCGCTTACATGATTAAGGGGAGGGGAGAAAAAAAACATTCTCGATTTCTGAAATTAGACCATGCATCGTTTCATTAAAATTAAAGGGTTAGATAAACATTTCACTGGAGATTCATTCCTGTTTCCAGCCGGGAGGTAGATGAGGAGATTAAAATAAAGCAGGGTATCTTACCGCTTTTGCTACTTTGGTCCTATTTTATGAATTTTAATTCAGTTCAGAATCACATTTGTGGTGGAAGAATGACGAAAAAAACAACTATTATTTCACTATCTGACTCCAATATAACTAATGTCTCTTCACAACAGGCACACACACGTGTCCGGTAAATGGCAACAGTAACATGAGGAGAGAGCACGCTGCGATGATGCTGTTTGTGAAGCAAAACGAGGTTGCGGTTTGCTGGGTGGATAAACTGCAGGTGGTCACTGTCTCATGTGGAAGGATATTACCATCCATCTCTCTGAAACATGAACCGAAATATTCACAGCAAAGGTTGAAAATTGTTAACTTTTCACAACAAAATTTTGTAGAAAAATCAACAATTACAAACACAGAAATTTAGTGTGAATAAATTGTGAAGCATGTGATGAGCCCTCATTCTTAAGCACTTTTTTCACCATGTAATTTAATTCACTACTTCAACAGTAACTCACCACTGGAGAAGCTCACATGTTTAATTTGTCTTATGATTGCCAATTATTGTTTTCAAGGAAGAATACCAAAAAAAGGCCATTTCACACCCTTTCAATACTTTTCAAACTGTTTGGATGAAAGAATGAAATCTAACAAAAAAAACTGAAATTGACAAAGCGAGGATTCATTTTTTGGAAAGTTACAAAAACCAAGTTAGCTTATGAGAAGACTACTTTGCACTCTGACTGAACAGTAAATGTACTTGACTGCAAATTTCAGCTAATCTTTCAACCCGGGGAGGGCTAGTAAAAATATTCTATACTCGAACCAGGGTGATAATGCGACTGTACTTCACCAACAGAACACACACACACCCGCACACACGTATGTTTAAAAGCTCGTCTGGCCTGTGGGCAGCCTCACTGCTCGATGGCGCTGCTGGTGTCTCTTCATTGCACCTCAATCGCGTGTGCGTGTGGTTTCAACTATCGCGTGCGCTCGTGTGTGTGCGTGCGCGCTGGTGTGTATGTGTGGACCCCGTGGCCTGTGGGGCAGAGGGTCCTGTCAGGCCTGCGACTGAGTGATGAATGTGTGTGCAGCGAGGGGAACCAGGTGCCAACCGCATTGACTCCTCTCCCCCACTGACGGTGTGTGAAAGAGAGGAGACGGGAGGCGGCAGACAACGTGAGCGTGATGTGTGCACAATTTGGGCTCAACTCGGAGGGTGTAACTACGTTGCCAGTCGATGTAAGTACACAAGTTGGTATCAGATATTGCTCATAAATGTGTATTGGTGCACGTGCACGTGTGGGGTTCTACAGGCACAGCGAGATAATACTTCTCTCTTTCTCATCTCCCTCATCCTCGCTCATCCTGACACCCCCCATGCCCTCTCCGTCACACTGCTGCCTCTCATCACAAACCTAATCGTCTCACCCCCTCGGCAAGTACGTGCTGTGCGAATTAAAGCGCCACTGCCCTCTTTTTCGCTTTCTTATCCCTCTTTGTCTTCTTCCTCCTCCTCTCACCTCCTCCTCATCCCTCCTCTCCTTCGAACAATTTCCAGCCTTTGTATGGAGCGGGTGTCCGACTTTAAGTGGCCACAGCGCTTCAATAATGTGTTTACTTATCTCCATTTAGCTATTGAGCTTCTGACATTTTCAATTTATGTTTACAAATTGCAAACATTAACATGTAAATGTGGCGGATGCCTCACAGGGCTTCCGTATTTATTGAAAAGGGGTCACCGAATAGGACAGCGAACCAGTAATGGGCACAGCTTGTTCCTAAGCATCTGTGTGCTTCCGCGGCTGCTGTTTACCACCCCTCTGTTGCTAATGAGCCTCGATATTCACACGGAAAATTGCACTCGCAGTGGGTCCAAAGGTCTCGGTTTATGCTTTAACTTGTTGATTGGGAATATCCAAGCTGTCGTCCTTGCACGCAAGCACACCAAATTGTACTTATACCCTACAATTATGAAAGGTCACCTTACATGTTCACCGTACAGTGTTTTTTTCTGTTGTTGTTTTTTTACAACTCTGTTTTGGTGCTAACCTTTTGTCTAACGGCAGGGTTGACTACTGTAACCACCGACTGTATAAACAATCGGCCATGTGACAGCTCCCATAAAGAGAGGTCAAAACATCTTTATAGCCTGCTCGCGGCTGGTTGTGGTAACCACCATAAATCCTGACCACGCCATGTTAGCACAGGAACTGAAACTTCAAGCGACACGTTCACAAAATGTGTGTTTTTGGGAACCATTGTTACACACTGATTGGAGATCAAGTTACAAACTGAGTTCATTCTGAGTGCATAAAGAATTTTGTGCCAAAAGGAAATAAAAAACTTTTTTTTTGGTTAAACAAAGAAGAAGATGTTCATTTTTTAAGCTAATAAATAAAGGGGACATGATTGCTTTGTGTTTCCTGGAACTTGTTTTATAAAAGGTTTTCAATAAATAGATAATATCACATTCTTATTTTATTCTATATTCAATTAAACCACATGAATTTGAGGGAATCATCACCTCAGACATTTGCACACACGAGACAGCTTGTGGTTGTTGTCAGGCTCAGTATTGTATTGGCCTCATGAAGCAGAAGGCTGTGTGAACACTGACCACAGTGACTAAGGCCTTGTGCTGTGTTTCAAGGTGGGACGAGTCACAACAGGAGCGAACTGAACCCAACTGCATGAACTCTTCAGATTCAACGATTAGAACTTGTTCAACTTCACAGAACGTTTTTGAATGGAGGTGTAGAATCTGATTCACGCAGTTGCAATCCATCTGCCAAGAAGCAACACACTCTAAATAGTTCAAGTTCAGTTTGGCATTGATATTTGGTGTTAAAAAATCAATACTAATATTGTTATCGTGACCACTAATAATCGTGGAGTGAGAATCTGATATCGTGACAACATTTTTTAATACAGTGATTACCTTGATAAATTCTAGCTCTAGTATGTGTATAATAATTCATTGAACCAATAGAACTAGATGTGACGTTGTTATTTAGAGTTGCTCGAAGTGAGAAAGTGACCTGGGTCAAGTGTACAGGATGGCCTTTAATACCACTGCAGCACCACTCGGTCCCATCCGATCAGACTGCCGACACAAGATGGCAGCGTTCGTGTCCGTGATATTTCGACTATATTTTCTTAACGTGAGGAGAAAAAGTGGAGCAGCAACATCTCTCACTTTCTCCAATCTGTGACTGGAGCTGAATCCGCTCCGTACAAGAAAGATATTTCGCCCTCATCACACATCACATTTATCAATTTGGGTTTTTTTTTTCGCATCTCGACTGCGACAGGCAACATAGATTTCTGCAGCGGTTTTGTGTGTCAAAAGGCAAACACGCAACAACACAAGCGACAGCACTCCATCCAGCTGAGCGAGGCAAAAAAAAAAAACAATATGAAGCAAAGTGAAACAGTGTATCGTGAAACAGTGTATCGAGAAGCAGCGTCTCGGCTCCTCTCAGAAGGCTTTTCAATCAGGCAAGAAGCCTTAATTCATTTTCTCCTCCGAGTCACTGTTGGTTTCAGTTGAAGCCACAATTACATGGACACAGAGAGGGTGACTTAATTCTCACGGAGGGGAAATGAAAAGGCAAAAAGTCTATATTCAGGAGTTCAAACTGCGTTTGGTGCAAGCGGGGCTCTGTAGACTGTAACAGAGAGCGCCTGTGGCTGGGGAGAGGAGTAAGGCAGGAGTAATCTATAACTGAGAGGGTAGTAATGAGAAAGATGTGCCAGCCGTCTGCTCACTGTGATAAGATGAGGAAGTTCCCTCAGGGCCTAAAGCATCTCTGACCCAAACAACAACAAAGACAACAAACGGGTTACTGCCCAAACCGCTTCTATTCCCCCCCACCATCACCACCACCATTGCTATACCTCTTTCTGTCCCTCGTTCCATCTCGTCCTTCCCTCTCATCCTTCACTTCCCATCACACTCAACCCTTTTGTCTCTAGTGTTCTCTCCTCTACAGCCTCTCCTCTTTTATCTCCTCCTCCTTTTTTTCCCAGTGTCCCTCTCTTCCTCTATTCTCCTGTTACTCTGTATTCGCGGCTAAATCCAACTCCGAACAAAGCCCCGCTGCCATGTAATCGGTTTCATCAGCGTTTTTTATTAGCTAAAGAAGAATACATGGTAATTAAGGGGAAGGCGGCCAAGCGTGACGGGGAGAGGCTTCACCCAGCCGCTGATGTGGAACACGAAGGAAAGACAGAGAAAGGAGGGAACGAAGGGAACGGAGGGAGGGGGGGGGGGCAGGGTGTGCAGGGGCAAGGACAGGGGGAGAAGGGGGGAACACAGGGAAAGGGCAAGATTTAAAAAGAGAGGAGAACAGAGGGAGGGAGAGAGAGAGAGAGATAAGGAAGGCTTGAATGGCGAGAGGAAATGAAAGGCTGGAGCGTGAGGGTCACAATGATTCTGGTCGCGCTCCCTCTCTCTCTCTCTCTCTCTCTCTCTCTCTCTCTCCCTCTCTCTCTCTCTCTCTCTCTCTCTCTCTCTCTCTCTCTCTCTCTCTCTCTCTCTCTCTCTCTCTCTCTCTCTGTCCCTCTCTCTCTCTCTCTCTCTCCTCTGTCGTGTGGAAGCGGCACGCCGTCGGAATGGAAATGAGACTAATGTCGTGTTAATGTGGTCCGAGTCACACTGCACCAATACGAGGACCTCGGCTGCCATCATCTGCCTAATCCCCTGTGTCCACTTAAATGGCCCATTCAGGACAAGTGCACCATGAGGGTGCTATCGGAACGATGACTCCGCCGTTGTTTCATGCTAGGTCGATTTTTATGTTCTTCAGAGTGGCTGCATGTGACACGTGCTAATGAAGTAGACGAGAGATGCCCCCTCGCCGTCGTCGGGCGACTCGATGTTGCCGAGAGGCACCACGACTGATCAAATCCTAGTTAGACTCTCGTTGCATCCGTTGCTGGAGTGTCCTTGACACCTTAAAATGCTCGGCAACGTTTGGCAACAAGGGCAAAAGTGAGAGTCGTTAAAGGATCTTTTTTGGACTGTTTCAGTTGGATCGGCAAAAACAAATAAATAAATAAACAGTGAAATTAGCACAGGATCTAATCTCTGTAGGCTTGGTTGCTATTAGCACAGATCTTTAATTTGCAGTAAAACGCTTTTTCCGTGTGTTTATGCGCGCACGCATAAAGGCACAAGCCTTTCCCCTCCCCACCTCACCCAGGATGTTCATTTTACACACAGAGTTGCAGCAGAAACCAGTGGACCAGAGAGACCCGACTCGGAGTATATTTCCTGAAACATGCCGACCGTTCTGCCGCCAAGCTGTGCTAACATTAATTTTCTGCTGAAACAGCCACTGGCCTGCGAGTGCAAGTTTGCCCAGAGCTGAAATATCAATTATACTGCTCTCCCTGGCAGAGTGCGAAGCTTTAATCTTCACACAACCAATCAAAATGTCGTCTGGACTGGACTGAAAGAGGGAATTGTTGGCCACGCTTAAAAAGGGCAGCAGTTTCAACCCATCTAGTTAATATTGACACAAAGGAGGTCTGTTGGGGGGCCGTTTTGTTGCAGTCTCCCCGCACCTCACATGAAGAAACACACACCCATAAAATTATACCTCCATCCATTCTGCGAGCTCTCTTATCTCAAGCTGGGCGGGGGGGTTGGGGGAGGGGAGGGTGGGGTGTGGGGGGGAGAGGATGTCGGTCCTTGTCCCAGCATGCACCAGGCACCGTTGGACAGGTCACTGGTTTATCTCGTGAAGACAAATGCTTCGATTCACACCTACAGCCAATTTAGAGTTCCACTTCACTTAACTGGCACGCCGCTGGATTGTGGGAGGAAACTGGAGCATATCGAATCATTTTCATCCAAATTATGCAGGAAGGAACGTCAATGTGAGGACCAGCGCATACCCTCAAATGAACTGGCTCAACACATTCATGTTTGATTGGCGAGCCAAATGCACGAAACCTAAACTTCGACTGTCTCAGCGCCATCCAAGCCTCAAACCGAAGACCTGAAGCGAAAGTAGAGGAGGAACCATATGGATATACCACTCAAACTTGGATAAAAGCAGAAAAACGGACACACACACACACACACACACACACACACACACACACACACACACACACACACACACACACACACACACA
>JAUESF010000001.1:7063483-7076268 GCA_032274765.1 Malacoctenus tetranemus | reverse complement strand
GTGTGTGTGTGTGTGTGTGTGTGTGTGTGTGTGTGTGTGTGTGTGTGTGTGTGCGTGTGTGTGTGTGTGTGTGTGTTGATGATGATGATGATGATGGTGATGCAGCTGTTCTCCAGTGTTTTTCTCCATTCAGAACTTGCCCTGTAGAAAAACGGTCCTCAGCGCTTCAGGCAGAGTGTGGATGGAGTCACTTGGAGCCCTGGTGCTTTTCTGTCTGTGCCACTTGGCAAGTGGATACTCTGCCAGGGACAGAGCGCACGACTTGATGTCCAGATACCCCCTCATTGACGGGTAAACGATGCGCATTGTCGTGCCTGCACAGATGTTGCGCTTGACAGAGATATATATTGAAATCAGATTAAAATGGCTCTCGCTCTCCTCCCTGCCCCTCCCTCTGCCTCCCTCTCCCCCTCCCTCTGTCAGTCATAATGACCTGGCTCTTCAGCTGAGGATCCTTCACAACAATCGCCTGAGCCAAATTGACCTTCATAATGTCAGCAAAGTGGCCACCGACATCTCTCGCCTTCAAGCGGGACATGTGCAGACGCAGGTAGTGCACATCACTCAGTGTTCACACCTCACGCCATTAGTCCAATGCATATCAATGGCTGGAACAGACATTCACAGTCATAAAAGCAAAGTCAGATGAAAACAGAAACAATGCTTCTTGTCTACAGGAAGAGTAACCGTTCAACTGAGAGAATGGTCTAAATAACAAGAGGTGGAAAGAGGAGTGAAGATTGTTGAACCAAATCAATTATTGGCACTATTGTGAAAAATACTTCTTTACACTATATTCTATAAAAATGTATACTAATATTTTGTATTTAAAGTATCAAAATAAAACTGGCATTTTTTTGCCTAAAAATAAAAAGATAAATCTAAAAAAACACGCATAAATATGAAATAAAATGATATACTTGGAAAACACTGTTCATACTATAACTCCTCTAAGAGTTCCACTTGGTAACATTATTGTGAATGAAAGTGAGACTGCATAATAGTCAAAACGTGAAGCGGTCTTTACTGTATGTTGTGAAAAGATCCGAGCGACAATGACATTGTCCTCAGTTACTCCCACTGTGTCTCCCGCTCTGTTGTGTGACGTGCCCCCCCCCCGTCCCTTTGTCAGATGTTTGCCGTCTATGTGGTGTGTGAGGCCCAGCAGAAGGACGCTGTGAGGCTGACTCTGGAACAGATCGACGTGGTCAGACGCATGTGCACTGAGTACCAGGACTTTGAGCTGGTCACTTCTACCCAAGGTGACTGCGTGAGCTAAACGGTTATGTTGAGTTTTAGGGTTCCCAGCATAGAACCATGAGGAGCTTAAACTGACTTCAAGCCTGACTCACAGCACACATTGATATGCAGGACCTCGTGTGTCCTTTCGTGTCGTACTTAACGTCTGTTTTTGCAGAGCTGAAGAATTCGGAGATGAGGCACAAGATCGGATGCCTCCTCAGCGTTGAGGGGGGTCACTCCATTGACAGCAGCATCCCGGCTCTGCGCATGTTTTACCAGCTCGGCGTCCGCTCCATGGCCCTCACACACTCCTGCAACACTCCTTGGTAAAACAAAAAAAAGAACCAAAACAAAACAAGCAAACAAAAACAAAGCATTCTTTAACCTTTTGTAATCAGAAGAGATCTTAATGTGCAAAAGAATCATTATCTATTTCTGGACCATTTTTGGGTCCACTGGGTCTTTATGAACATTGTTTTGATGCTAAATGTAAGATAAAAAAAAAAAGCACACAGCCACATTTTATCTGAAAGTAGTTTGTTTACCAGGACGAAGGAATTAAAAGGTCAAACGTGTTTACTCTTTTTTTCCCCATCTAAATTTATCTATATTTGTCCTCTCTCCAAAATGCCACCCTGTATCTGGCTGAATGAGGAGTCCAGCTCCTCTAACCTGATGGACTCCATTAATGTTGCCTTTGCAGACAAAATGAGGTTGAAAGACACGATTTGTGACATTAACGGATCTTTTCAATGCAGGGCGGAATCCTCATCTAATCTTTACAATGTCTTTAAGAGACACAATGACAGCCTGACCGACTTTGGGAAGGTGAGTTGGTATCAGCTTGAATCCTGTTCATTTGTAAGGAGGACAGAAATGCAATCAGACAGTGAGTTTGTGATTTGGAACTCTTTGAATTTACATTTTAACACCCTTTAACTGGAGTTAGTCTTTGCCATTGGAGCAAGTTTGTCGGACGGCTTTAAAGAAAATCGATCTTGACACAGAAGCCCCCATAACTCAAATTAGGCTCTCACGTCCTTTCGCACGAGTTTGCGACCTACAGCTACATTGTCGTACATTGTACGTATCTTGTTTCAAAACAAAACAGTTCCACTGAAATGTCTTCGTCATGCTTTTCCCGGAGGAGCCGAGCAGATCATCTTTCACAGCTCTCTGAGTGTGTCCATACATTGTGCCGAAATGGCCTGTGGTGGGATAAACGAACATCCTCCCCCCTCCTGATGATTCAAGTGGCTGCTTAAATTCTCTCCTAATGTGGTTCTGAGGCCGTGGTGGAGGAAATGAACCGGCTGGGGATGATCGTGGACCTCTCCCACACGTCTTGGGAAACGGCCCTGGCCGTGCTGAAGCTCTCCAAAGCCCCCGTGATTTTCAGCCACTCGTCGTCCTACGCCATCTGCAACCACAGCCGCAACGTACCTGACTGGCTGCTGCAGGAGCTGGTGAGAAAATAAAGCTGCAGAGTGATTAATTGCCTGCTTTGTCGCTTGATTGAATAATTATCTGCCCAGTCGGGTTAATGATGCTTCAATCTTTGGTCTAATTTTTATTGATACTTAAAAAAAAACAAAACAAACAAGCTATCTTATCTTATTCTGTGTCTGTTGAGTGAATCAAACATTCATGATCCTTTTTGAATCATTAATAATTTACTCCAGTCAAACCCACAAACAGACATACAGTTGATATCAATTCCTGTTGGTGACGACTGAACTTCCCACAGAGGCTTTTTGTGTTGGTCCATCCTTCCCACAGTCTTGACAGTGATGTTTGTTTCCCAATATAGTTACTTCTCCCCTAACCACACACCTAGCTGTCATGCTCAGATATGAATTTTGGCTGAGACCCTGGTGTGACTTTGCAAAGTGTAAAGAAAACAAAACAAAAAAATGCATCATTATTTAAAGTCGATGCTGTTCCTACATGGGAGGTCATGGAGCCAAACTAAGACTCCAAACCAAACCGACAGCAGCAGTGCATGTACCCTGTGTGGCAGCCTTTGCTTAAGCTAACTTAAGTTAGCTTCAAATCCACCAAAGTAGGTCTGACAAATGAAAGCTGATTTCAGCCTGATAATTTTCAGATTGCTATGATATTAAGATTTGGAAAAAGGTATAGCATCATGCTGATATGAAGCAGGCTGGGAAACATGTGGGCTTTACACTCCATTGGATGCACTTGTGTAGTGTAGTTGTGTTGTAGCTGGCAGGTGCAGTGAAAGGATCATAAGGTTGACAGTCACTTATGAAAACAACATAATGATTAATAAGAATGACTAATTACTGCGTGTGGAGTGATGTTTTCACTTCAGGACAATGTGAGCTTGTTTTTCATGTTGCAAATCTTTCTGCGTTGAACCACAGAACAAAGAGACAAACCGCGTATTCTTAAAAACGCCACTCGAGTTAATAGACTTCAACGAGAGAAAAACATTTCCACATGAGAGAGTCGAGGTCGCCGATGCTTCACTGTGCCTCGTTTTCTTGTCAGTGACTCTGCGTGTGTGTGTGTTGTGTTACAGAAAAAGAAGCAGGGAGTGATCATGGTGAACCTCTACAGCAAATTCATTTCCTGCAGGGACGAGGCCAACATCTCTCGCGTGGCCGGTCAGGCATCCGTCTCAGATAGATGCGTATTAAATCTGGGTTGTTGGTGTTTTTTTCCCCTTGTATCTCGGGTGAGTTAATATTCCATCTGTCTCTCACAGACCATTTTGATCACATTAAGAAGGTAATCGGGCCTGAGTCGATCGGGATTGGAGGCGACTTTGAAGGCGCCACGAAGTGAGAAACATTCGCTTTCAAACACTACATACAGATAAGTGAGAGGAAAAATGCACATATAAACAGAGACCATGTGATTCTCAGTGTTTCACTCCACTCTGAGTCTCAAACACTCCCGAGAAGACATTTTTCAAAGGCCCAAAACTCTTAATTGCGATTCGAATTCAAGCACACTTACGTATGAATCAACACCTAAAGCCCGCCTGAGCATATTTGCAACACGACGCATGTAAAGGAGCAACCCATGAAGAAGAAGCCTGTCTGTTCTCCTTTGCTACCAGATTTCCTCAGGGGCTGGAGGACGTGTCAAAGTATCCCGCCCTCATCCAGGAGCTCCTGGAAAGAAACTGGACCGAGAGTGAGCTGGCCGACGTCCTTCGGAGGAACTTCCTGCGAGTCTTTGAGGAAGTCGAGAGGGTGAGCTGGAGGATGCAATCATCCAGTGACCAACGGAAGCTATGAATCCATATGTGCACCACAAATGTTGCAGCCACTCGCCTTTCATGAAAACACAAGTCTAAAATCGTATTCCTCACCGGCGTGTAAAAGCTGCAGCATTATCTCCACCCCCCCTCCTGTTTATGCAAACCTCCTCCCGGTCTCCTCCCAGGTTCGTGACCAGCTGAGTTCTAAGAAGCCCAGCGAGGTCCAGATCCCCTCAGAGGAGGTGCACAATGCCTGCAGACTGGTGCTGAAGCGGCCCGACCCCAGAGGGCCGCCCTCCAACCAGGACCCCTCCTCCCGAGCAGAGCGCGGAGCAGCGGGCCTGCTAATCCTGGCCGCGCTCCTGCTGCTTCCCGGCCTGTTTGTGATTTAATGAACATTTAAAATTTCGATTCAGCAGCACTATCTTTCTCTCTCTCTCTCTCTCTCTCTCTCTCTCTCTCTCTCTCTCTCTCTCTCTTCTTATCATGTTTTAATTTAAAGGAGGCGAGCGTAATGAGTTTGCTGGGTCATCACAGCCCTCCATGTGTCAATAAAGATTAGGAGGGATTAATCAGTTTCTTACAGTTTAGGAATAATTAAAAAGCAGCATCCACAGTTCAGCTCCAGTTTTTGCAGTACGTTCAGACTTCTTTGCATACAATTATTTTGGAATTTATTTATTCAATTGTCTTATAGTTGCTGGGTTTGTTGTGCTGTTGTTTTGACCTAATCATAAAGTAAAGAATGAAAATACTCCAAAAAAATAAAGAAAATGCCACTCTTAATTTTCAGATTGATTTTCTTAATCTAACAAACACCTTTTAAACCAACTGCTGAAACTGAGGTTATTAATATTCCACTACTTAAACGACACATATTGCTACATTCTTGTACATCTGGTCGTCAAATTACTGTAACATCCAGTCAGCTCCCTTTTGGAAATTTGCTTTATAAGTATTTGCAAAGAGCATCTGCCATTGTCACGTTTTCTGTTCCATCGACCAGATCCGGCACCTGCTGCTCACCAGATAGAAACACATTTTTTGGAAGGGATATCAGGGTGAGCTGAGTGCTAGGCTTGCTGGTTAGCAGAGTTGCTAACTGCAGCCCAGCACAGAGTTAGCTTTGAGGTCACTGCATCCTGGTCCATCACGCTTTGTAAGAAGGCGATGAGACAGATACCAAAAACCACTTCAAGCAGCTTGCAGTCCTGGATGTCAGTCGCCCAAAGAAAAAGCAAGCACCCGCCCACATCCCCAACGACTAGGAGACAAGCAGTCTACCTGCACAACTACCCTACCTGCACAACTTTTAGTTCTACTTTGCTCTTCAACAGAAAACAAGGGCCAGCAGGTTGGAAAATGTTGGGTGTTTTTTTATTATTATGACTTTCGTAGGCTGATACGATACTAAGGCGGTTTACAAACTCCGTGTATACTTTTCTTGTGAGTTAATTTTCTGGAAAGAAAGCTTCCCCTCCCATTCTTATCATTGAAATGTTTGCACAAGGGAACAACATAAACCAAACGTACGGAAGCAGAACAGCAGGTAATCGAAGCAACACAGTGTAAATCTGCTGTGAAAACTGAGTCTCAGTAGTCAGTGCCAACAAAAGTGATAGGATTTCACTCCAGCGAGATAACTGGAGGTGGTTATGTTAATTTTTCATGAAGCCACAGAGCCTTAAGACAACTTCTCCAAACCGCTGCCAACGCAGACTTACAAATTAAAGTGTGTAGTGTGCAAACAAATTAGTAATAAAAACAAAGTTGTTTTGCTTTGAGTTGCAGGTCAGGGCAGGATAATCTACCTACTGTACTCTGTGTTCAAAATGCTGTTTAGTTAGAAAGTACATTGAAAAAAAACTACCTGGTGCAACCCTCACATCGAAGACATTTGGTCTGTAGAATGTAGAGTGGGAGTTGCTGTAGTCAGTGTTGTGGTGGGTGACAAACAGCTCAGATTCAGCGTTTGAGAAGTGGCAGAAAAAGAGCGACACGAGCGTCTGAACTCTGAGATTGCGCAGTGTAATCGCCACAGACTCTCAGCAGGGGTTGACGACCAACTCCTGTCATGACACAAACAATAAGTGGGGTTAATACGGCAGCAAACACTGTGGTGAGTATGTGGACAGATGCGATTCAAAGAGTCAACAACTAAGCTTGTATGGGTGTTTTGGACGGTGGGAGGAAACCAGTGGACGTACAAGAAGAAGAAGCAAGCTCCACTCAGGGAGGCCCCACCCGGGCTTAAACCCGCCACTGCGAGGCCAGAGCGCCGACCACCACACCACAGTGCAGCCACATGTGGAGGGCAAATCGGATGGACTCGTCCTTACTGTCGCTTTCTATTTGATCGACGTGTCACACAGAAGTATTTTCATTTTAAAAAAGTCAACCAACAGTGTCAAACTTATTTTTATGTTATAACACCCTTTTCATGTGCAGAATTCAGGGGTTTTCTATTAGAAATACTGTATAAAAATCGTGCTCTCTCCAAACAATCAAAGTTACCTTGGAGTCTGAAGAGCGTCTGTGTGTGTGCGTACAAAAAAACAAAACAAAAGCAGCTCCGCTCGGTCGTATTCAGTGTCAATATCGAGTTTGATAAAAAATACTTTCAGATTAAACTGACTATTTTTGCAAGCAGCTAAACGTTTTAGTTTGAAAAGGGAAAATAGTACAAATGTGACGGTGTGACGACCGCTTTTCATTTTTTCTCTCTTTTCAACTCTTATGTATGTAAAAATATATATATATAAATAATAACGTTCTTCCTGATCCCTGCAAACAAACATTCCTCAACGCCACTGGGGGAAAAAAAAGAAAAGTTGCGAAAAATAAATAAATAAATAAAAGTGTGCCTCCGAAATGATGAAAGAGCCTATGACAGTGAAAATCTGGCATTATATTAAAACTATTCGCGCTACATACGTGCTAAGCAGGAAAGTTCTGTCTGCGGCGTTGTCAAATATCGATTCCTCGTCGTATATTGTACAAAAGAAACATGTTTGACGGTCATAAATAGAAACAAAGAGTTCGTGTTTTGACAAACGAGCCTTGAATCACAAAGGAGCTTTCACTTGTGGAGAGGGAGCAGACAGGCAGATATGTACACTAATACGACCCAATATTCTACAAGAATAGAACGAAACCTTTTTTTTTTGTACATAAAAGTGGACACAAAAAGTGTCCGATTGACGGATCTATACCCAAAAAACAGTCTGGGAGCGAAGAGCGTCGGCCCCTTCTGTCCAGAGGGGGACTCTCCTGTGATGCGGTTGAAGCCCCTTCACGTAGCAGCGTTTGACCGGTCAGGAGTAGATCGTAATGACCTCTCGCCCTCCACCTCTCACCAGCAGCACTCTTTCCAAACCTTCAGTCAGCACCTCCAGAAACTCCATGTCTGATTCAGTCGTTAAGAAAGTGAAGCTGACCAAAAAAAACCCACCAAACACTCATGGTCCAATTTCTTAACACGTTGAGAGACAAAGGATACAGTTCTCGTCCCCGTCCAGGTTCCGGGGCGGCCCCGGCATGTTGAGCAGCACCAGCCGAGCGTCGTGGGACCTGTTGACTATGACCTCGTTCAGCTTCACCGCCGTATGCATTCGACGCACGTTGGACTGATCCCTGAGGGGCAGCAGGAAGCGGAGGAGCTACTGAAAGCCTTTTTCAGAACCACTTAAAAGTGCCAAAGAGGCAAAAAGCCCCCGCGAAAAAGATTGAATCACAGGATATTTTTTTTTTTGCTCGTGAGGTGAGGTGCTAAAAAAAAAGTTGAAGGTCGCTCGAATAGACTCACGGTTTGAGGCTCATGAGTTCTCTGAAGTTCTCTGGTGCGTTGTTCCTGTTCCTCCTCTCTGCCTCGCATCTCTCTCTGGTCCACGTCATGTGAACTTTCTCCGGAGGAATATCCAAGACCTCCTCTTCCTCATCGGAGTACAAGCTGCCCATACGCACCAACGAGTGCCTGTCCTTCACCAGCTGCGCCTGCCGGTGCAAAGGAAAGGAAGTTTGTGGCTGACTCGGTTGTTGCAGTAAAGAAAAAAACCTAACATCGGGTGCTGTGATATGTTGGTGTTGTGTCCAAAAGCCAACAGACAATTTCTTTATCTGGGACCTTCTTTCCACTAGGTGGCAGTAGTGAGTGTCTGCTTAAATCTGCTGCTGCTTTGCCACAACTTGAGGCACAAAATGGTACTACAACAGTTGCCCGCACTGAAAAGCTACTTTCTGACGACTCTGGCTTAATTATCGCCAGGTTGCTTCTGATAAAGAAAAGGAAACTGTTCCTTGATGTGTCCCAACAATATTTACCTCTAACTTATATCGCTGTAATCTAATCAAGAGCCTTATTGAAAACAGTCTAAATGAACTTCTGTGCCAGACTTGGAAATAATCTCTCGAAGCTTCCCTGACACACTGGATTCACAACTGAGATCCAATATGAGGGCACGCGAAGATTGATGCTCGGTGGCTCAAATCTGACACGCTCATTCCATCGATGGTCTTGATATCCCCCCCTCAAATCTAATCACGGAACGAGCTGTGAAAGCTGTGCCAAATTTAATAAAGCCCCCACAATGTATCCCAAGATATTGCATTAATGAGAGTGGGACAAACAAAAACAACACATCCGATATAAAGCCTCCAGTCCACAGCTGTTGCTGCCGCGGAGGCATAATTATTCATTTATATCTGTAAATTGCTTATTTTCTCATGCAAAACCGAAGCGCGGCAACTCACCTCTCGTTGTCTCTCTGCACTGGACAGCCTCATTTGCCTCAGCATCTGGGACCTCTGCTCCATCATTAATGTTCGTTCATACGTGTACGCCGAGATGTCGCTGTCATGCTGGGTCCCGGGGGAGAGGCACAACGTTACTGGCTTATGCAGATCACATGTGATGAGATGGGCAGCGTGTCAGTGAGACGCTTTCTGTTTTTTCCAGGTTTCAGGTGCAGCTCTTAGTACCAAATCAGTATTGTTCAAAGTTGGGTTTGTTCCAGACAAAATAAAAACAACTTCTATGAGATTGTCACTGATTCTCAGGCTGTGTGAGCAGGGAAACTCACCATCTCCACCACTTCCACCTCAGCCTCAATTCTCAGCTGATAGAGGAACGTGGCCAGATCCTTCTTCATCTGAATGCTGTTGTCGTCCATCTGAGCGACAGTGAAGATGCGCATCTTACATTTTCTCCACACCTGCAACACAATTAGAGCCTTGTGGTAACCAAAGTCTGCAGCTAACCACAGAAACAGCCTTCAAATGAGTGTTTTGAAGTGAACTAACTTTCTGTTGCTTATTAAAACCCGTAAACAAGCACAGTTTGCGTGTACTGAAGGCAGAGTGAAAAAGCACACGATGCGGGTATGCAGACCGAGCACTGTTGTCTCACTTTGTGCTGTTTGAGCAGGAAAGGCAGCAGCATGAGCATCCCTCCGTCGTGGACAATCCACCACACGTCGATGTTGCCATCTGTGAAGCGCTCGTGGTTGCTCGGATAGAAGGACACGTTTTTGGGCACCATCAGGGCCAGGTGGGCAGCTGTTGTGCAGCGGACTGTGTCTAGGTGGGGACGACAAACAACGCAGGCGGAGGAATTTACATTGATTACGCACAGTGTGGTAAACCTTCTGCACATCCGAGTCGTCCGCACGAGAGAACTCGGGAGTTGATCCGAACCACCATGATTAAATTAAGATGATCTTTAATCTTTAATTGAACTTTTCAGTCCAGTGGGGCTCGCCTGTGTTTCATGAGCACTTTGACCTCAAAGCTGCAAAACAAGGGCTGAAAGTCAAAACTGTGCGACGAGGAAATGATGAAATATCTGTTGCATCTACCCGATGTGACCACAGTGTTCAACAGTCTCAAACCTACTGCAACTCGAACTTTGCATGAATTTAAAGTCAGTGTCAGCTGACATCAACATTGCACCAATCGCACTGCTTCACAGCAGAAACAGCGACTGCCTCCTGTGCTGTTTGACCCTTGTGACTGGAGCGTCTGGAGGTCCTCTTACTGATGAAGGTCTTCCAGGCCCGGGGGTCCTCACTCTGCCTCCAGCCGTACGGCCAGCCCATCACCACGGTGTTATGCTTCATGCCCCCCAGGCCACAGGACTGGATCAGGTGCACGATGCCCTCCCGCACCTTCGCTGCCACCACGGCCTGGCAGAAACCTTTGACCCGCTCGATCTCCATCATGTTTTTGATCGCCTGCAAAGAAAACAGTCGCGACGCATTTCATTATGACAGAAGGTGACAAACAGGAACATCATCAACTCAATAGAAATGACTAAATGGAACTTTTTGCGAGTGCCTCTGGTTTAAAAATAGTGTCATACATAACACATTGTGTATGCTGTCTATGGTGTAGTGCAAAGGGCTGACAAAAACCTGGAGCACAGTCAGCAGCACAGCACAATAGAGGACAATACGACCCATTATCCGTCCCATTCCAGCACTTACCTGTTCAGCTGCCTGCAGCTCTCCGTAGCTGTCCAGGAAGTTGCCCTGAATGACCGAGCCTACGATGGTCAGACCCTTTCCGGCCTTCAGCTGCGACGCAAAGGTGAGCATTCGGGGATACTTCACATGGAGGTCCTCGTCCAGCTTCAGCAGCACCAGCAGCTGAGGTCTGGAGGGAAAACAAGGTCAGAGAAAGGGAAACAAGTGTCTCCAGGTCGAAGAGCGACAACACTGTAGTTTGTTCAGTGTTCAATGTTCAGAGATGCGACAGTACAGAAGGAAGGAAGATTCCTGACTGCTGGTCACCATCTATTACAAGCAGACTGGACACTGTGAATGGGGTGAGCAGATGGCAGATTAGGGTGGGATTTTTTTTTTAATCCGTTACTCACTTTTTCAAGTCTGAGTCCAAATATAATTTGCAATTTTCAAGGATCGGTGGTTGAGTAATTGGCAGTATTTTTTTTATATTCAGCCAAGATATAATCAAGGAACAGAAAAGAAAGACAAACACACATAATCATCCAGTTTCTCCAGTTGATGTTTCAAACTCAGACGGTTGTTTTCTTCATCACACTCTTCCCAAATTCCCTCTGATTAAATGAACAAAACAGATTGTGTCCATTTAAAAACACGAGAAAATTGAGGTCTGATGAAAGCCATGATCAAAACCATTGTCTGAGGATGTAAAAAGGGGAATTTGAATGTTTAGAAAAAATCAACAAATCATGCAGACTGATGAAAAGATTTTAAAAATCCAACAAAAAAAGTCTTAAAAAAAACAATACAATTGAAATGCTGTTTGTCTGCAAGTGATGCAAGGTTGATGTTCGAAGCACAGCCTTTAAAAATCTTCAAAATCAAAGCTATTTTCTCAAAATGCCGCCCCCCCCCCTCTTTTTTCTGTCTGTGACAAGACGTCTCCGCATCTTTCACCCACTGAATCATCAGGTCATTGCTCGCTCTGCCGCTGCATTTACATCCCATCAATATGTGCTGCTCTCTCTCCGTCTCCGGCTTTATATTCCAAACTGTCACAGGCAGGTCATGTGTCAGTGCGAGTGGCAGTGCAGCAGTGGTGTCATGCATGAATTTACTGGAAGTACTCCGCAAACGTGTTTATGGGAGAAAAAAAAAAAGCACACAAATCCTAGCGCGCACTGTTCCTGAACTATTTCACTTGCAAAATCCACTTCTCATTTGTATTGTGAGGTAGTTGAATGTCCTCGATCCGTGCATACATGCTGGCTCAGAATTTGAGGTCATTCATTTCTTGTTTCATTTATTCCGTTTATGCCTTGTCCTCTCGATGACAGGGAGCAACACGAGTGATTTTAGTAACTGTTTGGGACGAGAGACGTGAAGAACTCTTTCCTCTGGTTTTACCTCCAGTTCTTGGTGTGTGGTGGACCGACTTCCAGTCTCAACAGTGCATAGCGCGCGGCGCTCAGGGACAGGCCTCTGATTCCGTCTCCCCACTCCTTTTCGGCTCTGTTTATAAAGACGGGATCATGTGCATGTTTGTCAGAGTCCATCGTAGACACTCGTGGCTCAGACGAACAAACCTAATGACAACAAAACAGCCTAAAATGGCAAGCAGGGCCACACGCTTATCAGTGTTCAGACCTACCCCTGGTACTCGATATACTTGTAGATCATCCCTGCAATGCCCATGGCCACGATAGCATAGTACCATGAGGAGATGAACATCAGAGCCAGACACATGCTCATTCCAAGGAAAGAAAGGGCCCTGTGGGCATAACACACACACACACACACACACACACACACACACACACACACACACACACACACACACACACACACACACA
>JAUESF010000001.1:6986095-6997433 GCA_032274765.1 Malacoctenus tetranemus | reverse complement strand
TCTCAAACATGTGGGTCTCCAGTGTGACTAGTTAGCTGACGAACAGAATCACAAGTGCATTTAAGTGCAAATGAAAACCTAAACTGTTTTTAGGACATCAGTTCTTACATTGCATGACATGTATATCATTTCTTTAATCTTGCAATCAAAAACATGCAGAAGCATCTTCAATTAAGGGAAAATCAGAGACAACTGTCTGGTCCAATGGGGTGCGACATCCGATGCCCCCCATGAAAAGCTTCAGTCGATCACTTACAAAAAAGAACCTGTCTGCTCAGTTGTGGTCGTGCAGGTAAAGGCTGAACTGAAGACAGTCTGTGTTCACAGTGATGTAAGAAGAGCTAAAACTTTGTCTTGTGTTTGGGATGACGATGGAAAATGCACTGAAACCTGACGTGTGTTCAGTATAGTGGAATTATTGGTTATTTACAAACATCTGAAAACCGAATGGCTGATTGGCTCTGACTTCAAGTGATGGCGGCTCCCATCCCAACTTGGCCTGAGAAACCTGGGCACCCGGTTAAAGAGGGGGACATAGTTGTGTCGCATCAGTTTACTGGTGAGGCCTGTCGCTTCTGACCTTTCCTTCCTTTTTAGTCTGGCACAGAGAGTCCCCCCCCCCATCCCCCCCACCTCACCTTCTTCCCATCCGTGTGAGGCCTGTGTCCATCCTGTGCCCACAAACAGAGGCTGCTCACTCACTCAGGTCCTGAGGAGACAAAATCAGATTAGCAACACATATCTCCCACAATCTACTGCGACAGGATCACACCCCCGGGCAGGGGCTGAAATGGATACAGCAATATACAAACAGCCATCCAGGGGGGGGAGAGGTGGGGGAGAATGGAGCGAGGCTCAGGGCCGGGGAGGAGAGGGGGTGGCAGGAGCTGGTGGGAAAAGGACTCACTCTGTTTGTAAGCGCTGCAACAATGTGATTTAATTGATTCCATGCCATCTCATCAATTTTGATTAAAATGAAATGAGCCTTTGTGCGTTTGAAAAGGTTAAAACAAATTGAAGGTGGAAATCGCAGCTGGTAATCACAGTTTGTCTAACAGCGGGCTTTTAATGAAGAGACTCGCTATCCATCATTCATTTCAGCCTCCTCCGTGCATAGAGAGTCGGAGAGGGTTCTTGTGTGTGTCTGTGTGAGTATGAGCCGCCATCCATGCGGCATGTAACATACACATGCACAGTCAGATCATTTGTGTTCATAGGACATTGAGCAGGACTACAGAACTTGCATGAGAGCATGTAAAAAACAGCAACACCTGTCTGCTTCTTTGACAAGTCATTAAAACATTGGTTGTCAGTTTGAGAAATGATACAATAAATTGCATTAACAGACGCATACTGAAAATCTTGCCATGAGCAATTAATGTTCACCTTCACCCGCTCGCGTGTGTGTGTGTGCATGCGTATGTGGGTGTGTGTCCCCTACGTACATTACAATGGAAACAGCCATGGTGACAGGCACACAACTCCCTTGTCAACCTATGTTTAACCCAGCAGCACCAAGTTGCCTTACCACAATAGTTGTGGTACATCTCGACATTTAACACCAGAAAGCCACTCACCCTCACTCACGACCGAACCACCACCCTGCTGCGGACCTCAGTTTTTGGGCCAAAAACATTGGTGGCTGTCTTGGTCCTGAAGAACTGTTGTGTCATGGTGAGGCTCAGCAGAAAGGGCTGCTAACGAGCCGCTCATTAGCCGTCATTAGATTCAGGTGTGTTGGAGCAGGAAAGCCACCAGAAACAGGACCAACTGTGGCACTCAGGATGAGCAGCCCCCTCTGGGCCAAACAGTGACCGTCATTGCAAGCATCAGTGGTTCAATCGGCGTCCTGGAGAGCCACTGTCCTGCTTGTTCAAGGCGTTTGCCTGTTTCAGCACACCTGGATCTGATCATTGTGTCATCGTGAAGCTCTGCAGAGAGCCTGAAAATGGACAGTACTGGAATGTGGTGTATTGGACACATAAAACATGCAGAGTAATGCTGCAGGCTCCTTGGAAACTGGGAACTTGGATGCAGATGGGTTGACATCTCCACCACTACAGAATAACCAGGATAGAGAAGGGTTGTTGGAGAAATTAGATCATCTCACAGCTGCTTCCTGCAGACTTGGCTTTCACCTATTGAGATACTGTGAAGTGTTCTGATTAACAATGCACATCGGCTTTCCTCTTCACAGGTAATGTCATTCAGATAATATTTCCCATGCAGACAGATCATGCAAGCTCCATATGAGAAGGCTCCAACTGGCCGCAAATCTGCAAAACCAGCGCAGATCACTGCTTCACTGTATCACTGCTGCCGTTCAAAGCAGACTGTTGTCTGGATTTGAAAACTGTGCAATAAAAATATCTTTCTGAACTCTAAACAAAAGAGGTAGACATCTACTGAATTGTATAGTTTCTGTATTTATACAATGTGTTTATTTCACACCTATACTTGCAAACACTACTACCATGTGCTCTGGATCCCCTTTCATCTAAAATCATGCAGTTTAAATCAAAGTGAAGTACAGGCTTATTTGACAGGAGAGTAAATGATGCCTGGCCAAGTGGATGGGGAACCATTAGGCTCACTCATGAAGTGCGATAGGTAGCTGCTGGCACCTTGTGGCTGTTTCAGAGAACCAGTGGTTGCAGGCAAACGCAGCCTGTTCGCTGCACTTGTGTCTCATTAGAAGCAAAGTCTGCAGAAAGTCATTACGGGCTCCCTTGGCGCGCCATATGAAACGCAAACTAGGAACGAGTGTTGTATTCTTGTTTTATTTCAAAAAAGCAAACTTTGCAGTGTTAACAAAAAAGAAAAAGGAATCACATAATTGCAATACACCCTGCTAAATAAATAACAATGCCTCTAGTTAATGTGAACGCGTACCCCGCCGGAATATAATGTTGTGAAGAAGCACTGTTGGCTTTTTGCTCACAAATTGCCCTATTTTCAGTGGTTGGTTTGCTTTAGTAAACCTAAAGCTGCGCAGACAGCTGCTGTCTCAGCAACAATAATCTTCAGTAGAAATGCAAATAGATACACATGCAAAGCAAACCTCTGGCTAATTATACAGCCGCCTTACAAGGTCTGTGTCCCTGAGCGCTGGAAAAAAGTGTAATGCACAGCATCTCTGCTCATCGTAGACATAGCGATAACACAGAACACCTCGGAGTTACCAGACCGGGGAAAAAAAGAAAAAAAATCATAATAAATCTTATTTTACACTAATTATACTGCATCACAGAAGCACAAGGACTCTTTGCTTATATTTAAAAATGTGTTGGTTTGGCAATTTTCATCTCATTTGCAGAATCAACCCCCCCCACACACAAAGACAGAAGGATAAGATACACAAAAGCCGTTTGTTTTGTTTTTTTTCATCTCAGTCCAAGGAAGGGTAAGTTGAGGTTACAGGAAACAGCTGAAAACGTGGTGAATATCTGGAGAAAATAGTCGGGTTTATTATAAAACGTCACCTCTGACCGAACTCTATAGGTTGTGGGTGTCAGACAGTTTGTTGTTTTTCTTTAAAACACTGATGAGATTATTTTTCTTTACATATTTTTGTCCAATTACAAGCTTTTCTTTTTTTCTGATAAGACACGTAACAAAGAAGCACACATGAAACTTTACAGACGTACAAAGTCACAAATTCTTTGTGCAATGACTTGGGGAGAGTAGTTTTTTTGTTTAAATCTCTATAAGGCACTAAAATTGAAAATAGAAGCACTCCTAAAACCATCTATATTTATAAAAAATGCAGGCGCTGGACCAAATGTGGCTCCGCTGTGGCAATGACTGGATTTCTGCTAATGTGACATGATGGCAGGCGGTGGCCTAGTGGTTGCTCCTCTCGGTTTGCGCTCGGGCAAAAAAGTTCACAGCAGCAGCTTCTCGGTCTCAGTCGTCTTTCTTGTCAGAGGTGCTGTCCTCCCGTTCCTCCTCCGGACAGATCTGGCCGGCCAGCTCCAGGTCGCCGGGCCTGGCCTCCTGGATGGCCTGATACCTCTGGAGCTCCAGGTAGGTGGTGAAGAGCTTGGCATATTCCGGGTGGGTGGTGGCGAAGGCCTGGAATTCACCTGAAAGTTCACGTGGGACAAAGGTTAAGGAAACATAACGCCCCACCAGAAAGGACGACGTGGTGCGCATGCATAAAACAAACACGAGTGTGGTTCTAGCTTTGTTTTACCATATTCATTGTAGCTGAAGAAACACAACCAGTTTTATTGAAATTTGTTCACTTTGAGACACCGCTTCAAGTCTCGTCTTTCGCCAGAATGTTCATATGACAATGAAACTCTGAGGACACTCTGAAACCTTATCTCCTTATTGAAACGAGCCCACAATTTTTGGCCAATAGATGAGTTCTGTTTCTTCACAAACATGATAAAAACATCGGATGTTCCCTCTGTTCAGATACAAATCAAATCGCAGAGCCTGCCTCGTTCCCAAATCTCCTTTAATTTTGTGCGATGCTTTGACGTGTCTTTAAAAAAAAAACCTGCATCGCTCTGGACGCTGCTACAAACGTGGACACCGACTTCGAGCGTGAAGTGCAGCTTGGCAAGGAGCAGCAGCGGCAGCAGCATGTACTCACTGAAGGTGATGAAACCAGAGGCATCAGCGTCGATCTCCTTGAAGAGCTTGGCCATGTTTAGATCCGACACGCCCAGAGTGGAGCGCAGCAGAGACGTGAACTCCTCGCGGGTGATTTTCTCGTCTTCGTCAGTGTCAAACAGCTGCGCGAGAGAGGACGAAACGTGAGAAAATTGTACAAGAGATCATGTTTGTTTATAAATGAGTTGTCGTAAAACCACGACTGAAGCACGATTTCAGAAAACATTAACAGTTCGTCCAGGACCTCATGTGACCTCACAAACAGCGACACACACTGTTAACTTGATATTATCCAAATCCATCCCAATTCCCTCTCTTTCTCTCTCTGTTCCTCCCGCAGCACTGTTTTCCACCACTGTGCATGAGAGAAGCAGCACTGGGCACCTTGAGTTTTCATCGTTCATTTACTCTTCACATCAACACTGTATACTCCCATAAATGACACATTGCAAGCACTCAGAGCGTTTCTGTGTGAACTCCACCTGGAATGTGTGTGTGTATGTGGGGGGAATTGTTTTTCTCTGCTACCTGGAAGGCCAACTGCAGAACCTCTTCAGTGTTAGCCGGCCGACACAGGATGTTCACCCCGATCACGTATTCTCTGAAATCGATGGTGCCGTCTCCATTCTATACAGGAGGAAGACATAAACATTAAATATACATGAGATGCACAGATGAAAACAAAACAAACGACTGAATGCTTCATTGTACAAACTCTAACAGTGGTTTTTCTGCATTATTGTACCTGTAAGAATGCAGAAAAACAGAGTTTTCCATTGATGGTACAATATAAAGCATCCTTGTTTAGTATAAGAAGGATTTCTATGGGTCAATAAAGTGGCTGCTCTGTGCCGTCATTTCATCCCTCCCCCAGGAAACACAAACAAAAACACCGTCAGCCTGTGTGTCAGAAAGGCCAACCTCTGTGTTTCATTGGTCATAATTGTTGATATTGCCAAATTGCTCTGATTAAATGACGCAAATCGCCATGCAGATGTTTGACCTTGGGGTCAGTCTCACCCTGTCAAACAGTGCAAACAGCTCCTCCAGGACTGGGCTGACAGGAAGCTTCAGGAACCTGGCAAACTCCTCAATGGTGATCCGCCCGCCTTTGCAGGAGCTGGCCATGGTGGCAAAGCCCTCCAGCTCCTTCCTCAGGTTGTCCCACTTCAGACTAGTTGGACGGAGCGCAACAAAGACAAGATTGACAAAGAGCAAACACGGAGGCAAACTTTTCTGTCTGTTTTGAGCAAAGTGTGAACCTCGTTGCACAGGGACACTTCAGAAGTGTCAAAAACAGGCTAATTTTAGATGATCATTTTTAGCACCCAAGACAACCAGGATCTTTAGATTTCACAGACACTCTTAGTTGTCTCTTAACCTACTGTGCCATGGACGACACACGAGGTCTGAATATTGACCTAAAACATCATCCATGTGATTTTCCCAAATATTTGCATGATGTCATTTGTACTAACAGAAAAAGATTAAAATGACAGAAAGTTGCCGAAGCTGAACAGCTTCAATCCAACTTTGCTTTCCCCGACACGTGCCCATAACAGGAAGGCTACTTGCTTGAGCTTGCGACTGATTTTTGTGAACTCCACCAGGCCGGCCTCCATCGGCAGCGTGAGCTCGCCGGCAGATATCATCAGGCGGCAGTCTTCGTACGTGTGGTCTGTCACCGGAACTCCCAAGGCTCTGAAAGAAGAAGTTTGACATGACGAGGCACAAGTTTGTGCAGAACAGGAACTCAACCCAAAAACACAGTCAGACCACAACAATGTGATAACGAAAAAAAAAAAAAAGGTTGCGCATCAGTGCAGAAGTGTGAAGAGCTGGCCTCATGTGAATTTTAACCGTTGTTTCACGTGCCAAACGCTCCATTAAAGGCTGTATTCAATTCACAGCCAGCACGCATTTGATGCTAGCAGCTAATACAAACACAAAGGTCTGCTTCTCTGTCGCACCCCACAGTGTTCTCGAGCAATGCATAAGCAGGCCCGCGAGCTCGTACCGGGCCATGGATTCTCGCACTCGGCTGGCAAACAGAGGCGGGCTTTTCTTCTCCTCCTCGGTGGGGATGTGCGGCGGCAAGAACTGGGAAACGGAATGGATCGATGGAGAGGTCAGAAGGGAGGGTCACCGAACGTAAACTCCTGAATTTTTTGCTTGGGAGCCAAATCCCCCACCTGCTGATAACACATCTCAGCCTCAGCCAGGCAGAAACAAACAGCAGTCGTCGGTTTGTACCAAACCACCAAATAAACTGCACAAACTGTTTATATTCTGTTTCTTCGCGTCAGCAAAATGTGAAAATCTTGTGCAACATCCAGAAGTTGTGACGCTATATTTTATCAAGGTGTACATATTGACTGAAAGCAGAGAGTTACCTCTATCTCCACTGTGGTGTAGAGCTGGCACAGGGTCAGCAGCAGCAAAGTCTTCCTGTAAACAACAGAGGTAAGACGGTCTGTTATCCAGAAGCATATGAAGGAGTTGCTGTACAAATACTTGTGCTGTTGTGAAGTTGTGTGAGGTGCCAAGAAAAGGTGAAGGCAGAGACTGGATGAGAAGAACACGTATTCACAAGTCCCTTTGATGCACAAGATTTGAGTGACAGTGACACAGCGCCGCACGATATCCCCTTTATCAGTTAATCTGAGAAGCGATTCACGCAGGCCAGTGAAGGCGGAAGTGATCGTAGCTTCACAGAGCAAGCCAGCTCCATCAAAGGAGAAGTGACACGTTTCAGAGTAAATGTGCCAAAAGGTTTCAGTTGATAGTTTTAACAGCCGTTTTATGATCCCAATGATGTTTCTTTTGTTGATTTCCTCATCTGCTCCAAGGGCGAGCAGCTCCTGCACCTTGCCATCTTCCCACTTAGCAACATTGCCATGCATTTTTCTCTCTAAACTGAGGTCAAGGAATAATGTTCTGATGTCTCTTGTACTTATAAATCTCCTAATGCTCATTCATGATTGTAAAACATCAGCTGATCATCAGTGGCGTGTCACGCCACCTGAGCTCACCCATTCACACAGAACACCAGCTCGCCACGTTAAACCTCTGAGACTACCACAACAGAATAGTTTGTGTGAAAGGGGCAAATGAGACGAACATGAGACATTTCTCACAACAACAGTAATGAACCAGACTCACGAGCTGAACCCTTGCCATGTCCAAGTCACGGTATCCTGCAGGAAAAATAACAAAGGAGCAATTATCTGTTGGAAAAATACAGACAAACTGAAAGTTTGGTGAAAAACTTCTAAATCTGTTTTTTGACATACTAAAACATGGCGAAAACACAAAGACGGCAACTTGTGATCTAAATCTGCTCAGGTTTTACTTGTTTGGAAGTAAGCTGTTGGTGTTGAGGGGGTGACTGTCTTGAGCTCAGCCTCTCCATTTTCATCTTTTTTCAAACCAGCAACTTTCAAGAAGGCCAGACGAGATGTTTTGATGCTGCAGCACTCACCAGAGAGTTTGGATACCTCATCAGCACAGGCTGCACGGGGACCCCTGGGATAAAAGCACCTGTGGGTAGGACGTAGAACATGACGCAGGTCAAATAAACAAAAGGAATTCATCAAGTCATTGTTGATGACAGACTAACACCAGAAGAGATTTTTGCCTCCTCACTCTGTATCTTCGCAAGTTCCATTTGAGACCAAGTTAATATTCAAACCCCATGAAGCAAAGAATGAAGGCCACAGCGCTCTCTGTTCTGTGGCATTCCAGCTTAGTTAAAGTAAATATGAAGGAGGTGGAGTTGTGAGGCGTGCTGTAAGTGTCAGAATAGAGCTGATAAGTTATGCTAATAAGCACGTTTTTTTTGTTTTTTTCTAGTTTCTGGTATGTTTCATCTTTGTATTCATTCTTCAAAAACACTTCAACTTACATGTGGTTCACAGTTTTTCTATATTACCTTGTTTAAAGGTGATGAGACATGATCGATTTGTACATGTTCCCTCCGGGAATATCAGCACCTGTGGAGCAACACAGTATCAATGCGAAAATGACCAGAAGAAAAAAACAAAAACCCAATGGTTCATTTGGAGAGTTTGACACTGACCTGAGGCCAGTGGCCTCCAGACTTGGCTCTGCTATCAATCTCTTGGATGGTGTTCTTCCTAGAGTCCGGGTCCTTCCTGGACACCAGCACTGGCTGGAGACAACGCACAAACCCTGCAGAGACCAGAGGAGTCATCAGCACAGACACTCAGAGGACAGATACCAGCAGCTGTCTCTGGTCATCGCACTCTGTGATTACAGAAAAGCGGAAGCGGGACTTGAAAGCGAAACAACGGGACCACTCCGCGACCTTGGCGCTGTACAAGACAGCTCACAATAATAGAAAAACATATTTGGGTCCTTGGATCCTTCTGGATCAAAAGCCAGAGTTCATTTATCAGATAATGACTTTCCTTCCCATCTCCCCCGCATTCCTTAAGAGAAGCTGTGAAACTCTAACCAACACATAAACATTAACTTGAAGTATGCACACCCCTGTCCTCACATTTTGATTTGACAACACAGAAGAAATAATGCAGTCTCACGGCCAAAGATGGGCGTGGCCAGGTTCTCCACGCGGGAGACGGTGGAGGGCAGGCCGGCCATGATGCACACAATCCCGTCGAAGAAAGTGGAGTGGGGAGCAACGGCCAGGATGGGGGCCTCATTGCTGCCCACCTGTTTCCCTTTCACCACCACCCTGAAGCCCATGCAGAAGTAGTAGGCCCTCCCCAGGGCAGCCATCACGTTCCGGCACATGAACCTGAACAGGAGAACAGTTATCCTGCATTACAAACACTTTATTCAGCAAACGTGTGAATCTTTCAATGAACCTCGTAAATGATCTTAGATGGAGGTTTATCTCGTGCTTTAACAGACTTTTATTTCAATGACGCAATTACTTAAAAAAAGTGACTTCATTGAAGGCAGTTTTAGTAACAGGAAGTGTTGCGTCATTTCATTTGGTACTCTCCACTAACCTCTGAATTGCAAACAACTGTCACACACTTCCCCAAACCCAGTGAAGACTGAAATGTCACGGGAGAACAACGAATGGAAATGTGGAACTTTTTCCAAACGTGCGCTTATGAAAGACAATCTTTTGAATATTCAAAGTTGCGTTAAATCCCTCAGCCTGACTCACCCAGAGGCCTGAAGCAATGAAATGCAGGTCAGTAGCAGGTAGTTAAGCTATTCTGTCCAAGGACAGACACATTCCTAATGCAGTCTTTGACCAAGAGCAGCCACTTGCAAGCTAACATTGACGTCTATGTCTAAAAAAGGGAGAGAGCAGGGCTGTATGATGGACTTGGGGCCCTGGCTAGCATTTACACTTCTCCCTTTTGCCAATTACATCAGGCCAGAAACATACAGGTCACTCATCAACCTGCTGTTGACAGCAACAACTGATACATCACCAAAAAATGTAGGAAAGAAAGAGTCAATCAACAAAATAAAGTGCTTCTGTCTGCATGACAACTCTTCTACACAAAAGGGGGAATGACCTGATAGTGCTACAAATGCAGAGTTTAGTGGTCTCGTTCACAGGCAGGGAAAGAAATCCCTGAAAACGATTAGAACCTAAATCCTCCTGTGAGAAACCACACCTGTGCACAGTAAAGCACTTTTTAAACAAACTCGACAAGATAAGCATTTCTCTTGGGTCTCTCACACCATGTTTGGTCATAACCATATCAAACTCTGTGGTCTAAAGGTCACAACGAGTGCAGAAGCAGATACATAAGCAGATAATGTTAAAAACAGCTTCTAAATGTTTTAAGGTTTTGCATTTATACTTTTACAGAAAGTTTTTGTTAATTACCTTACAATCAGTTCATTAAAAGCAATGAATTCCCTATATTCCTATGAGGGCATAAAATGTATGAGAATCATCTTCAGTGTATGAAGAGACAAGTCACTTTTTCAGTTCATTTTAAGATATCCTAATACCACCGTTTCCTCTCTGAGAACTGAGCTGAAGTAATGCTACTGGGGCTGATATGATCTGGAAAAGCATGATTCAGCAGAGGAGTGTGCAGCTGCACATTCTTCAAGTCATGTCAGGCACGATTATTTTGAGAATATGCTGGCCAGACTCTGTTCCGCTGTCCACTTTATGAAGCCAGCAGGACTCAAGTCTTCCTGGTATTACAAAGTCATGATCACTGTTTGAGAAGTGAACTGCATTTTTAATTCTCGGGTGTAAATATCAGTGTCTACTAGCTTTATTTACATGCACCCAACTGGGTGGCCATGAATTAGCTTTTCCTCTGTTATAACTTTGCATTTGCTTACAGAAAGGTTTCTGTGACACTGAAGGGTAAGAAAAACACAAAATAACACAGGTGTCTTGTTACATGGAAAGTATGCAAATGTTTTGGTTCACAAATGTTATGAAAATGACATAAAACAGGAAAAACAGGGGTCATCATGCCATGACTAGGATGTGTGTGAATTGCACGAAAGATGTATTTACTGCGGGTGAAAAATGAACAGATGTATGCCATCAGGTCAATAAATTAATTTTCTATCACATAAGCACATAGGGAGTTAGCTTAGCATGTAGCATTGTTGTATAACTGAACAAGAATGCAAAGGTAGCACAAAATGACACGTGCCTTTAGAGAAGTGAACATAATGGCAACATTAGCTCGCTAGTACTAACATTAGCTATTGTCACTGCTTGCTTAAACGCAAC
>JAUESF010000001.1:6945299-6961231 GCA_032274765.1 Malacoctenus tetranemus | reverse complement strand
ACACACACACACACACACACACACACACACACACACACACACACACACACACACACACACACACACACACAGACTCAAACTCGATCTAATCTGCCATGTTTCTTGCAGCATGCTCCAACAACTGGACCTCATTCAGCTGTTTTCTTTCCCTTTTCCCCCGCAACAAATTCAAACATCAGTCACATTTGAAGTGGCTCAGGCAAATCCCCCCAGTCAGCTTCACCAAATCTGCTTCTTGGAAGATTCCGATAGCGTCTTGAAAGCTCAACGGGGCCGTTGAGTGTTATGGTTCAGACCCACGGTCACAAATTCCAGTCGAAAGTGAATTTCCTATTCCCTGTCGATAACAAGCTCGATGCCACCTTTGAAGGTAAGAGAGCCTGATTCAATAAGGTATCCTTCCCTTTTTTCCAACATGACCCCGTGTCAGCTTGTTAGCAGGAAGGAGTAGAATTACAGTCTTTTCACCTTTTTGAGTGCTACAGGCTTCCGACAGACGTAGCACTGTGCAGCAGACATGCTACTAAGCAAGATAGAACTATAACACGTCGTTGGAGGATCAGTGGAAAAAGTGTCCGGCCCTGGCGCTTCACACCAGCACGCTTCCTGGTTTGAATGAAGCCGATGGGGCCTTTCAGTGTCGAGTTCGCCTGTTTTCCTTGAGCTGTTGGGTCTCAAAGTAGCTGGCTGGCTCCCACATACATGTTACACTGAGTTAGATTTGAGGTGACTTTGCCTGTGTGAGTCAGTTTCAGTTTTCTCAGTGTTAACTCCTGGATGGAAATGTATCCCAAACATAAGAAGAAAAAACTCTTGAAAAAGTGAAACTTTCGTTTCACTCAGCAAGTAACTTTTATACATGAAATCTTGAAAAAGGAGTTTTCAAATCCTGAGATAAGTCAAATATATTTTCTGATGACATTGTATTCTGCAGTGCTATCCAACACGTGGAATAATATCGATGCTGGTGAAGGTGCGATATGTTAAAGCTGCTCTCAATGAATTTGTGGATCTTTCTGTTAGTTAGAACTTGTTAACTTAAGTTTTATCCATGCTACGTGAGCTGATATTATTCAGAAGATGTCATGTTGTTTCTGCTCTAATGAGCCTACATTATCTCAGGTCGTCTACACATTGTTTCTTCAAAGCTCAGTTTGTGACTTCAGCTGTACAAAATGAATTTCTTTGACTATTTATCAACTAAAAAAAAATTGAAATCCTGCCAAAAAAACCTACATTTACAAAGGAAAGCGATTGTCTCCATAGCCATGTCTGGTCAAAAGGGAAGGTACTGTTTAGCCACTCTACAATGTGTGTCGCACAGAAGCACCTTTGTCATGTGCTGGCCAGAATGTGTCGATGTGTGAGCCAGTGTTCCTCTCATAGACACTGTGCCCGCTCCTGTTGCTGTTACCTGTGATCTGCGTCCTGCTGCAGACCCGTGTCTGCTGGGCCACCCCCCCCCACCCCACCCCCCCATCGTGTCATAAACACCGGACAGCACGCACACCGCCGCTGTCTGTGTTTGCAGGATATTGAAAAAGACCTTTGCCAGGAAGTTGAGCCCCACTGGCTCCCATTGGGGAGTTGCCATCGTTCTGGCCCCGCATTACCATATCACATTTCTGTCTCCATCCTAATAAACAACAAAGTCAAATGTGTGATGTATGAAACGCAATGGACTCTTTTGATTCAAACAAGTAGCAGAAGCTGGTTTCTGCTTGCCTTTGCATATGACTGAGTTCATTGTTATATGGAATAATAAATAACACATGGCAGGTACTAACGTGTCTTCCTGAGTGCATTGTGTTTGCAGCGTTGAAATGTTACCAGGAATGAATCAAAGTATGAGGTAGCCCTGTTGCCATTACCATGCAAACCAGATAGATGGCATACATTTAATTTATGTAATACTCCCAGAAGAATCATTTTTATTACACGCGGTATCTTGGTGGGAATATTTGGCCTATAAAGAAATTAACTTTGTCTCTTTACTAAGTACACCAATGCATCAAGCCATTATCTCCCTGATAGATGAATCATATCTGATATTACACAAGACAAATGTATTCATATTGCATATTTTTCTAATTTTTCCTGCCTGACCATCTGTGTGTGTTACGTCTTACCAAGATTAATCCGCTGATCCTACCGAGATAGGGGGCAGGTATTTTCGTCTTCCCAAATACACAACAGTAGGTAGGAGCCGATATCAGAGCATAATCCCCTATATTATATTTTAAATCTGTGTAACGTATCAGGGACAGTAATTTCCGCGACCGGACCATATTGAGAACGGATTTTTTCCCCCGTGTTTTAATGTGTTCATGCGAGTGTTGCGACCAAGCAAAAGGGGGCAGGCGGCAGCCACAAAAGTCATGTGTCGAGCATATCTGTGGCAAATGAAATAGCACTTTGTGTCCTTGGATCAGTGCGCGGTTAAGCAGAGTGACCCTTGACTGGATCGCAGGGAGAAGGGTGAGTTGGGGGGGGGGGGATTTGATGCTGTGACCTGTTTGACCGCCGAGACAAAGGGCGAAGTTTCGAGTTCCATTCCTACTAGGCTACAAAGATCCGACGATTGTTCCTTTTCACGACGGCAGTATTTGATCTCGCCTGCAGTCCTTTTTCCTCTGACGGGTTCCGCACGATTGAACGATTTACACGGACCAAAACTCACCCGGCACACTGCTGGGCCTGTTGCAGCCACTCTTCTACATGTGCCCTCCTAAATTCACTTATGTAGAACACTTGTCTTTCCCAAGGCGTTGGACAGGGCGAGTGGATGCACCGACAGATTGCAAAGCAGCGTTAATGATCGGCCTGTCAGGCAGAATCTGTATTACTTAATCTCCCGGTCCTGCTGTACATGATCAAAGCGATGCAAATGCATTGCCGTATCGATTTCTGGAGCATCCCGGCTCTCACGCTTATATTAGTCTTTCTGCTGCTGCTCTCAGTCTCCACTCTCATCTTCAGTCGCACAACCATTATCATTGAAACAACGTAGAGTAACAGAAAGGATTTGATCCACATCACTGATCTATATTTAAGGTTTAAAGCATTTTCTTATGAATAAGATATATAATTATATAGATGATTATATTGTATTTTACACATTATGGATTAATAATCAGCTAACAATCTCTGTAGTGGCCTATGTGAGCTTCTCGCGCAATAATATTTCATTAATCTGTATATCTCATTGCAGAAACGTGTCAATTGAGGATCAGAGGATTAAAGGAGACACAGAGTAGTAGCAGATGGTTTTCTTTGAGGTGGCCTATATGTTAATCCTTTCACAATATCCACCCACGTATCTGATACACTGTGACATATTGTAAAAGTTACTCTGCGGCTCGTCAGTCTGATGTTGATTTTCACCTTTGTACCCCCTAAAAGCCGTGACTTTACAAATAGGTCTCCTCTCAACAGCAGCGCAACACGAGGAGACCACTGAAACCAATGACCAGGTATGAATACGGCTGTGTTTCACGGTCCTGCTCGTAAGATATTAGACTGGAGAGCAGAGAAAGCAATTTAAATTCCCATTTTTGATACGTGGCCAGCCACACTGAACTCTTTGACACAGTGAGACATGGTGATTAAGACAGCCGGTGGGAAATGAAAATGAATTCCTCGGGATCTGGCGAGGTGTTGTGCGGCACTGTCACAGGTCACCATGCAGGCGCCTCGTGTTTGCAAAGTAATCCATCCAACCATTTATTCCAATAATGATCCAGCTTGAGAATGCTGAATTGGCATGTTCCCTTTAAAAGTCACTCTGATGACACCAAGACAAGCATCAAAAATCTTATGAATCCCCCAACATGCTGCTTTTACTGCTGTGAAAATCTGTTTTGCATCTAAATCTTTACATGAAGAAGTGATGGCAGGGATTCTGTTTTTTTAATACACTTAAATGGCTTTTTCTTTTTCCCACAAATGATTGAAATTTTTTAAAGATCATCAGCAATATCTCTAACAAAATCAATGCAAGTTGTTAACTTGATAAAAATGACATTACTTGTACAAGACTGTACAAACGTGAGCATTTGCGTGACAGTGTTCATGTACACAAGTGTTTAGATCTGTTGTTTCTCAGGACTGTTAGCATCATTCGTTCATCATCAGTTAACTTTAACTTTGATGCTAACTAAAGATAAAAATGGTAGAAAAGGTAAAATTTGTTTGTACTTGTTTATGGAAGTTTTCCCAAATTTTTGAAATGTCGTGCTGATTGTCAAATATTTTTTTTCTATGTTTTTTTTCGGACATTGGACAAAGTGGATATTTCCTTCTATGTAGCAGATTGATTATATATTCGATCACTAGAATTTGGGACAAAAACCAACCGACGGAGGCGCCAGTCTACAATGCTTCTTCCATTTGGTCGTGTGTGACTGGAGGCTCAAAATGTTTCCTCTAGCGCTGTCTGCTCAGCTAACACTCAAAAAGTGGTGGGGCTGGTGTGTGGATGGCACCCTTCAGTTTTCTAATTGATGATTACTGGGTGCAGTCTGATGGAAGCAGTGTGCTGGCCAACACATGGGAGGAAACCACTGCCAAGACCGATCTTCTATCAGATTGCTCTTTGAACTTCGGGCTTATGAGCTGCTGACAAACTCAGACTCTGCATGGCAGCATACTGCAGTGCCCCTCGCCTTCCTTCCTCCCTTCAATCCCTGGGACCTTGTGGAATATAAAAAGTCAACACTGGAATCTAAAGAAAGGAAATACCCTGCTGTTTTCCCTCACAAACGTGCACAATCTCTGGCGCTCCGTGATCCCGTCTTAACTTTAAATGGAAACAGTGTTGTTTCTTTTCTTTCACGCCGCCACCTAGCACCAAAACAGCGTGTCAGACCACTTTCCGCGGGATAATTTCAGACATGAGAGGCCCATTTCAGCCCTCTCCTTGGCTCGCACAGCCTGGCCTTCATTAGGCCGGCTTATTGGTAGCACATGGCCAAAGTGGACCGTGTGTTATTCTCATGCAAAAAGGTGCTGAGGAAATTGCTGAGTCTTCTGTCATAAAGCCAGTCCTGAAGGCGATTTCCTTGCCTCGCTTCGCACGCGTGGCCTGGCGTCAGCCCGGTGGCAAGGGAAATAATGAGGCTTAGATTGAGCAGGGCCTTAAGCCTGGCAGGTCCTCATGCCTCACTGAAAACTGATATCTACAGTGGGCCGGACATGGTACCCTGAGGGACCTCTAATGCCATCCTGTGGGAGATTAGCTTTGCTGGCCTTCACCTTGTAGGCTTCCTTTCTTAATTCACTAAACTAATAATGTTCATGCACATCAAGGAGGGGGAAAATAGATTGAACAGTGTAAGAAATTGGCTTCTGTAAAGATAGGATTCACTGGGGTCATTCACTCTGGCAAGAATGTAATCCACTTTTTGCTTTAAGCCTAAAAAAAGATATATTCCATGAACAAACATGATATGAGTTTAACTGTTGTCTTTTATGTTGTTATTAACATGTATCTATTTCTTTACACATTTTATTAATCGTTAAGATTAAACAATGGTGTTGCCTTTTTTTGTTTATTAGGTGTTTCGGTCACGCATTTTTCTCCACATCAGTCACTGTGTAACTTTCGAACTGACTTTCATTGCACTATTATAATAAGCAGTGGTCTGTTGTTTTGTGTTGGGTGTTGAAAGAAGCTTCACACTATCATCTTCAAATACTATTACTTCTAAGATAAAAAATACTTTTGTAGACATGAACATTTACCCAACAGACAAAAGAATTTGTTTACTGAATGTTTTTTTTTTTTGGATCTTGTTTTCACTCTGATTTGTGTGGAGTTTGCATGTTCTCTATCTTTTTGCATGTTCTTTTTGGATGTTCTTTATCTTTACATACGATAACCTTTTGGTGGTATTCTTTTCTGAAGGATTTAACACTGTAAGAATCATACATAACCTGCGAAACTATAAAATAGTTTCATTTTTGTCCAAAATATTTCATATCGTTTAAAAATGTAGGGCTTCAACAGGGCCCATGAATCGTGTGGCAGCACTTACTCGAAACAATATATTTTAGTTAGAACCATGCCAAAGGCACAGATGATAATAATTAATAAGCATGTACACAAGTGCTATTATTCCCTATTTATGCGCCTTGCTGTGTGTGAGCTCTTGTGCTCTGGGTGAGGATGAAAAGTTTTTTGGACTTGTAACCCCACTTCCCCTGCCGGTAATCACCCCAGAGCCCTGTAATCCCTGGCGCATGCAGATGCCGCCGGGGGAATATTACTGTTCATAATATTAATCTGCCCTCAAATTCCTTTCTGTTACCAAGATGAGGGCCCTCGTGCACCATGTTCTTATGGGTATTAAGTGTGCTATAAGAGATTCATCGAGAGGTAGATTCTGACTCGTCAGGGATCAAGCCCAGCCCGGGGTCGTACCGCTGCTTTAAGGAACACCCACGAGCACGCAAAAACCCATCTCCATATTCTCATAAACAGCCTGACATGAAAGACGCTGTGCCACAGCGGGGACTCAAATCCACACCCAGCCCACATGAATCATGTCAGCCTGATCCAGAGGAGGGTTAAAGCCTCTTTAAGGTGCTCGGTCCCAGGCTGTGATACCTGACTTAGCAGCAGGTAAAACCCTCCTGTGGCACAGCGCGGAGTTGGAGCGGCATTGTCTCCATCAGCTGATCAAAGGTGCGGCAGCGCACCACCACCACGCGCCTCTTGAAGGGAATGGGGGTAGAGGTAGTGGTGGTGGTGGGGGGGTGCTCGATAGAATTGAACCTTTTCCTTATCCCGCTGCTGTTCATCATCCTCTACCTGGAATTTGGGCATTGTACCATTTGTCGTACATAGCTTAGCGGCGAGGGTGGATTTGGGGCTTTTCAAATTGCCTCAGCACAACAATGTAATCAGACTAAGCCTCTGGGAATTTATTATTTTAAAAAAAGAGCAAGGCTAATGGAGACAATTACTTTAATCACAGAGTAGCTGTCTTTGAGGTGTGAGGACACAAAATATTTGGCTAATGCGAGCTATTAGGCACTCTGATGACCCTTTTTCCCAGCTGGCTAATTTCCCACTTTTTCCTCATTTTATGCTGATGATGTACATCATTACACGAGTATGAATTTACACCAACCTCACAGGAGTTGTGAAGCCAGCCTCGCCGATGAAAGCCACCACAGTGTCCTTAAGTGGCGCTCTGCTTTTTCGTAGTTATTGTTTCTGTTTCATCCCCCCACCCCCGCCCCCCCTTCTCTGTGAGATGCCTGAGCAGGTGTGGAATTGGATGCAGTCCACTGTGTCACTGGGAGTATTTATGCTATCAGGAGGCGAGCAGGCAGAGGGGCCGTGGTGCCAGTGGCGTGTGAAATCTGTCGGTGGGATTGACACTTGGATGACGGATACCTGTAAAATACATTCACGCCTCTGAGAGGGAAGGATTATTTGTCTCGTGTTACACAAAACAGTCAATGACACTTCTGAGGGATTTCATCCCCCTCCTCCCCAGCCCCCTCCCCAGCCCCCCGAAGGTATGAGAGGAGAGAACCCCTCTGTGAAGTTAGGCTGAGGTAAAAAATAAAGACAGAGGCCCTCCGACGCCGTGGCGAGATGGTTTTTGATGTCTTGCGAAATGCACATTCAATTATGAAGGCAGCGCTGCATGTAAAGCTGTTTGTTCAGTTCCCCCCGAACACAGCAGCCAGCCCGAGGAGTTGTAATGGAAAGGCATTCTCTCGAAACACTCCGCCTTTCCCCGCCAGGTGTTGATGCACCACACTTCACAGGAGACTGGGCGGAAATCTACATTATTTCCACATTAGGCGTCTCCTCTTGTCGAGGGGAACAAAGAAGGATGGAGGAACGTGTGATGCAGCGCATTGATCACCGTTCGCCGCCGCTCCTGCGCCGCTCGCCTTGTAAGTGGTGTGGCGTGTTGTGACCCCCTCGCTCCTCTCTACAGGGGTATTAGTCACCATTAGCTGTTCCCCAGGTCACCTTGCGACGAGCCGGGCCGTCCCCGTGGAGGTGACACCGCCCGTGTGTTTCTTGGCATATGCAGACTGGCAGTCTTAACCTTGACCAAAGAAAATACATTTTGCAGCAGTTAAAGATCTCCAATCGAGCCGCGGGCTATAAGGCCTCAGGGATTCTACTGTCCGACCCCCCCCCCCTACTGCTTATCCTGCCACCTGCCCTGTTAGCTATCAGTAAAAATGCAGACCACCAGTCATGCATTAAGTGCATAATTATTCCATTTCCAAGATAAATCTGGTGTATAGTGTCATATCCATCATGGCTGTCACCTCCTACATGGAGTGTGGGGCACTAAATGAAAGCCTTTTTGCTCATATGCACTTCTATATAGTCATCAATTCTGCGCAGTCTATTCATTGTTTGGTTTGACAGACGGGAGCTAATAATGAATGATCAAGCAATGCCCCTCAAACAAGAACAGCTAACATAAGCATCCACAGGAACTGAAGAAGAAGAAGAGGAGGAGGGAGGAGAGCGAGGGGTGTCATTCCACAACATAGACGGAGCGAGACAGGCAATCCTTTTTTCTGCATTAGCCCCTAGTTTTTTCCCCCAAGGTTGCTGTTCTGGCAATGAGGACAATGTCAGAAATTTGTAGCGATCAATATTTGCGAGTGTGTCCGATCAAGAGAGCGGCCACTGAACAAGTGTTAACAAAGGGTCTAGGCCATACCGATGTGGTTTTACAGCTTGTATACACTTGGATACGAGGCAAAAACAGTGGTTTGGCCCTCAGACGGTGCCCAGAGAGGCGCTCTGATCCGTGTCCCCGCCTTGTTTCACAATAAATGACATTGCTTGTCCACTCGGGGTGGACATGGAAAGGAGATTTGGGCTTTGGCCACAGGATGGTGCTTTTTTTTTTTTTTTTTTGGTTACGTGTTATTCGAGTTAACACGGGATTAGGCATGTCGGCGCCGATATAAAGCTCAAGCAAGGCTTCTGGGCTGATTGAAAACGCAAAGAAGGTTATGTGATGTACATAACGAGAATATTTAGGCAATATTGGCGTTATTTTGAAAGGCTTAGAGGAGGACAGCCACCCAAAATCCACCAGTTTCACTTCACTTTTCACTGCAGACTGCCGGCCGCGTTACAGCATCGTATTTAGAGATGAACTGATAAAAACCCGTCGATTCCTTCCACATTTGAAAGAAGCATTTTGTGGTACATTTCTTCCTTTTTCAGGGCTTTGATGACAGTTTCAGTGCTTTGATTTGGATGGAAGCTGAGAGCATTACCATGTGTATATCTGATACAACAAATCTGGCAGTCTTTGTCGGACTCCATGAGTCCCCTCACCAAAAGATGCATTGGAAATAAAGTATATCCGCCATCGCCGAGAGGGTGCGTGCAGCGATATTAGTTTAGAATAATGTCGGCGACCCGACAGAATTTCACAATAGATAATCCAAATGCTATTTCAGGCTCCCCAAAGATATGTCAAGCGTTACATGCTTGACTGCCCCTGTTGCATTTACAGTAATTGATTCTTTTCAATGATTTTTAAAATTCGGAGGCGCCTGCTGGCATTGCATGTTTAAAGAGGAGCGCAGGCACGCCACGCATGGCTGCCCCCAACACAGATATGCTGCTTTCTTGTAATTCAATCCAGCCTTTCTGCACCTCACCAAGGTGATTAACTTCCCCCGGACACGAGTGCTGCTGGGCTTCCTCCGCAGGATTACGCCCAATGACTATCATTTTCTCCTTGTAATCTCATGCATAATGACATGCATTCTGTACGTACATACGTTCCCTGTTTTTTTCAATTTGACTGCTGTGGAAACATGGCGGCTTTAGTAATATGCTTTTTGTAGCTACATGCAGGCAAAAATGTCATAAAAATTCTTTTTATGTTTGTGGTTTACAAACTCTATTTATTGTTGATTTAACCATTTGGTGCAAAATGGTTAAGTCACTTTGAAAATTGCTGTTAAAAGGTAGATGCTGGTAAAAACACTCAGTGGCCTGAACTCCAACTGTTTTTTCGCCCCCTATTGTTTCATAGTTTTAATTGGATAAACATGATGGAGCTAAACTTGGGATCCAGCAGAACACCCTCACGAAAACGTCCTGAAGCTCAATTCCTGAAATTGGCAAATTTAGTTTATTTTGAATAGTTGTGTGCGTGTGTGTGTCAAATTGTGCCATATACTGTATGTGCTTTGCCTTCTCTGAGGTTTTCAAAATCCAAATGAGAGCTGCACATTGGAACCAGAATCAGAATAAGACACTTTCTAGAATTCAGTGAGCTCTATGATGTCCATCACTTTTATTTTGAAGGTTTCTGCTTGAAGTATGTTTGTGGCAGCGCGTTTTCATCAGTATTTGGTTTCAACTTTTGGACTAATCAAAGATGGAAGAGAGGCTGTGTACTGAAGGCGTTTTTTGAGTGGGAATAAATAAGACTGACACTTTCTTTACAGTAATTTGAGTCAATGCTACTGTCTCAATCATCAGTCAAATTGAGCCGTCAATGATTTTTTTTCCAAATGAAGACGTGTTTCTGTGTGATCCCCAGTTATTTGTTTGCAGTGTTGCTGTCACAGCAGCCCTGCAATGCTTTTTCAAAAGCAGCCAGTGAATTTTTGATTAAACACATCATGGACCAAACAATGAAATAATGCATATACGATGCAAATGAAATAAAATTTTAAAAAAAGATAGGAATGATTTTTTTGGGGAAAAAAAGGAATCAAATGTGCTCCAGCTCTGCTATACACAGGCATTATCTGTATTGTGTGCTGGTAAACAACAGGGAAGTTATTTTAGAAATGAAGCAATTAAGCAGATCCAAAATGAACACAACCCCCTTGTAAACCAGCACATGGCGATGTCATTTGCATGCCTTTGAATAACTAATCTCTGAGGGGAGTTCCTTCAGATGGAATTCTCAATGCCATGCGCTCTTTGTTTTAAACACAGCAAACAAACAAACAAAAGCGTCCTGGGTCCAGAGTTACTTTGGCTGCCCCGCATTCCCCACTCAGCCTGCCTCCCTCCCTCCCTCGCTGTCACCCTCTCTGTTGTCAGGTGACCTACAGCTGACTGACATGGACTGCAGAGGCCATCAGTCACGACCAGCGACATAACCATCGTATTAGATAAACAGAGAGGGTGGAAAAAAAGAAAGAAAATAGCATCTCGAGTTTTTTTTTTATTTTGGGAGGAGGGCGGGGGTCTTAATTAGACTCACCATCCATCATGGTCACAGCATTTCTATTCATCTAGCTGATTGGGGACATGACAAATGAATGTGGGAATAAACGGAGTGTCAGGCTGAAGAGGGAGATGGATGTTCTCTCAGCAGGGTGGAGTGGGACATGTACAGTTAGCGCTGGCAAGTGGCCAGAGCTTCTGGGCTTCTGTGGTTCTCCACTCATCACCCTGGGGGGGGGGGAGCAAGTGGGAACACTTTTCTTCTTTTTTCTGGTCCTTCTTTTCAGCCTCCTTTTCGCCTGTTTATTGGGAAATGAAGACAGTGTCATACAGATAAAGCTGCACCCCCCCCCATGGATCAACTGTCCTGGGCTCCCCCTTTGCGACCTGCAGCTCCTGGATGTCAGTCACACCTGGACGTCAAGAGGCTTTCTCTTGACGCGGCCCGCGGTGGGATGTAGCGCGCATGTACAACGAGTTGTTGCGAGTTGTTCTCGCCGCTGTCTGGATGTAATTATAAGATGGACACACTGAGTATTAGCGGCGCCCTAACAGGGAATAGATTAAAGACAGTTTAGCACAATGCTGTGTTTTATTCTGCCCACACTGTGTTCTCGGCAGGAGCTGCAGGGCCACTGTGCCTATTGATGTGCAAAGCAGAAGCGGCAGCAGTGCAAGAGGGGGCTGCCGAGTTCAGTCTGAATTAGACGCCATTAGAAAGTGTTTGACTGACATACAGTAAGCCCCCTTCTTCTTCACACATTATTAGCAAACTCACTTTGATCCTATTATGCGGCGCACAATTGTTATTCTGGAAATGAAGAAAAAATAATAACGTTATAAAGATTAATGTGCCCCCTACACCTCATTCTTCCCAGCCGCGCCGCTTCTCTTTTTTTTTCTTCTCTTTTTATTTTGCCTAGACTTGGCTCTCATATGAATTTGAATTGGTTTTTCAATGATTAGAGCGCCTCAGCTCTCTCTGGCTAAACAAAGAATTTCCACCGGATCCATTGAGATGAAGTTAGATTATGAATTACCGCAATATCCAATTTAATAACTCTGGTTTTTCCTTTATTGTTTTCTCTGTTTGCATTGTATCCCCTTTAAACGACTCAACCAGGCCGCCGCCGACAGGAGTTCGGCGCCGGCGCCCCGACAAAGACATACACAAGGGCTCACATCAGCGAGTGGGAGCATGAATAAATACAGGCCCCTCTTCTTCTTCTTCGGCGGCGCAGGCGACCAAAAAAAAAAAAAAAAGTTGAATTCGCAGTACGGCAGACTTAGTGGAGCAGAATGGATGTGATTAAATTAATTACAGAGCGAATTGCTATCTGTCTCAGCTCAAACAGCTCCCACTGTTACAAAGATTATTGTCACTTTGACTTCTGTTAATCATTTTTTAATCACGTTTTATTTTTCGAAGCCGTCACTCTGTGTTGGCCTTTTTTTGGGGGCGGGGGGGACGACTTGAAGAGTAAATAGTTTAGATATATATGTACGAGAGTGAAGAGTAAATTCACACTGTATGTGTGTACGTACTTGTTTGGCTTTTTTCTTTAAAAAAAAAAAGTTGACAAACGGGTGATCTCTGCACGTGGAGATCTCACCAGTCGCTCCGCTCCTCCAAAAGCCGACGTGTCAACGGTGTCGCTTCGAATTTGAGGAATTATCGTGATTGAGCCGCATAAACAACCTGGAGAGGAAGTCAGATTCACTGTCACATCCAGACGCCTCAGTTTGAGGAAACAAAGGGAGTGGAAAAAGGGATTGTGATCGCAGCTCCGTGGCATATTGGAACAAAAGCCAAACCTGAATGATTTATCCCCCCCCACCACCACCACCACCACCCACACCCACCCTCCCCTCTATCTCTTCTCCTTTGAAGCAGCGAAACGCTGCCTCCCCACTCCCTCTATTTAAGCTCCACTGGCGAAGTACCTGGGGAGGGCAGCGCCAGGCAAGACGGTGAGGCTGTGAAGCTCTTGTCCCCACATTTAGTCTATGCAGAGAAACAGAGCACACAAAAGGGGTGAAGGGAGTACAGCAGCTCTGGCCCTCAGGCGATCTTGTGCAGGGCTCCCCGAGCTCGAACAAAGTGCGTGAGACATTTTTTGAAACACAGATGCATTTTGTTCCAGAAGACAAAAAGGATAGATGAGAAGTAATGGCAACTCATGAAAATTAAGAAGAAGGGAAAAAGCGCGTCTCTGATGCGTCACCGTGTTCCTCGGCGTCCCCCCGGTGATCACCTCCAACTGAAATATCCAGCGTGACGCCTGTTTTTGGCTCGCCCGCGTTACAGCCGTAAAGGTAGTGCTAAATAAGGCCATTTGATACAAATCTGTCACTTGACACCCCCTCTGGTAGCGCACAGTGCATGATGTAAGGGAAGAGCTCTTGAACTCGGAGGTGCCACCCCCGTTAGCCCGCTTGTACGCAGATCTGCAGTTCATAAATTCCTTTCTTATCTCAAAACTACCGAATTTCCCTTGTTTATACCAAAGATACGATATTCGACAGGCATCTGTAGCACGATTAATTTCCCATAAATCTTAAGCTTCCCCGTGCTTGAAACGAGGCTTCACTCCAGCTGAATTAATGAAACATGATTGTAAGTCCCTCACGTGGAGGAGGCTGTCATACAATATTGAGTTGCTTATAATCACTGTGTAATCTCACTGTCTGCCAGGGGAGGGCGGCGCAAAAAAAAGGGGTAAGAGACAATATCTGGAGGAGATCATACGTCTTCGCCTGGATCTGGCAGGGCAGAAAGGCAGGCAAGTGCGCAGCGAAGGAGGGGGGAACGAAGACGACCCCGTGAGTCCTCGGCTGCAGGTTTATGGCGCTGACTCCTGTGATGTGTGCTAATTGCTCAGATCAGAATATCCTGCGTGTTTGCTCGGAGGTGGGTGATTGTGCACGCGAGTGCGTGTTTGGCAGAGAAAAAGACTCACCTCGTCTGTTCATGACTTGAGGCCACACAGCAAAGGGAAGCAGTGGCAGGGAAAAAGTGTAAGAACAGAAAAAGAATCAAAAGAAACCTTTTATTAGTTTTTATTGTGACCATGTTTTGTCAGGCGGGCGGACGTGGTCGGGGCTGGAAGCCTCCCGGTTGAAGCCTCCGGTGTTGGGAGTGTTGCCTGTCGTCTGAAACAGCCGAACAAAAACACACTTGAGTTCAACAAAGAAAACTTTAGATGTTCGGCCGCGTCTGTTGAATGGAAGATGGTCACGTCCCAACAGATCTGCTCCACAGCCAGTCAATGGGGGTGGAGGACACTCAGGTTACCCTCTTTTCACATCCAGAAAAATGTGTGCTGATCTAAAGGATTTCAGTGTCGAAGGATTTCAGTGTCGACCCAACAAATAGGAAAATGCTGCAAAGGAAAGATAACAATAAGCAACTGTGATGTATTAAACTTATACATTAGTGTGATCAACTGAATCACCAGAGATAAAGCCTACCGCAACATCTCAGCCACAAAAAAAGTCCTTCACCAGGTTTTTTTGTGTCAAAACTGAAACCAAAGACGCAGTTTTTCGGGATATTGTTGCCGCCTTCCACTATTATTGACAACCGTGTATAGTCTTCTTGACTGACGGAGGTCAGTGTCACAATACAACACACGACCCTCCGACAACCAGGGGTCCAGCAGTCATCGCACTCTCCCGTCACATCGCGTATTGGTTGCACTCGCACCACCATCAAGCTCCCTGGCAACGCTCATTCTGCACCTGCTCAGCCACTGACGAGTCCCCCGAAATAGAGTCGTTTTGTCGAACCGTTTAGCGGTGCCAAAGTCGCACTCGGTGTTTGTTCTGAGTTTAATACCCGGCGACGCGCAATGTACTTCCATCACCTACATCAGTCAAGGGAACACTGGGCTCTATCTTGCGAGCTCCATCCAGCGCCGCCGCTCCAACCCCAGCCTAATTATTTTTTCTGCGCCGAGCAGCACAAGGGGAGTGAGTGACACAAAAACACAGTTGAAATTGGGGTAGACCTCATCATTGTTTGGCTGCGCCCACGACTTAATTAGAATTCGCAAGGAGCCCGGCTCCTTTGTTCCCTCTGTATTGCAGCATTGTTCATCAGAAGTGAGCAGGAGTACAAATAATGGAGTGCAAACACTTCCTCCGGTGAAGCTCGCCCCTTTCTCTGGAGGTTTACCCTACTTTACTTTTCAAACTGACAGAAATGGGTTGTCTCAAATCTGCCACGGCATCACTTCATTAAAGAAGTAGCCTGCTTAAAAACAAACAAACAATACACCCCCACCCACCCCCCCTCACCCCACCACACCCCACCCCCCCATAAAATAAACACACACACACATGCCACCCCACCCTTCCAAGATGTGTCACACACCCAAACAATCTGTAATTTTTGGACTCCAGGGGTTAATTGCCTGCTATGGCATCAAAGGAGAGTTTTTGATGTGCAGTTTGAGGGCTGTCTTTAGTCCAAGCTGGGGAGTAGAAAGGGAGCGAGGAGTGAAAAAGTGGAAGGGATGCGGTGAGAGCAGAAGGAGAGGAGGGCACATGAGATTTCACTCGCGGCGCAGCAGCGCGGGCGTCTCCTCAGGTAATCCTGCCTCTCAAAGGCATTATTGAATTTTCTTGTTTTTCTTCTTCTCTTTGTCAAGGCTGGGAGGAGTGAGTGTGTGCAGAGGGAGAAACGGGCAAGGGGGGGGGGGGGGTCGGCGGGGGTGGGGGAGTGGGGGGGGGGGGT
>JAUESF010000001.1:6906445-6925688 GCA_032274765.1 Malacoctenus tetranemus | reverse complement strand
TGTGTGTGTGTGTGTGTGTGTGTGTGTGTGTGTGTGTGTGTGTGTGTGTCTGTGTGTCTGTGTGTCTGTGTGTGTGTCTGTGTGTGTGTGTCTGTGTGTGTGTGTTTTGTGTCACCTCCCTCCTCTCCTCCTCCTCCTCCCTCCCTCCCTCCTCTTCCCCTCAGCTGTTTACCTTGCTGCGTGTTGCAATCACCCCCCCCCACCCCCCACCATACCCCCTTTGATGCCTCCCGACTGCTCAGCTGCTATCAAAGCCACGTCACGACTGGCATGCCACCACAACAACAACGCCTTGTTTGGAGCCACCCTGCTCGCTTGTTGCGGGGGCGCTTTATGGCCCTGATGCATTGATGCCGCATTGATGAGAGCCCGTTCGGTTTGTTTGTCATCTACAAAAGCCTTTTTTTTCCCTCCACATTTCATAGCCTCCATACAGTCAATACGAAGGCAGTGATTTGATTTACAGGCCATCAAGCCACGAATTGCTTTTGTTTTTTGAAGACACTCAACATGGCCGCTGGCGCGTTCAAACACCTCTGAGGTCAGGACTGCGATTTCTCGAACGATACGTTGGGTAATCACCGAGACGGCGTCCTCGGGAACGCCGACGTACGAAGGGGTGCTACGAGGAGCAGTAAGCAGAGCTGATGTAGACGTCAGGCAGGTGTGGAGACTCCATTAGCTGGGAACCATTTGACTTGCACACCAGTGTCTAATCCTACACAGGAGCTTCACACAGAGAGGCAGGCCCCCAAGCAGAGCCCAGCGGAGGGCTGTGCTGTCGACGCCATACTGTTACACAGCCCCGCTGTGAGTTTTCTGGGGTTTTCTTTTTTTTTCCCCCTCCCCCCGGCTGCATGATGCCAATGAAACTAATGTAGTGGAAGTACTCGGTGTTCAGGTGGAGCCGCGCTGTTCATTACAGGTGCTGCTGCTCCTCATCGCGCTGCGCATCGGGGGAAGAAGAGGGGAAGGAATGTCAGGTGCGGAGTCTCCGAGAGAGACAAGCTGCCGGCTCCTCGCGCCGGACTTCATCTGTCAGAGCTACAGTGGCGCTGGCACAGGCTGAACTCGGGGAAATTGGAGACATAAATTGAGGAGAATTGATAGTGCTGCCGCTGCTTTGCACAGTGCTGTTGCTGAACATGGTTCCTGTCTGCAGTCCAAATGAACAGCTCTGCAGCCTGTCACCTGCACAGCCCCACCAAAATAAACCTATTGTGACTCCAATTTTTTTTTTCTTCCTCACTTGCAAATCATGCAAAATTATTCCAAGCACAAAGTTTGATTCTGAGTGTAACTTGTGCTGAAATAACATGCGGGTACAAAACTGCATCGGTGCAGGTCATTGGGAAAGCGCGGAGCTTGTTTTTCTTCCAAACAAACAAGAGTTCATTGTTTGTGGAGTTCGTTCTCTTTTGAAAATGTTCACGCTAACTGGAGGCACCATCATCTCATAAGATACATTGGACTGTTTTTCCAAAGCAAACCAGAATAAACCATAGTTAGTTGATTTGTAGTAACACACTGTTTGCCAACATCAGCTCAGCAATTAGCATCATCTGTTAGAAGCAACAGCAGCACTGGTCTCAATTTGGCCACTAGAGGGTGAAAGACCTTGTTTACCTCAGTATAAGCCCAGTTCAATAGCGTTCTATGGTTTTATAACTCCATAACCATAATAATCTTTATATCAAACAGTCAAAATGCAATGTTTTTATTTATTCTGACCTACTTTCATATCAGAAATGACTCCAATTGACATTCTGTTGCTTTTATTTGTTTCAGGCTGAGAGTGGGCCTGTCAGCTTCCTCCTAACATTGTGGGAGCACCCGAGGTCAAAAAGGTGGTCTGTCCTCTCTAATTCTATTAAGCTCAACAATAATAATGTGAAAATCCAAAACTGCAGAAAAAAAACCAATTCTCAAAAAAGTTTTTTTTAAAAATGTCAATCTCATCAAACTTAGTTTAAAGTGAATAAAATCACATTAGTTTGCAGTAGTTCTGTGTGAGCTGTCAAATAAACAGGGAGCAATGAGTGGGAAATAACAGCGAGCAGCATCCACCTGCTCAGTCAAAGCAGTAGAAACTCCCCTCCAACACCTTGGTTCAGTGTCAGCACACTGTCCCCGTCTGGGCTCTTGCTGCTCTTTCATGTGATCCACCGAATGGCCGACAAAGTCTATCGGGTTACAGGGCGACGGTGGGCGTTTCGTTCATTGTGGTTCCATGGTTTGTCTAAAAACTGCAAAGTTTGAGATTCACATCCATCACGCGGTCAAGCTTTAACTCGATGTAGCATGTTTAAAAGTCAAGTGGAGACTCAACAGCAGGCAGTAAAGGCCAACAGATGCCCAACATGGAGGGGAAGAAAAACAGAAGGAGAGCTTGAGATTAAAAAAAAATGAGATGCAAGGGGGGATTATTAAAGGGCATTAAAATGGCACAGAAGATTACGCTGATGCTAGTGACGCTGACCTCAGGTCAGTATGAGGAAAACTGCCCGTCCAGCAAACAAACAATTAGGCTAACAGCGACAAGCACACACTATTTAGAGGTTCATGGGTGACAAAACAAGCTGCGCGTGAAGGTGAAACGTATTTCCATCCAGCTTGACCAGTTTCTACGTTTCATTGGGGGCTTCTTGGTGTGTGATCAAATTAAGGTTGCTCTCTTTTTTTTCTCCCCCCCCCCTCCCCCCCCAGCACCAAGCGTGGGACTAAGAAGGTTAGATTGTCCGTGAACTGTGGGTTCCGTGGTGAAAATGACACCAGGGGAGAGTGACGAGGGCGCCATTAGAGCAGAGACGCGAAGCTTCGTTACAGGGTGACTCTTACCTTCGCACCGCAGCGTCACCCGAACCACACTTTTCAATTAGGAGCAGGAGCCAGCTTGTCAGCGAACTGAGTTGAGACCCGGAACTTTTTTTTTTTTTTTTTGCTTTGCTTTGCTCCTCATCAGCATTACAGCCACAAGTCCTCCTTCCCACACTCATCGGGGGCAGAGCAGACTTGAAGACCTCGAGGTCCACAAAAGGGGGGGAAAAAAAAGCCTGGGAAAAAAAAAAGGCAGCACGCTCGCCGTCACTCGGTGCCGCGCTCCAGATCGCGTACACTGGGATCCTGTTTTGGGGAGCATTGAAAAGAAGTGGTGGTGGTGGGGGGGGGGGGCGTCGCACGGTCGCTCGGACATGAGGATGCGCAGGTCAAACGCAGGGTATAGAAGGGAAGCAGGGGTCGCAGTGCAACATCTACCCAAACCACACAAAGCCAGCTTTTCATCCCTCTCTCTGGCCATTCCACCAAGTCGGTAATTGTCTTTGACAAAACTCATTAGCAGGGACCTTGTACCAACATCGGCAATCAGAAATTCCATGGAGGGAGACATGCACAGAAACAATGTCCCACACACATTTCATTGCGCCTTTTGACAAAATGTAATGAAGTGTGTATATTGTCCCCATCATCTGAACTCTGAGCCATTGGTACAAAGACTTTGTTTTATGAGCCTGAGCGGCCCAGCGTGGGACACATCAAATGGCACCTCCATGCTGCTCCCTTTGTCCGACCAGAGGGCAAATTATTGTTTGCGATGTTGTTGTTGTTATTCCGGCTACTATTTATACAAAGAGGCTATTGATATCGTGTCAGAATAATTCATAATCTTCGACGTCGTGGGCACATGCTCATTAAGTGGGGACCTCAATTGGAAGTGCACATGTGATGGACGTCCTTCACAGCGCTTTGTCGCAGGTTAACCCCTCATTGACCTATGGCATAATATCGTGCAACATACAACAGTCATTGTTGTGCTGCTTGCAGGTCCTTAATGAACTCGCTCGGTAAGGAAAAGCAGCGCACCAAGCAGGCACACGGTGAACTCAATGGCACTCGAACGCAAGCGCGGCCCTGACTGGAGGTAAACGATACACAAAGAGTGATTTTTAGGTGTTGTGAGAACAGGTGACTGACAGGATGTGGAGAAAAAAAACACAAAACTCAAGCTCTTATGTTTTGAATCCTCTTTAAAACTAATAAAAGAATGAAGCTGTTGGTATTTGTTGGTTATTTTGTGTCCGTGACTGGCCTGTATGTGGCCTCATTGACTACAATGACTTGTAGGTCAAACTTAGAATTGAACTCCAACCTGTAACTTATACCAATAAATACAAAAAAACTTCAAACCCAAAAGAGACAAACTCAGGGTCACTGTTATTCTCTCACTGTTTCCTCAAGCTGCTTTCAAGTTTGTTTTTTACCCCCCCAAAAAAGCCGTCAACCAATGTCAAACTTTCCCCAACATTTGAAAGTGAGTACGTGAGTTCACGAGGAGGTCGAGGCGAATTCCATAAGATAGAGATGTTCATGATAAAAGTGTCCTTTCGCCTGCATGTTATCTGTTCCACTCATTCTCTTTACACAACACTCGTCATCTCTGACTCATTTGGCCTGCTGACTTGAAAAGAGCACCGGGCTCAAGCAGCAACTTGACCCACAAAAGGCTAGTGATGCATGACGGCAGTGGGAGGGGGCTGTGTGTGTGTGGGGGGGGAGGGAGGGGGCGTGAATGTAACCCTATGGAGGTGTTTGGGAATAAAATCCGATGACACCCTCTGATTTTCAGACTAAGGAATTGTCACAGATTAAATATGTCAAACCTGTTTAAGTATTCATGTTTACCGAAGCTTGTTTTTCCTTCTCTTTTTTTGGGCATATTTGTTCCTCTTTCACAGATTATCTAAAATCTGTTTTGGATTATGCAAACATGCTCTCATAGGCACCCACCGTTTTGCCCCCCCCCCCTCCCTTTTCTTCTCTCCTAATGAAAAATGTAATTTGCCAAGGCGTTGTATTAGGGAGATTCTGCTGTGCACAGAGGCTACCTAAACAATTTGTTGTTCTCCAACGCTGCCGTTTGTCACAGATTTCATGTCTCGCCTCAGATTAGGAGACGTGAGACAAACAAAAAAGCCTTGTTTATCCCCACCCCCTTGGAATCCAACCACAACAAACACCTGTTTATCCGGCCTCAAACCTCGACCGGCCACTGTTCCTTTCCACCACGGGCGATGAGCGAACGCTACACGTCACTTTTTTTCCGGTTCCGCACCAGCTTCCTTTTACATCTGCGTCCTGATTGGCTCACCTCTGTGCGTCTGCTTGAGCCGTATGTAAAGCACTGTATGGGACGGACTAATTGACCCGTTAGCTGTTCCAGGCATACGCCACTATATGAGGCCATCATGGCCATTATGCGTGCCCCCCCCTCCCCCTCCTTCAGGTACGTGGTCATGGTGGTAATCCCATTGCACATGCATCATTACCTTCAATAGCATAAGGCGGCTTTTCTTTACAGCCTGCCGTTTAATTAGATTTGGTAGTAAATATTTGATACATGCCGGCCTCTGGTTTTTAATGTAAAGAGCGAGGCGTCAGGCGTCGTGAGTGATTACAGCCGGGGAGGGGAAAGGGGTGTGTTGGGGGCGCGGGGCGGGGGGCTCCCTGTTAGCAGCTTGTCATTACCGGGCCTGTTGTTACAGTGATCAGCCTGCAGAGCCATGTGGAGTGGACACGCTGAAACTTCATACCCAGGGCTGTCAGTCCTGAGGGGGCGGGGGGCGCGCGTCTCTGTCAATATTGGGGGGAGGGAGGGGGGGCAATGCATACAAAAATTCTCCAATAACCTTTTTTTTTCTGGATTTTGGGGGTGTCTCCTTATTAGGCAGGATGTGTTGATATCTTTGTTTCACAGATTTAGCGATGCCTTGATTTTGTACTGATAATGTAAGTCAATTGGTTTCCTCTCCCTGCAGGTTCAAATGTTCAGTTTTCTCCAGTGATCCACTTCCGGAGAATACTTTTTTTTCCCATGAGCAGTTGTATGATGGGGGGCGATGTGAGGGTCGGGTCACCCCCCCCACTGACATTTACCACCCTTACCTTCTGCTGCACAGAAATAAAGATCAGAGGCTTTTTATCTTCGCAAACATTTCACCTTGTTTTTTTTCCCTCTCACATATATGTTGTTTTTATTTTAATCTTCTGCATTACTTTCTGTTTTGGTGTGTTATTTACTTTATGAAAATGACTCAACTCAAAGTCTTAGTTGATGTGGTTAATCTCTTACAAATGACCTTCAGTAGAATTTTCAGTGGTTTCAGTGTAAGCTATCATGCATCTTTTTAAAACTCCTGTTGCTCCTTGCAGGTAAATGTAGGATTCGGGCCATTTATTTAACCTTTCTTTGTTGATATTTGGAGCTCTCACAGAAGTATATTTGATTCTGGCTTCCACCACGTTCAGATCATTTATTGGCCCCCAGATTAACTTGAGTAAATAAAAAATTGAGCTGGTAAGAAAAAAAAAACTACTAAGTAGGGCTGAATTATTATTCCTGACCTCAGCCTTCCTCATTTCCCTGGATTTACCAGGCTCGGTAATGACAGCCCAGCCAATGGCCGAGGACACATCGGATGACCATGGCCGCTTACGATCCTGTTTGACTCCCCCCCCCCCAGGCTTTTATTACGATCATAATCCCGAGGTACCGACCTGAAGTGACGTTTTTGCTGGAATAGCTGCAGGTTTTGTTTGGATGCCGATGGCCCCGCAATCACGCAGTCTGAACCTGTCAGCCTTCCCTCTGAGATAAAGCTGTGATTTGTTGGATGAAAGGAGATCCGGTCAGGAAGGGAAAGGAGAACACCGTGAACTTTCAAAGTAAATGATTAATTTTTATTAGCTGGCTGGTTGCTGAAACTGTCAAACCCGAGGATTGGGCGAGTGGAAAACGCGTCGGAATCAATTTTCCGAGGAGAACCGAGTTGACTCGGCGCGCGTCTGTCGTTTGATTGTAAAAGTTTGACAAAGATCAGAAAGTTGAGTCGTTTCTTTCCTCCGGGCGTCAGAGAGCATCACGCGCTGCACTGATCATCGCGTTCCAGCTGCCTCCGGTGGAGCCACGAGAGTTCGCCCATAACGAGGCGGTCTATAAGCAAAACAGCCCAATCAAAGGGGGGCTTGGGGGGGGGGGGACCATGTGAATCCTCTCCGCCGGGTTTGATCCTACAAATGACCTTTTAATTAACACAATGTTAAGTTAGTGCGGCGGCTCCGCTGCTCCGGGGGGACAAAAGCGCCATTCATCCCGATGTCCCTGCCTCGCTGCTTGGCCCGGACAGTAACAAAGTGTTCGACGCCACTTCCGATTAGACGCCGACAATGGCGGAGCCGGTGTCCCCCTTTCTTCCACAACTTGTGGATTGCACTCACGTCCCTTCCCCCTGAATTATGACCCTCCATCAGCGCCGCGGCTCCGTGCGCCCGAGTCAAAGCGCGCGACTTTGATCAGGCGCGCATCCGCAAATGTTTCCTAATTGGCTGATTGGAGGCTGGGGCTGCGTAAAAAAAAAAAAAAAAAAAAAAGGACCACAACACACACGCACACACACTCTCTCACACACACACATACGAGAAGCTCTTGGAAAAGATGTATTGTTAGAAAAAATTTCATGAATGGCAAACACAGGAGAAGCTCACATTTGGAAAACACACACACAAAATTCACAGTTTAAATCCGACGACTTATTTTTTTTTGTCTCTTTTACATCAGGCAAACAGACACGAAGCCACAGTGGAACGAAACTTGACAATAACACTTAAATTAGACACAAATTCAACCGATAAAACACATTAAATAATACAGAAACAGACGGAAAAAACTAAATAAACACGCAAATAAATAAATAAATACATAAGGTTGCTACACTACACGATTGCCATACACAAACTGGGCCGTTCTATTTTTTTTAAGTGGTTGGTTTCTTTTTTTTTAGTTGCTGCAATTTTTGTTCTGTTTAGTTTTTTTCCTGCCCATTCTCACAAGTTTGCATCTAAAATTTTTGCATAAAGTCTTTAACACCATAAAAACAACGTTGTGCAAAATGATAGCCACATCCATAGTTTGACAGCTCCCACTGCAGCAGGGCCAACCAGCTCCCATGTGTCGTATCCAGGCCACTGCTCAGCCAGTGTGTCCTTTAGTGCATAATAAATGTCCCTTTATTTCGTGTGGTACCCAATGCAGATATCTGGGAAGAAAAGAAGAAGAAAAAACAGGAATTAAAACGTGCTTTCAAAATAAAATTATACACCATAGTCAAACAGTCATTTTAACTCGTAGATATGACAGTTTATAAAAATGGGAAGATTTGATGTCACACTTTTTCAAGCATTTTAGTTTTTTTAAAAAATCCATGTATTTACCCAAACAAATCTAAGCTTGTGTGTGTGTGCGTGTGTGCGTGCGTGCGTGATATGTCATGACTTCAGGTTCCTTCCAGTTCAGTGCAGCAGAGCCTCACCTGCTTCACCTCTTCATCACTGGCCTGAACGCAGTGACCTTGTCATCCTGCACGGTCCCACAGGCTTCGCTGAGGTCAGACGACTGTGTCTCTGCTTTGCTGCCACCAGAGAACCCTGCGCGCCAAAATAAAAGCACACCCTCACTGACTTGCCTCAAGTTGCCACAAAGCATTCCTTCACTTCCTGACCTTAAAACAACTACATGTCAGATCTGCAGAAATGACAGAAATGCAAACTACGAAGCAGTATGATGTTCATTTGAGCTACTGCGTGTCTATTGAGCTTTATTGGAAGCTTGTCTGTTCACACCAGCAAGTAAAAGGCAGACATACCTTCAATTGTGGAGTACTGACATGTGTCTGGGAGTGCAGCATAGGAGGAGCAGTGAAGCTGGAGGCCCTTGTGGCTGTAGCTGCTCGTGCCGTAGACTTTTGAGTGCAAGGACGGGCCTTCAGAGAAGGGGCTCTCGGTGTTGGTGACACCTCCGGATTCATGGAGGCCCCTTATGGCCCCGCACTGTCCAGTGGGAGCCCCCGTGAGTCTGGTGCTCTGCAGCTGGCAGTCCCCAGTCGTGTTGCCTGTCCTCAGCTCAGAGCCGTGTTGCTGGGAACTCAGGATGACCCCCGAAGCCGCCGTGCGAGCCAGGGACCAAATCCGGGGCTTATCCGACGCCTCGAAGTGAGAGAGGGAGACCATGCCGGGCGGCGGGCCGACAGAGGGGGCTGCCTTGGACACCACGGGATCCAGGAAGTCGGACGGGAGAGGGGGGAGGGCGGTGACGCCTTTGATGGCGCAGGGGAACGAGTGGAAGCTGTTGGTTAAGCTCAGGTGCAGCTCAGAGCTGCAGTCTCTTTTCTGAGGGGCCCCGGACGCCATCATGGCCCTCTGGAGGTCCTGCTCGTCCGCCGCCACCTTTTCACAGTCACTGTCCAGCTTGTCACAGTCGTCCTCGTCCATGTCCTCGAGGTCACTCAGGTGCAGATCCTTCTCTTCCTTGCAATCGTTGGAATCTGTGAAATGAACACAAAGTCAGCGTCCAATGGGAACTTTTCCTCTATTGTTTCCACCATGGAAACTTTCTGTCACTCAAAAGACAGTGAGCGTTACCTTTGGTGACGCAGTCCTGGTCGCTCTTGCTGAGGTCGTCTTTCCTGTCATCGTTGGCCTTATTCTTTGGTGACCAGGTCATCTTGTTCTCCTTCTTTAGCCTCCTCCTGGCGTTGGCGAACCAGGTGGACACCTGGGTGAGGGTCATCTTGGTGATGATGGCCAGCATGATCTTCTCGCCCTTGGTGGGGTAGGGGTTCTTGCGGTGTTCGTACAGCCATGTTTTCAGAGTGCTGGTCGTTTCGCGCGTCGCGTTCTTTCTCCTGGCTGTGCCATTAAAGTCCACTGTCCCGTATCTGGAAGCACACACACATACACACACTCTTAACTTTCACTTTTAGTGCAGCTATTGAGGTATAGCATTAACAAGCCTCCCTCCCAGCCATTTGAAATGTATAGCGCCTCGCTCTGACTGGGTATCAGTGTTTCTCTTTTGACTTTTGATCTGAAGGTGGAAGTTTTTCCCAGAGTGAGAGCGAGTGCTTTTAACGACAGGCAATCCAATACGGTGCTCACCTGTCATATTGATACTGTCCCAGTGAGTGATCGTAGGGGTAGTAGGCGGCCGTCTGAGTGATGCCAGAGTGTAAAGTGCCTGTGCTGTCCTTGATGTCGTACTGTGGGTTCTGTGGAAGAGCAGAGAACGGTTACAAGTCTGAAACCAGCGATTTAAAATGAGGCATTTTACAGTTTTGTCAAGATTTTCAGAATTATCTAACACAAAACAATCACAAATATTTTCTACTTTTATACTCTTGAACCACAAGCAAAAACATTGAAATTAATTTAAATTTTGTCACGAAGATATTTCCTATACAACACAATTTTTTGATAAATCTTAATGGTTTTAAAGTCACAGTTTTTGATCCAAACATTTAAGACATTTTTCTATTTTTTTTTTTACTTTATTTGCAGGCATGTTGTTCATATAAAAGGAGGTAGCAGCACATTTTAGCTAGTAACACAGTGATACAGTAAAAGAGAAAAGTTTCAGCTGCACTGCAGACTTCCATCCAACAGCCCATTCAGGGTTTCCCAGAACACAAACCTCCCTTTTTAAAGGAAACATTTCTGTCTGACAGCAGCAACACTGGATCGATGTCATTTCGCTTTTTTAGAAGCTGATTTTGAGTCGGATTAAATCAAATTTGAGCCCGATTGAAGTTTCTCCCCCTGCGCGTCTCTTCCCTCTCCACTGGTGTCAGACAACTTTTCACCCTCACTTGTTTTGGAGGGGTTCACCGAAGAGAGGAGCTGCTGCCGGATTAAACGGCTTGTCGAGACGGATATGTTTCCACTGCGAGATAAATTGATAAACCCGAGCTGATCGATCAGCCTGAGAGAGTCCCCCTCCTCCTCCTCCCCCTCCTCCCCCTCCTCCGCCCGCCACCCCCTCCGCCATCCCCACCGCTCCCCGCCACGGCGCGTCAAATGAGCCCACCAGAGTGGAGTAGATCGCGGACGGGTCGGTGCTGTAGGGGAAGTAGTTGGCGTAGTTCTGGCTGGCCGCGGCCGCTGCGGCGTAGGGGGAGCTGTACATCCCCAGCGCCGCGTTCAGCTCCGTCCGGCTGCTCGCCAGGAGCCGGTTCTCGTAGGACGGGCAGCAGAAGGAGGCGGCGGCGGCGGCGGCAGCGGCGGCGGCGGTCTGGGAGCTGCCTGTCCCGTCAGAGACCGACCTGGAAATCGAATCGCAGCAAGTCGTACTGGGGTTTGCCGACACGAAAAACTGCATGAAGAGAATCGTGGACAGACAGTGGTCATTGGCTGGTCCAGCTGTTATCTGGATGTCTTTTTTCTGTGTGTGTGTGAGTGGGTGTGTGTGAGTGTGTGGGTGCGTGTGTGTGTGTGTGACAACTCTGAATTGGCTGTGGTTTATGCACTGCAAAAAAGAGATGCATTTTAGCAAGCTGCGCTGATGCTGAGCCTTGAAACAAGAGAGAAAAAAATACGAGCTTGTTTTTATTCGAGTTTAGAGCGAATGGAGTGGTGGTTTTCTAATTCTGTGACCTGCCTCAGTTCAAGGTAAGGGACTGTTTTTTCCTCGGACAACTACAGGCAAACATCAGACACGAGCTATCGTTTTCTCTTGATTTGCAAACAAAATGGAATTAATTTTGCATCGCAAATAACACAAATATTGTCCAAAGGGTCGCATGAAAATAAAGCAAGCTGTGCGCCAAACGTGCGTAAAAAAAACACACCACCGACTCCAAACTTCTCCACTAACTTTAAAGGCTTTAAATGATCTGCCAGCGGGTCCAATTTCAAGCAAAACTCAGAGTTTGGATGATAACTTTGGCAAGAGCGCAACTTCTGTCCTCTCATCGACCTGAACTTTTTGGAGCTTGTCTTTTGGGACTTCATCTAAATGTTCACAAAGCGCTTTAATCAAGTTTTCAAAGCTCTGGGCGGAAAAAAGAAATAATAACGTCAGCCCAACACGTCCCTGTAATTTGGATGGAAAGTTTGCGCGCTGCGTGCGTAACAGCCCCATTTACACCTCGCGGTGGTGCGATAGGTGACATTCATCTCTATTGTCATCAGGAGGAGAGAGAGGAAGAAGAAAAAAACACGTGAGTTCATTCATAATTCAGTGTAATTGGACACGAGCGCGTGGATATCGATATTTGGTTGAACAACAAAAGCTCCGCTCGAAAACAGCGGTCAATTCTGTCAGAGCAGCGCACTCGTGCCATTAAAGTGACTTATAAAAGACAAGTCCCGTGACGAGTGCGGTGAAAGAAAAACATGCAAAAAAAGAAAGAAAAACAACAGTTTGTTAGCGCGCGCAGCAAAGTTAAGAGCCGTTAAAAGAAAAGGCAGAGTCTTACCTGTGAAGTTGCATTGTAAGGGTATCCAAATTGCGAGAAAGACATCGCGGCTTCTTTTGTTACCATCAGGAATATTCTTCACCCCTTGATCGATTGCAACCAATTCTACTTCAAATCCACCGTCTTCCACACATTTCCACGCACGGCCTTTCGCTCAATAATAGATGACTTCACTCATAGGAGGGAGACTTTAGCCTGGCACCAGCTGCAGATTGTTTTATATGAATGAATAATCCCCCCTCCCCAAAGGACCCGATAAGAAATGAAATTAAGCGTCATTAAGTGTAAAAAAAATGTTGTTGTTGTGTTAGCTGAAGGAGGCTTAAAGGATAACGTAAGTCTTCCAAGATATGGACTCTGCTTGTGCTATTATTTGTGGCTCTATAGTTCTTTAGCATTCATCCATGCAAGGGTATCAGCGTGACGTCACTGTAATCCCGGAACGGCAGGGTACCAAGGATAGAATAATGTCTTTGCCAATCACGTCCAACACAGGGTTTTCTTAAGGTGCACTGTACACAGGCTTGTCCCGCTTTTGTAAAAGAATTCATCACCGATTCTTTTTTTTTCTTTTCTTTTCTTTTTTTTTCCCCCCCCCCCCCCGTTCCGCCCGCCCCCCCCCCCTCCGGATAAAGTCTGGGGAAATTGCACTACTGTTCATCATTATTGGATTGTAACAATGTAACATATGGAAACCTTTTGTGAAGTTAAATAAATTAGAAAGAAAAAAGGGAGGGAGAGAGAGGGAGAGGGAGAAACACTTGGGATATTTTGGCTTGTCTTGTGAGCGATCACATTACTCTGTTTTCGCTCCACTCAGACAAATGGATGGAGCTCAAACTGTAGAAGTTTTCAAAGGAAACACACGCGCGTTTTTTTTTTAATATTTACAATCCATCACAAATCCAGCTGTCCGACACTCTCTTATTTTTTTTATTTTTTTTGGTTCTCTTTTAATCTCGACCCCTGTTCGCCTCTGGCTCTATGGTCAGAGGTCCATCCCGGAGTTAATGACGATGATGTTTCTATCTTTCTCTATTAGAGAGAGGGGCAGTCCCAGCAGGAGCGGTGAGAGAGAGAGAGAGGGGGGGGGCGGCGTTTGGCAGGTCAATAGACCAGTGATTGATGCGCGCCTGGAGACCTACGTGACCATTACGCGTAATGCGTAATTGTATCAATTAACAAATGGATACATGCCCTTGTTTAACCAACGGGTAACAGAGTGAGAATATGCCTTAGAGGTGAAATCCAAAGAGCCGTGCTGGAAGGAGGGGGGAAAAAAGACAGACAGTGGAAGGCGTGCTCCCCAGTCTAATTAAATATCCGTGCGTGGGGGCGACGAGAATTGCATTTTAATTGAATGATGCTCACTTGAAAGATGGGGAAGGAATGATGCTGCCTCACACTGAATGAAAGTAGAAATAATTTTCAGCCTTATTAGATCAGCAGCTCAACCATCACAAGTCCGCTCCCTCTCTCACGTAAACACAAACAAGCTGGGCGCCCCCCGCTCGCGTGCAAAGGATTGAGGCGGGGGGGGGGTATTTCCTCCCCCGTTCGCACTATATTTGTATTGACAGTGACAGCAATGATCGGTCCTACTGAGTCATATGATCTGCCCGTTTCAGACTGACTGCAGCGGCGTAAGTCCCCCCCCCCCGTAGTCACAGCTGATACCTTGAGCACCTCACCCCCACCCCCCACTCCGCAGTTGATGTATGGCGTCGCCCCCCCCCTCCCCCCCCCGGAGACGCATCTGCGATTACGGGCTTTCTCTCCGAGGGGCGCTAAAGAGCCGCGTGTAGGAGATGGAGATCTCCCGTCAGAGATTATCCTCAGAGATAAAGTGGACAGAGTGGTCATGGTCCAGACTCCAGGATGTGCCTCTCTCTCTCTCTCTCTCTCTCTCTCTCTCTCTCTCTCTCTCTCTCTCTCTCTCTCTGTCTGTCTCTCTGTCTGTCTGTCTCTCTCACCAGCAGCCTTGCAGACCGCAGGCCTGGCAGCTTCTCATTGTGGTTCGTGAGTTTATAAGCTTCCCACGTCGTGATGAACGACGGAGCGGCGGTGCTGATGAATGAAGAAGGCTATCACGGAGAGTGAGAGCAGCCATCAGTCACACATCTCCCAGACAAGCATGAAACATGACACTTTCATACAAAGTAATGAATAACATCGCTCGCTGCTGACTGCCGCGTTAAATTATGAATGAATGATTTAACGTCTATTTCAGCTGCCGAGCTCAAAAGTCAGATAAATGCTTTCCTTGCAAAAAAAAAGACCCCCACTGTCTGTTAGTTTGTCTCCTGATTCAAACAAGCTGTGACTGGTTTGTGTGACTGCTTCGGGACTGCCTGCAAACACAACGGCCAAATATCAAAACCACAGGAAGTTGTAATAATGAATGGTTGCTAATTAATACATCCAGCAGGTGTGGAGTTGTGTCCAATTGTGTTCCATCTCCTCGATGAGCTCTAGTTGAAATGCTTGTTGCTTCTTTTTGTGCACCCCCCTGATGCCGAAGCAGGAGAACTTTTCCAGCAGAGCAGCTGCGATCAGCAGTGAAGTGAACTTTCTGACCCTTATAATCAGGCCTCATTATTAATGGATAATCTGATCATTTCACTCAGACTGTAAAATACACGTCTGCAAGGTTTCGAACAAAAATCTAATTACAATGAATGAATAATTGTAGTCTTGTTATCAGGAGGATCAGCTTCTGTCAGTCTGTCTGATTTGCATTTATGTACATGTTGCAAGTTGTCTCTCGGTACTTTCATGTTCATTCTTTCTCCGCAGGTCTGACGGGACAGGTTTTCACACGTGTTACATGTATGTGGCCGCGGCAGGTGAGAGTACAAAATGCAATTTAGGCGGTTCTCTGAGAAGGAATGCTCTGAGATCTGAGACATCAGGTGCTTTATGTTTCTCACACAGTGTCTACAAAATCATAATCAAACTGCAGACTCAGAAGGTGAATCCTGCTGTTTCTGATCCATTTTCTTCTCTTACATGTTGCTTTGGGCTTTCAGCCAGATTAACCCGCACGGCTGTGAGGAGTGTTTGTGTAACTACACATTTTGTTCTTTTATTCATAAATCTCCTCCGAAGGATGTCGACACTGCATCACCTCTCAGCTGGGTTCCAGCTGTGGCCCAGTTGGCAGCAGCTGCAGCGTCGACACACTAACCCGACTGAGACGTCTTGGGTTACGTAAGATTTTCTCTCTGCGAATAATTTGCATTTTGTCCCGTATGAGTTTTAGAACTTAATAGGCACGTGTTGTCCTGTACGTCTGTCATCATCTCACTTACTTTCATAGTTGCTGTAGGTCTGACTGGGAGTTCCTTCATAACACAGTAATCAGGTAAAGTATTTGAGGGACCTGTAGACATCTGAGTACATCAGCGCCTCAGGTGACAGTGAGGATAATACAATAATACCAGCCTGTGACTGAAGGGCAGGAACAAAGCTGATTGGAGCTTTCTCTTCTTTTGTATTTACTCGTTCACAACAACATCTTCCTTTCCTTCGCTTCCTCCAACCCTCTGACAGATAAAGTAGTTTAATACTGTTCTTTCAAGTCAGTCGTTCAACTTAGATGCAAGGTGTCCTGACATTGGGTCTGGAAAAATGCAATTGCAAACAAAAAGGCTGTTTAAACAGGCTAATGTGTGTCTTTTGGAGTTTAAAAAGCAGAAGGTGCTGTGTGAGCTGCTCGATTCAGATATTCCACATAAAGATCAAGATCAAGAGGTCGATGCTCCTTCATCTGGTACCTGACAGTCTTTGAGGAATTACGTGGGCCTACTGCTTATCTGTCCTTATGCCTTCACCTCTCCCGCGCTGGGATCTTGCTTGCTGGTGGTCACTAGTTGCTGGCATGAATAAATGAATGAAAAGCAGAACAGGTAACACAATATAACCTGCAGATAAAATCTGCTGGGGGAGAGAAAAACTGCAGAGTTGCAGATTCTTCTCACAGAGATTTGTCACGGTGAATGACTAATGAATGGGGACAAACGCGAGTCAACATGACAGTGGAAGCATATGTCTGCGTGCCTGTGTGTGTGTGTGTGTGTGTGTGTGTGTGTCAGCTATCAGCTCTGGACTTCAGCTGTTTCTCTATTTATTATTCAAAAGCAGAGAAATACAAGAAAACACAGGGGCTTGTCTTGTTAAGCAGGCAGCTTCTGATTCTTTGATGAGGACTTTACATATTGATGATTTTGTTGTGAGTCAGTGATTTGCTGCCAAATAGAAAAAAAAACTTTGATACAACTTTGCGCTTCGGGAACTTCACACTGACCTTTGGAGCTCCTCTCATTTAATTCCTATACGAAGCGAGATTAAAGCAGAACGACGAATTATTACCCAGCATGCATGTGAATGTGCAACAAAGTGTGTACTGGTGCATCGTTCTGAGGAGAGGTGAATCCATGTTGTCGTTGGATGTCAAATCTAATATCATCACATGGCCACTGGAGCTCTATTATTCATGAGGTCGATGCTGAGCATCAACCGGGCCTGATGAGGGACAACCTTCCCCTCCTTCCAGCGTTTCCCCCTCCGTCCCTTCATCCTGACGATTCAATCTTTCTCAAAAGATTATTTTCCCTCCGCTGTCCTCTTTTCTGCTGAGTTGGAGCTGAGAGGCTTGTGAACATGAAAACTGAGAGTGTTCACCTCGAGGGATGACAGCCAGTGAGAGACAGGAAGGCGGACACCAGCGCCTTTGACACCCCCCTTTCTGACAGGGCTCTAAAGCCAGAGGCAACAATTATGGGTGGGGGAGGGAGAGTAAAGGAGGAAAAACAAGGTGAGTGAATATACAGTTGCAGGCGTGGCTGAGTGTCAGAAGTCCAGCAGTCATCCGGGATTTGTAAACTTGCACCACGCTATAATATCTTCAGTCAGTAATGGGACCTAAACACAAGCACCCACTGGGTTCTACTTGACTCTCGATCAGATACAGGGTTCAAACAGTGAGTGTGTGTTGCCTTGGTGTCCTACGCTGTTGCATTGAGTTTGTGCAGGTGAATCCTCCAAGTGACAGGTTGTCTTACCAGGACAAACAACTCACCTTGAGTTTGAACACAAACAATATGGAACCAAGTCTAGCACTTATTTCAATGACATTGCATCAATTGATGAATGGATCTTATAATTTTGTAACTTTCTGTTATGTTTAAAGCAATTTTGTTTTCAATTGTTCAGGCAGTTTCAAGTCAAGGCCAAGAGCAGAGAGTGTCGAGCAAGTGAAACAAGGCACAATGAGTCCCGCGCTGTGTGAAGCATGCACAATAAAATGTGACACATGCAAAGAGAAAAATCCGTACGATGGAGAAAACACCCGCAGTGAAAAAATGAGGAGGGTTTTTCCTAAATACATCTGTCTTTATGTTTGCCACTGCAAAGAATGTGCTGTTTTACTATCTTCATGATGATGCAACTTCGTGAAATGGTCACTAAGAGCAGATGGCTTGAAAGTCTTCAAGAAAATTACATCTTCAATGAAGAAATCAAAAAAATGTCTCAGGTGTTTAAAAAACAAAGAATGATTATCAGTCAGTCCCACGATTCCCCCTTATGCTCAACATGCGACACTTCCTCCCACACGAGCACACAAACATACATGTTTGTGGTCTGCCATGTGGAAAAGCTGACGACACTGCACACGAGTCGCCTGACTGACATTCGGGAACGACTCGAACATGCAGCCTGATGCCTCAAAGGGCCATTAAATATGCAGGTCCTTACAACCACAATCACATCCAGGACCTCGTCTGCACTGAGATCATAAAACATTTTCCTTTTGTGACATGATCTCATGTTGAGACTGCTGGCATCAGCCTGGTGCCCGAGGCTTTGCCTGTGCTCAGGTTGTCAGGAAAAAAAACACAAGAAGATATTTTCGAGAATGAAGAATATATCGGAAACTTTGATGGCTTTTGGTTATGTCCAAAAGTGTTTGGCTTCACTTTAATGTTTCAAGAAATCAGAAAGGAGAAAAGATCCACAGATTGTTTAAGTCAGATGTGGGATTCTTCAAAATAAAATCATTACTGATTTCTTTTTTCTTAACCAAAGGGTTTACAGGATGTTAAAGGGTTAACGGCCACAAAAGTCCTCTGTTGTGATCTCAATGTTTTGAGATCACCAAAAGTCCTGTGACATTTGTTGACGTGTGCTGCCGTGAGGCCTCAGTTCGAACCACAAGAGCTGCAGCTTCAGCATGGAGACAGAGTGTCTCAGTGTCACTCGTCTCCTTTGTGACGTCTCTCCAGCAGTGAGTATGTGCTGCTTGGCGCTTCCTGTGCGTGGACGAGCGGACCGTGATGTCAGCACACAGTCTGCAGCCGGTGGTCAGCGGGGTCGAGCTGAGGTTTGGGACTGTGTGCAGCTGCGGCAGCTGGAGCGCACTTCCCATGGGAGAGCTGAGAAAGTGGCCACAAACCCCCCCCTCGCCCCCCCTCGCCCCCCGACCCCATCCCTCCGGAGGCCTCAGCGTGAGACAGAGATTGGGGACGAGCCGGACTGCAGCATGTTATTAGTGGATGCATTGTGATGCCATCCTCCTTCTGTGCACCACATTGTTGTGCGTAGTCACTAAAATCATCTTGTGCGTGCATCACCATGTGTCTCTGTGTGTGTAGATTTGCGCACAGGAAACAGTGGTGACGCTCTCACACCGCCCACCATAGATATTACAATGGAAAGCCCAAGCAACTGAGCAACTGTACACCCCTTCTGCCCTCCAACACACACATGGAAAACTACCATCAAACTGTGATGCTGTTGTACTGGCCAGCTGGCGGGTATCTTTACTAACACACTCGCTCAAGAAAGGCTGAGTCAGGACACAGTCTCTATGTGTGTGTGTGTGTGTGTGTGTGTGTGTGTGTGTGTGTGTGTGTGTGTGTGTGTGTGTGTGTGTGTGTGTG
>JAUESF010000001.1:6855983-6879029 GCA_032274765.1 Malacoctenus tetranemus | reverse complement strand
TTAACTACAGCAAACAGATTGAATCAAATCGTTGAATCCCTTCAACAAGTATCAATGTTTTTACCTAATTAAGGAACATGTAGCTATTGCCGCTCATGTGTTCATGCATTTTTTATGTCTCGATTTAACTATTCATCCAGGGTATTTCTTATATTTTAAATGTTTGTAAAACAAAAGTTTTTATTATCGTGATAACTGAAAAGAGATAAAGGTTTGGCCTGTGTTTCTGGTTTTGGTGTGCATATCTGGACAGAGATCTCTGGGGAAGCACAAGAAAGGATATCGACTTGTAAAATGTTCCCGTTTGATATTTTTTCAGAAAATAGCACTGATACTGTCTGGCCAGCATAACGCAACTACAAGTGGAGTGAATCTACATTATCTCTCCCATCCTAGCCCTGAATTCACCTCCAGTTTGGAAGCCAATAACTCAGAGTAAATGAATGAGAACAAGTGGCAGCATAACAAAAGAAAAGACACATCGTTATCGGACCTTTTTTTTTTTTTTTACACCGTGTGAAGCGACACATCTCGGCTCACCCGCTTCAGCCAACGCTTCAAAGTAGCTCTCCAAAGGTTAGCACTGTATTAGCAGCTGCCGCTACTGTAGCTGCGCGCAGCATTTGATTGGAATACCTCCTGTTTGATCATCTGAAGCTACTTAGTTTACTGGAGCATTCACTATGCAGTAGATTTAGGCAGTCCTGCGGCCCTGCACTTGGCTCTTCTCCCCCCCCTCTTAATCTCCCGGCGATTGCCGCTGAATACTTTATTGATAGGGAATTGAGTTTGCTCCTCTGAGCCGATTTCTATAATTGATACTGTTTGAAGTTGCTCCCGGAGGACCGAGTGTTCAAAGGCTGGTTGCTGTTTTGATCAATTATATTAAAGTGCAAACTTTAAAAATCTGGATTGCATCAATACTGCCTTCTGCAGTTGCCTGCTTAGTCGAGGCACTTTTATGCAGGTCTCTTTAACAACCTAAAGTGTCATAATGACTCGAATTAAGGACTCTAATCAATGCAGTATGGATTACCTTATTATGTGTTATTGTTTGTTTACAGATAAAGCCAACAGCAGTGTTGCCATTTAACGTGAAGTTGATATTGTTGAAATGAAGCCAAATTCAGTCATGAATGATAGTTAATGGATTTCTGGGGCTTGATACAATTTCACAGGATCCCCTTTTGTGTCAATAAATAACGAGGTCCGATTGAGAATGAAGCCTTCAAATGTTTTGCAGTTGTGGTGGTGGTGGCGGTGGGGGGGAGAGCCAAAAAGTGTCTTGATACTTTCTTTTGAAATACGTGTCAACGTGTGTGGATCCTTCTTTTTTTTGGTCGGCAGCACTTGTGGTTCGCCGTCATTCTCGGTAGCCGGGCCTCGCGCCTTCACTTTCCACCTCTGCCCGGCTGAAGGCTCCTCAGAGATGCTTGGCTGGAGCTCTGTGCCACTGGGCCTCTGGACCTCTGAGTCCTCCACTTCTGTGCACTGGATAGCGAGCGGGGGAGCCGCTTTACCCAGCCCTGCCCACTCGCGGCCCCTGGTCCGCCTCGGCGTACTCTTCCACCTGCTCGATACCGCAGAAGAGCTTTCAAGTGCTCTTTGAAAAGGAAAAAGGGGAAAGAGGAGGGAAAAAAATAGGAAAAAAAAAAAAGCCGAGTGGAAGAAATCAGAGACTGTGTTCTTCCAGGCGCTCAATAGCGTGGCACTAGCCTCTCTGAGCTCCCTGGACACCACTCTCCTGGCCTTCTCTCTGTTCTTTGGTTTTTCACTCAATTTATTTTTCAATCTTCTTTTCCCCCTTCTTCTCTGGTATTCTTTCTCTTATGGCTTGGCTTCTGCCCCCCCCTCCCCCCCTCCTCCCACTGGCTTATTTCCAAGGCTTCTGGCTTTTTTTTCTTCTCCGCATTAGAGCTGAAGACGCCATAACAACTGAGGAGAACAGAGAAAATAAGATCGGGACAAATATGTGTGGAGTTGGCAACAAGACTGGCACATTTTGGAAGTCCACAAAAACAAGGAATCACTAATACGTGACACATGTGCACATATATTCCACGATCAACGTGAGCCACGCCGCAATAGGTGAGGCTCCACTGACCAACAAACAGTGCAGAGTTGAAGTTGAATAAAATATTGCTGTCGGGCGATAAAAGATAATTAGTTATCGTCTCGTCTTCTCTCCCTTCGCAATTTATCGTGACCTCTTCATGTTTTATGGATGCCGGCGTAAACCCCCCCAACACACACACACACACACCTAAAACACCTCACACTTCTGAGGGAGGGAGTCCAGTGCATTGTAAACTAATTGGATGGACGCCACAAGAGATGACATTATGAGTCGGTCTTGATGTGATAATATTGCAGTGCGCACAGACACACACACACACACAGACACACACCCGCACAGCGAGAGCATTTGTGAATGTACATTGTCAAAACTAATTCCTGTCCCTCTAGCATCTTCATAGTTGTGAAAGCGGAGACGGAGCTTGGGAAAGCTGTGATTTGAAGACGGGAGCCCCAGGCTCCTCATTCCACTCTGCCTCTGAACTCCCCACGTACTCCCTGATACCGAGACACATTATGAAGTTCCTCCCTGTAGCTCCCCTCTTATCTTTTGCCTGTTATAAAACTATCTCAGAGAAATAGGACAGGGGAAAGGTTTGAAGTAATCTGTTTCTTTTCATTCTTCCATAAAACACATGCCCACTTTGTAACAAGGGGGAAAACTAATTATAGACTTGTACTGGAAAGATAATGCAGTTGTAGGGATTGCTTTGTGGCAGTGCTGGGGTTGCACGTCCTTGGTATAAGGTGTCCAGTGACGATGGCTTTATCGAGCCCCGATGCTCATACACAAACCTACAAAGCCCCGTCGTCGTGTTGGATGCCCATAGAACGGCAGACACGCTCTGCAGCACTTGACATTGTGAGGTAAAGAAGTACAAAGCGTCTTCTCAAGCTATTTCTTTTCTTGTTATTGGGCTTTGACTCCTGTGTGGGGAGGAGTATGCTTGACTGGTAGTGGGCATGTCGTCCTCACGAAGTCAGTGCAGCTACATTACAAGGAAAAAGTTGCGAGCTCCAGTCAGCAACAGGACTGTTTACCTGTGGGTGGAAAAACTGGTAAATGGTTCTTTCTGTCTAAGGATTGAGTTTTCACAACAATAATAATAATAATAATAATGATAATAATGATAATAATGATAATAATGATAATAATAATAATAATAATAATAATAATAATAATAATTGGAGGGAATGTTCCACCTTGTACACAGCAGCCTCCGGGGGTTTGGCTCATGCTGGTGTGCAAGTTTGATTGTGGACCTGTTTTTTTTGGAGCTTGCATGTTCTTGCAGTGCTTTTATTTGACTTCCCTGGTTCTTTTTCCAAAAGAGTGTCTGCCTGCGTCATTCATTACCCCAAACTTTCGTTTTGTGTTGGCGTGTTTTTTCTCTTTTTTTTCCTTTGGATTTTGTGTTTTTTTTGTGTTCGCACTGTTTTGGATTGACAACTGTCGGACATGTGTTCTGCTTTTTGCACAATGTAACTGGGACATACCTTAGCCATTGCAACACTTGAATGTTGAAAACGGAGGATCATTGAAACTGTGTTTCTATGGAGATGTGTTTTAGTTGTAAACATATCCGTATTTATTTACAGGTGTTTGACGTTAACATGCATATTTTTGTTTCTCAGAGCAGTTATTTGTGGTCAATCTTCACCACTGTTTGTATGACCAGTATTGGAACGAAAACTTGAACTCCAATTGACGTGACTCACTGCTGGAATTTTATTTATTGGAATGTTTCTTTTCCATTTATGCGGAGGAATATATTTTTTAGGAATATTTTCGACCTGTGGTCTTCAGTTTGCGCATTGACAGAGTGAACGTGGTCCCTCTTTGAACCCTGAGGTGAAGGAAAGATAAGGAGGTCTGTCTCTGTCCGACTCGCTCTCGTCCATTTCTCCTCCGCTCTGTCTCGCTCGATTCCCCACATGTAGCGAGCCGAGCAGCGCAGCGCCATCCAGCCGTGAAGCCATTTGGCGGTGAAGAGTTGGAGTGGACCAGCTGAAGGTCAGCGCGAGGCGCAGACAGACACACAGGCATACAGTACACAGAGAGAATCATGCCTCCATTAGCAGGGCCTCTGTTTACCAAGGGGGGCATCCGCCAGGGATTTGGTGGCATATGCTGTAGCCCCTGGCAGCCCCGTGACAGAGCACTTACCATAGAGACAGCAGGCCGAGGCCTGGTTGGGGGGCCACCCAGAGGCTGTGTCCTGAGGCAACGCTACTGGGCTGGGATGGACAGTGGGGAGATGATTGGCTCTCGGGCTGTTGGGCTGTTCCGATACAAACCTTAAAAAGCATTCCAGATTTTTTTGTGACTCCACTATGAGTTTCAGACAGCATCAGGGGAGCCCCACATAAAAACCCGTGTCTTTCTAATTCACCCCGCAAAACCTTTCAGCGTCTGTCTTACTCTGTTGCCTTTTGAAATCTTTGTAGTGTCACTTGAGGTTTTGGAAAGTACAACATTCAGCTTTTATGCATGTTCAGAGATTCCAGGTGGATGTCAGGAGTGTGTTTATGTTTGACTTGGCCTGTGCGGCAGATGATCTATTACTTTTAAATGCAGAGCTACTTTCTTTTTTGTCTTCCGATCACCTTCCGCGTTCCCTCTTGGCTTGTTGCTGTCTTTTTCTTGGAACATTAAGTCAGGAATATTTGATAAATCCACGGAAATTCCATATCCCAATGTGCATGTGCATATTTAATGATGCAGTTAAGCAATGTCATGGTTGTGCATTATTAATAACATTGGGGATACGTTTGCAAACTGCACTATTTCATGTGCCTCGTGTGTTCTTATAGGCTGGTGAAGCCGTCTCAGCCATTCAATGCAAAACAAAATAGGAATGAATCTAAATCTTTTTTTCCAAGGCTTTTTTTCATGATTCCTGTTGCAGCATAACAAGTGTGGATTGTTTCTTTTTAGACGCTCTTTGTGTAAAATTCAGTGCACCGCATGCATCAGCAGAGCAGTAATTATCTCCAGCATCTGGTTTGCAGACTCCCGAGTTACCGCGCGACAGTGCAACAGTGTTCTGCTGTTTCTCAACTCTGCTCATTCCAAAGTGAATGAACACAACGTGTTGTTGGCGGCCTCCGACTCGAAGTTGGAGCTTCCTCTGTTCTTGTTAGTGACTTTGAGCGGGCAATATTCCACAGTGTGGAGGACGGATAATAATTGTGTCTCCTTTTTTAGCCGGGCAGTTTTCAAGACGACTCGGTGTGAAGCTGTCTTCATTAAGACCCCGTTAGACCTTGTTTCACCTGAATGACTGACAGACTGGCCATGAGAGGCTCTATTAGACTGCTGTGCAGGAGTCTGCGGACCGCCTCTTCACCGTCGTGCCCCCCTCCTCCCCCTGACTCTCCCCATTTCTTCTCCTCCGTCTCCCTCTCGCTCCGGCCCCAGCTTGTTCTGTCTGACCAGGCTAACCCCAGGAGCCCCCTTAGCCTGCGGTAGTTGAGAGCCCCAATCAATCAGGCGCAATGATGTTAAACTCCTCTCCAATGAATACCCTTCAGCAGTCATCGGAGATATCGCCGGTGTCTGGCAGCTGATTAGGAGTTCATCTCAAGCAGGTTCATCTCAATTTACAGTGTGTCGAAGGAGGGGCGCTCGCTATTCTCCAGTCCATTTTCAGCAGGATTACTTCACTTTGGAACAGAGATGAAACGATTAAGAGAGTCGAGTGGAGTTCTCCAAAGTGTTCGGGGAGAATTGTGTTGGCAAAGAAGGAAGTGGGATCCTGTGATTGTCATGGAACGTATTTCCTAAATGATCATTCATTAAGTTGGTTTCATTTTGCTGAAAAATATGTCCTCCTGCAAGTTGTCCTGTCTTTTGTATGGTTGGAACCTGAACTCAGAAAGAGACTTTTCAGCCTTGTGCCAGACCACAAGCACTCACTTGATTAATGAACTGCATTTTGGTTATTATATATTTTTCTGTGTGGTGCTTCCACTTCATCGTGATTGATTTTTAATTGCACGTGGAAAACCCTTGGAATGACTCACATTGGAGGCTGTAAAGCATCAACACAAGCTAGCAACAGTGTCCCTGATGGAGGCAACAGTGGTGTCAATACATGGCGGCAACCAGGAAACTAATCTGCCGACTTGGCTGAAATCGTTGGCCACTTTTTGCCCGGCCATGTGCGAAAACGCCCCGGTTGCCAAAGTTGTCCATATTGCGTCAGACAAGATTGCTGGATAAAATGGGCCAAAGCTCTGACCAAAGTGACACATCTTGTTATTTTTCTGTGCGATGGTGTAGCGGTCACATTTGGCTTTAATCGAACATCATTTGTGGGTGTGTTTCTGTGCTACGTTTTTGTGGAAATCGAGTTGGAAATCTGCCTTTCAGTGAACACACAAGAACACACACAAAATATCAAAAGAGTTTCTCTCTGCTGATGAGGTGTTTCATGAGTTGCTGGTTGACTCGGACTGTAAAGGGGAGTATTTTTGCTTTGACATAGTTGATTACTCACTCAGTCCAAGCTGCTGCATCCCCAGTGAATGAGAGTTCATCTTAAACAGGTTTCATGTTTGTACTTGTGTTTTGTAGATTAGCTAATCCCTTGTTTTTCCCTGTGGTTGCACAGTAATTGACCAGACCTGTCCATGGTCATATTAAAATAGATATAGGATCAACTTTGTGTACCAACTGCTGGTGATTCCATGTATAATTTTTGACGTTTACCTTTTTTGTGCATCTGCTTTAAAGGCACAGCATGAAATCATTTGATCTTGTTCTTGATCATTGTCACAACTGTCTAAATGTCAAACGATGCTTCCAAGGGTAAGGTTCGCTTCTTTTGAAAGCACCATGATGGAAACAAATCCCCTTTTTTTTCTTTGAATAATCTCTTGTTGAACAGCAATAAACAGTAAATCTCTGCTCGCCCAGCAGTGCTCACAAAGTAAGGTCCTTGTCAAGGTTGTGCCAGGACAGGTAGACAGGCTTTGAATTACTGTTTTTGGAGTCCCTCCTGTGTCACACTTTGAAGGGGAGATGAAAATGGCGCATATTGTATCGATCTGCGTAATGCTTTGCTCCCGGCTGCCAGAGGGTCGCTGAGTGGGGAAGGCAGGTTGGAGCGTAATCTCAGGAGTGTCTGGGTGTAAAGAGGTTAGCCAGCGACGGATTTGATCATGCTTGGCCATTTAGTCCGCCGCTGAAGGATGCTGCATGCGGCAGTGTCGGCCTCTGAGTGCCCATCAAACCGGGCCAGTCAATAAGCCCCACATCAGTCACTCTCATTGGCCGCTGGAGCGCTGCGCCATTGGAGAGCCCCAAACCCTGTTCCCCCCCCTCCCCTGTCTTCACCTGTCAAGTGATATAGAGGCAGCAGGGAATGGGGGCTCTCCTTATAGCACTCAGCAGTCCAGCCAGCAGCGCTCGCATCGACAGGCTTCAAAACTCCTCCACTCAAAAGTGTATTATCACTCACTCTGATGTGGTTGCGGGAATCTCCTGAGCGCTTTATTGCAGCGTCTTTGCCAGAAAGCTGCTACACCCCGAGTTCTCCTGTAGTCCAACAGCTGGGCTCTGCCAGCAGGACAGGGAGGGAGCGTGATTGACAGCAGCTGAAACGCTTCTCGGCAAACAAGCCGTACTTCGCCGAGCCCCGCGCATTAACCTGGTAGCATGCACGCGGCGAGGACGTGCAGCTCCGTTTCTGTCCAGAAACCACTACAGCTTAATTTGCGCTGCCGTCTTTATTTGGGAGACAATGGTTTCCATGCGGAAGGTAGATTTACGCACGCTTAGGTCATAAAACAGTCATCGTATGTTGTTTTCAGCGGCGGGGGAGCCAAGTCCTTCCATGGATTCGCACAGCCTGTGTCGGCGCACACTTCAGGCAGCACTTTTGAAGTTTGAAAAGTAGAAATTGAAAGCTGTATGCACGCTCTCTGAGAGACTTTTTAACATTTTCTCCTCAGATCAGAGAACATAGAATATGTACTGAGAAGGAGAAATGTAGCTCCACTCTTTTTCTTCCCCTCAGTTGCTCCCTTTTTTTCCCCTCCTCCTCTGCACCTCTCCCTCAGCTCTCATCTTTAATTTTCCCTTCCACTTTATTGCGCCGATCCCCTCCTCTACATTGCTTGCCACATACTGTATGCGAGATAAAAGGTGAATGGCAAGAAAGTCTTTCTCTCCATCTCGGACTGCTTCCCTCCTTTGCGCTCGGAGCGTGGACGAGGTGGGGAAGAAGGAAAGAGGAGAGAAGAACAAACAGCTGGCTGTGATAGTGAAAGCAGACGGTCAGAGTCCGGACCGAGCGCCGGCTTTAGACTTTTGTTGTGTAGTCTGGGTGCTTTGGGACCGAGCTTGCAAGATACCGTCAAATACTCTCCTAACAGGCTTATAAGACTCGTGTTTTATGTGGAAATAAAAGCAGCGACTGTAAAATCCCATTTCAAAACATCATAACGTAAAGAGTGAATTAAAGGGCCGATGAACGGTCAGACAAAATAAACAACCGGTCTTTCATGCTTTGTTTTTGGCTCCCGTTTATCTACTGTGTCCATCATAAATATTGTGAGCTTCACAGGACATTTCCTTACATTTACACAGTTCATATCAGGTATAATAATGTAGAGGAAATGTTCCTGTCTTGATGTATTTCAACACTTTATTGTTATTATGCAACTGGATTGGGTGGGCTGGGGCTGAGACTTGTAACTTCTGTGGTTCTGTTGTGGCTCTTGAAAATGTCTTTCTGAATCCTTATGCTGTGTGTTCTAAAAGCTCCAGGTGGCTGCAGAAAACAGAATTATGAAGTTGAAGCTTGAAAACAGTATTTGCTTAGATAGTCACGCAGGATATCTGATGTTTTGATGTTCATCACCTGTGATAGCTTTTTTTTCCCTCCACATTTTTGCAATCGTCTAAACGGTAAAACACCCTCAAAGCAGTCATGGCACGAGAGTCTTAATAGGAAGGACTGACCAATAAGTGTAGGCGTGTTGCCTCAGTAAAAGGTGAAGTGAAACGAGTGTAGTAGAGCTTAACTATCGTCTCTCACACATCAAGTGTGACACTTGGCACGTTAACTCTCCTGGAAAACACAGTTTGAGTCGAGCCAGTTCATAAACTTCAAATGAATCCCAGATTATATATATATTTTTTCAGAAATAAATTGATTAAAGTTTCGCCAAAAGTGGACTCCACTAATGGAGCGTTTTTCTACCGTATTCTCACGCAAGTGTGAAACACTTTGGGCGCAGGGATCCAACCACCAACCCTTTGGATTACTTGCGAAGGTTTGACATTAAGTTAAACAAAAAGAGAGTAAAAGCTCGGCAGAAATTTTGATCTTTCCACATATGCCTGCACCGGTTGGGAACATGCTGGTCCAGAGTCGGCACTACCTCACTGTGGATGCTGCTGCACACATGGTTGCCGTTTGGCTGGAGTCCCAAAGGTACGGTCTGGTATATCTTTCTTTGGGGGAACCATACAGAGGTTAGGGCTTTAAAGGCATCTGATCAGTTGTGATGTGTTAAGATGTTGCAGCTTAGATCTTGTGTGACCTCGGACCATGAAATACCTTTTCGGCTGCGCTCTGCTTTTCATCTCTGCTATAACAAACAGCTCAACGTATATAAAATTATTGGAGCCTCTTAAATCTGGCTTTATTTGAACGGAGCATGGTTGGACAACAGTTCTCCAGATGTTTTCCCACTGCCTTTGTAGTCTCACTTGCCAAGATTTCGTCACCATGTGTCTTTCCTTCGAGAGGTCAAAATGCAGTGCTTCAAACAGAAACGTGTTAAAAGGACTGTGTGTGTGCGCTTTTGTATTTTTCATCCATTTCTTCCTCATGAAATCAATCATTTAAAGTCTCCAAGTTGACACTTGCAGATCCACTCAGGAGCGAAGTAAGTAAAAATACCAGTCGCTTGTGTTGTCGTGAATGCACATTGGTTAGCTGGAAAGTAGATTAAGCCTCCAACTGACCTATTTTTGACACTTGTATAGTTGTCAGCCACTGTCCCAGAGTGTGGTTCGATGTGTAACAAGACCAGTTTAGCTCTGTGTGGGACTGGGTTTATTTGAGCAGTGTGATGTGAACTTTACAGCCACCGACCGTGTTGCTATGTAATTCTGCTCGGCGACGGTCCCCGGGCACGCTGTCCCACAGCCACAGCAACATGTGCAGGGAGGATAAAGACCTCTCGGACAGACCCCATCTTGTGGTGAGAGGCTCAATTACATTTAACTCCACTTTTCTCAAGCTTCCTTTCTCTCCCAATTCCCAGCCTCAGCCTAGAATAGTCCACTTAGATTGTTTCTCAGTGTCATCATTGAGGTGTGTTGGAGCGACGGGTCATCCAGTATCAGCTGAGCTAAGCCAAAAATTCGATTTTCTCTCACTGCATCTAAAAGTACCGTTTCTTGTCCAATAATGATCTGCAATCTGCTGTTCAGGGGCGGGTCTTACTGATGTGTTACCTACACTGTTTTTTTCATCGAGCTTTGAACACTCTTTAGACACTCAAATTGTTGGACGTCAATAAAACCTTAACTTGCATTCATATAAGGAGTCCAGACTCTAAAAGTTGAATGGCTCAACTGGTTGGTCGTTTGCTTCAGCCATTGATAATGCACCAAGGATCTTTGCTTGTTTCTGAAGCTTCTTTTACTTTTTTCTTCCTACGTCAGCTTCATTTTGGGATATATATTTATATTCAAGGCATCCAGAGAATCGAGGTGTCCATTCACACGCCATTGTCTCGACTGTCACAGTTGGCCTCCTACTTCACCGTGTCAGAGGCTAAAAGACATGATCAGGCAGTGGCATGAAGAGATCCAAGGAAGCTTCCTGCTGGCCTTTTAGTACCTGCGCCTCCTCTGGGATCTCTTTCCACATCAGTATTCAGGTCCACTACCTCGGCCCCTTCTCATTCCATCCACCCCTGGATTTATTTTCATACTATGGGGGTATGATAGCCACTTAATAATTCATATTTAGAGTGTATACCCATGCACTGAGAAATTCTGATTCATCCTCCTGAGTAGCTGCCCACCCTCTTGCATCATTTAAGCCTCCAAGTTCTCGCTGTGGCTCATTCGCTCAGGCCCGAGCGCCGCTCTTTGGAGTGGAGCTGTCAAATTTTTTAGCGCGAGAGAAGTTTGCGTGGGTGGACACGAGCGTCTGTTTTCTTTTAGTCAGCATGCTTCTTTAAAGAGCAACACGAGTCCAAGCAAACCCAGTCTGAGATCAACTCAGAACTGTTCCAGGACACTCTTGAGTGGCGTTTTTCTTCCCTCCCCTTCATCCCCTGAAATGCAATTGATTCAATAAATGGTCTCCAATTACATTACAGCAGTGAAAGTCAGTCAGTGCTGTAATGTAATGTAAAACTGGAACCAAAAGAAGACAAAGTGTGTTACATTTACCTAGGAGCTCACTTTGTTACATGTGGTCTTTGGATAAAAACACAGAGATAGCTCCAGTTGTGTTGGAACAAGGAAGAACACATGTATGTAATGGGGAACAGTATCACCTCCTGCTATGCAAGGCTTTTGGAAAAAAAGCAGTCTTTTGTTCATCCTTGCTTTTTGAGACAACATATTCAGTAGGAATGTAGGAAAAACTGATACACCTAAATATTTCCATATGTTTTCTTTGCTATAGTTTATCAATTCTCCCAAGTACTGAATGGATTTGTAGCTGCATTCATTTCCGCTGTTGAATGTTTTCAATTCAGCCCTTTGCCAGGTGTATCCATACTGGGAGCTGACTTGGCTAAACGTACAGGCCAACTTCTCTGCATGAGAAGGCCGTGGAATGATCACAGATTTTCCACCTGTTGTCCAAAGGAGGAAGTGGTTTTGTTTTCAGTCGCCCTTCCAATTGTGCAAAGCTTGACTGAAAGAATCATGGTGCCGCTACTGTAATCATAGGAAAATCGTATGTTGGATTAGTCACTGGTGTGATTTTGGATTTAAAAGAATCAAGATTGACATTAGACCTCCTCTGTTGCAATGTCCCAAACTTTGTGATATCAACAGCTTTTTTAAGGGCTAAATGTTTTCATATTGGTGCGCTTCCTTTGGGTTAAATTTAGAAGTTCGTTGCAAAGGCAAATGTACGCTGTTTACGTGCTGAAAGTTACCCATAATCCTAAACTCTGAGACCCAGTGAGAGCCTGACGACTGTTTGGGCTGCGCTCTCTAACGCTATGTTCTTTCTCAAGTCCCACTTGTCAGGCAGGGAAAGACAAATATAGTTTAAGACAAACCAAAATAAATGGGTGGGTTTAGAAATGCACAGCGCAACAAGCCACAGAGGAAGATGCGGCCCACACCGGCCACATACAAACAGCCTGCCTGTGCCACGGAAATAGATGCTTATCCAGAAAGAGAGAAATGGTAGTGACACCGTCACAATAACAGCAGCCTGAAATGGTGTTCGGTGGTTGAAGTTTCTCACCAGAAACTATCTGACGTAAAACGTGAGCGAGCCAGGGCTGTTTGGGCCTTTTTAGTTGTAAAATGTAAAAATCTATCAGCTTTAATTCAGGATATTTAAACCTACATGAGGGTAAATGGTGATGAATGTCTCTGGTGTGTATGGCGAGAAGGAGCTAAAACAGCACGATTACCTGATGCAACAAGACTGACAGCCAGAGGAAGAGACGATTACTCATGTGCATGGTTGCTTCCTATCAGAAAGCCTCCCAGCTCGGGTTTTAGTGCTGAATACCGAAGCAGAAGTGTCCAGGTCAGAGGAAGAGGCGTCATTCCTTTGTTGATTTGGACGAACGGTGACAGTGTGCCAAGAGGAGCCAAGGGAGGAAAGTTGAGAGTTGCAAAGATGCATGTCGGAGCGGTGTAGGATGTGTTTAAGGGTGGTGCCACAGCGGGGAGGTGTGCAGTTGGAGTGACAGACGAGTTCAAGGAGGGAGCGGGATTACATCAAGGATCGGCTCAGAGCCATTTTTGCTCACAGCGGTGACGGATGGCTCGATAGAGGAGGTCAAGGAGGACTCACAGTGGATTGTGCTGTTTGCAGGAGGCATTGCGATCTTTTGTTAGAGGTGCCAAGGCAGTTCAGAGGAGCCTTGAAAAGTGGAAATTGAAGAGAGAAAATCATTAATTTCTTGGAAATCGGACTTCAAAGTTGTGTCACAGGTGACTGCATCAGGAGGAATTGGGTGCCTGAACAGAAAGCTGATAGCTTGGGTCAAGATGGAGCCCACAACAGCTCCAGCCCATGTTTCCGCATGCAAACATAGTGTTGTGCAAAGCAGTTTGAATGTACACTTCCCTTGTCGGAAACTGGCCTCTCACTTCGCAGCCGTCCCACCTCCACAGTTCTATGAGTGTTCAGCGTAACAGCAGAAAGTCTGCTGGAAGAGGGGAAGCAGGATGAGGCGATGTTGGGAGGTCTCCCAGGAGAGCGCTGCCCGGAGGAGGCGCGATTAGGAGGTGAAGCAGTCAAACGCTCACACCAAATGTGCTGGCACGTCATGATAACCCCAGGCTGTTCTAGGGTAAGGGGACTGACAGGCAGACTCTCCTTATGGCTGACTTCAGCTGGATTATTTATCATCTCCTATAGCCAGGGCCGTGACGGGCCCTCTCCCCCTCCTTCTGCTCATTTGCAGCCGGCACACTTGCACAAGCCTGCATGCTGACACGTGTGATGAAACTCTCACCAAAAAAAGAAAAAAAAAACCCCAAACATGCAGCTTTTTACAAGGTGACTGCACTTTGGCTTCTCTGTCAATAGGAGCATGTTTGGATGAATCCTATTCACTTAGGACCAGGTGGTTTCTCTGAAAACGTTGCAGATACCGCCACACAACTACAGGATTTTTGATCAACTGAAAACTTGACAAGCAAAAGAAAAGTAAAAAAAAAAGGTTGAAAATACAAGATTATAGTGGTTATCAGAAAATGGACCTCGAATTGTGTGACGAATAGAACTGATTTTTGATAATCCAACAAAAAGAGTTCATGTGACTATTGTTCAGTTCTGCTAACTTACAGGTTGCATGCTCAAAACACACATGAACTTGCATGACGCTGTTTATTTGAAGAACGTCCTGTTCCTGTATTCACAATGAAAATCCAGTGTCAGAAAAAACACAAAACAGATTTTTCTTCTTGTGGTTTCACATGAAACTACACAAGCACAAAGTTTTGGGATGGATGAAGTTCTTCTAACTGACATCTGTCCCAATTAATTGACAACAATGTTCTCACAGATTCATTGAATGTGTGCACAAACAGCACAACAAGAAAAATACCTCTCGTGTTTTTATTCACATGGTTCTTTTCAGTGAAACCACGAGACCATGATTGTCCCACCGATTCACTTTTTAATGAACTGCAGTCAGAGCGCACAATCACTAACAGGTGTGTAATCAGCTTACACCGTCCATTCATCTTGCTCTCGAGCAGAGCCGCAAATGCAGACGGAGCGACACGCACAGGCGGCCCGAACGCACGTGAATGGACTTCCAGGAAGCGGCAGAAGCACCTGGTTGCCCGCGGTGCTTATCCTTCACTTCACTCACGAGCTCATGTCAGCTGACAAGATGGCCGTCACTATGAAAACACCCTGGGTGTTGCTGCAGCTGAATGCCTCCTTTGTTTTTGCATTCTTCCGTTGTGTGAACACTGTTATGGTTTCCTCGGCTGATAATTACCGGAGCAGTGTCTGTTTTAAGAAGAAGAGGAATTACTGAAATGCCTGCTGGGCCCATAACCTGCTGTGTGTGTTTGTGTGTGTGCGTGTATAGGTTTTTGTAGCGCTTGACTGTAATAGCACCTGACACCTGCTTTAGTAGCTTTCAAGCGCGGCGAGTCTATAATCTGCCAAAGTTTTTTGACTCGGCAGAAGAAGAACAATCGTCTTGGCAGCAGCGGACGGGAGACGGGTTTTGTTTTCCCAGAGATAATTTGAAGCAGGTCAAAAAATGAGAGCATCCTAATATGATTGCCAGGTGAATTGGATGAGGCCCCTGGGCCAGGGGGCCGCCTTTGTTTTTCCAGCAGCGGTGGCTAGGAGCGTTTGATGGATCCTAATTGAACACATATTTATTGTGCTAGGTTCAGCTGGAGTGTGACGGGTATGATGATGCCTCAATTAGAACCATTAACAGGATCATTATGCTTGCTTTTCTGGAAAGTTTTCTCTTTTTTTCTTTCCTCTACGCGTGTGTGAATAAGCAGCTCTTTTTTTTTCTCTTCCCTTCCTCTTCTTTTTTTTCCCCCTTCCTCTGCCACTGTGATCCTCTTTACAAAGCACAAGTGCCCAGCGGCCATCTGGGCAAATCGCCTCATGCTTTGACGAGAACCGATGATGGAGGGGTTTGATTCGTCAGTTGTCGTGGAGACACAATGCAATAACAATCCTTTTAGGCCCTGAAAGAGAAACGCCAGAATGTGTGAAACAGCCGGGAGGGCGAGGAAAAACTGCCCTTTTGAGGCGTCTGCTCGGGAGGCAGCGGCTGAACACAAAGTTATCTCCACTCCTGTCTTCAGGGCAAAAATGTGAGCAGTCACGGGAGGCATGCGAGAGAGTGTCAGAGCCAGTGGAGAACTTATAGCTTGTTTAGGGCTTAGGAGAGTGTTGTGACCGTAGAGGCCTGTGTAGCAGCTGATAGGTTTGAGTGTGTCTAACCCTGTGATCTGTGTGCTAACATTGGCCTACTGGGGTAAGATCAGTTCCTCAACTCTCTGCCTTTGTCCCCTGTGAAGGGAGGCTTACCCGAGGACCCCCTGTTTACTCTGGCCCATACAATGGCGAGGTCTAAACTCCCTTTGTCGGGTGGATTTAGGCTAGATTTACTTCAATTTGATCTAGGAGGACCTCTTTTCATCAGCCTGGAGGTCTAATGCCCTTAACTGGCTTAACCTGGCTCCCCCATGAGCCGAGGGCTCTCATGCCCACAATCTCTTGCCTCTTTGCCACTCCTCCTTACTTCCCCACCACCATCGTCACCCCCCCCCACCCCCGAGACTCTTCAGTTGTTGCTGTGGTTTGACTGTGGCAAAGCATGCTGGGGGCACACTTGGTGACACCCGAAACTTAGGTTTAACATGCCCTAAGCATGCTGGGATTCAGCATAAAGCATCAGCGACGAAACGCGTCCAGTGTCTAAACATGGTGTGGAAAAAGTGGCACCCTGAGAATGACCTGGAAGAAGCGTCCTTTTAGCACTCAGCCCCCAGATGTAGAACTTCCAGAAGCGGCTTCGCGGGGCTCAAGCTCTTCTCTTTGGTATCCTTGAAAACAGAAGTTAAAATATCCACTGAAGTGTCTTTTCTCATGAATAAAGATGAGAGGGAGAGAGCAGCCTCCCTCTGTAAGAGCGCGGCTACTCTTTCACCAAACATGTTTTCAGGATAGAGTTATAAAGTGATAAAAGTGTGTTTTTCAGCGAGGCTTTTATCACAGCTGTCAAGCATCATCATTCACCCTGTACGGGGCCAAAGCTCATGTGTAGCGATTGACCCTCTTCCTCTGCAGTTTCTTTTTCTCTCTTTTTTTTTTCCCACACAACCTTATCATCTCAGTTTGCAGTAATCCAGATGGACTGTCCTTTTTGGAACACGTAGAACTTCCTCCTGGCCCGGACCGGGGCCTCCCGGCCCACAAATCAAACACCCAACGTGCGAGGGGGGGAAAAAAGCGCAACGCCGCGATACCGTTTGTTTCCCCCGATACGCCCGCCACTTCTTTATTGCTCCTCTTTCGACACAGCCAGGCTAAACACAAAAAGTGGTCTCCCATTGTTGCCGTGTGCAATTCAAACCCTGCCTTTCCCAAATTTTGTATTCATGAGGAGCAAAAAATATTCTTTTCAAAAAGTTGTTTTGAATTGCAAATTTCCCCCCAAATCAGCACCTAGCAGAGCGCGGAGTGCTGGAGAGTAAATGCAGGGACAGTATGGCGCTTATCCCTACCCCTGTAAGCTTCCCCACACTGACACGCCGGCTGCCAGGCTGTACTCTGACATATGTGCCCAAATTGTCATGGCATAATTATGTAACCTAGACCATCCAGATTATTCAAATGCAGCCTGGAAGTGTCATCTTCAGTGCCGGTGAAGGCTCCTGAGACCTGTCACCTCCTGAATTGGAAATGGTTAAATTTCCCGGATGGGTCCCTCTCCCTTGTTCCCGCCCGCTCCCGTCTCCCTCTCCCCTCCAGCTTGGCCTAATCCAGCGGCGCGGCGTCGCTGCAGCATCAGTGTTACCTTTGATGGGCCCGGATTAAAGCAAATCTCCATTCCTTTGGTGCATTTCAAACGCCGCCTGAACAATGATGCCAGCCAGGGGCGACTTAATGAGGCCTGCGAGTGGACTGGCAACGAGTGACTCGAGAAATCAACCTGATTAGAGGCAGCGATATTATCTTTGCACCTCCCTCCTCCTTTTCGCTGCCACACTCGTGTGTGCGCGCGCGTGTGTGTGTGTGCGTGTGTCTGTCTGTCTGTCTGTCTCTCTCTTCCATCTTTTTTTACCCCACTTTTTTTTCACCATATTCCCTCTTTGAATTTTCCAAGACTCCCTAATTTTTTTTGCTCTCTTTTTCCCATCTCTCTCTCTCTCTCTCTCTCTCTCTCTCTCTCTCTCTCTCTCTCTCTCTCTCTCTTTCTCTCTCTCTCTCTTTCCTCCTGGTCCCCAGTGAGTGAGGCCTGACTTAATTAGTGGGCTGGAGTGTGAATGTGCCTTTCACAGGGTGTTAATGAAAAGCTTTGCGCTTTCCCTTTCAGTGTATTAGTGACTGAGTGCACCCCCCCTCCTCCCCCACTACCACCCTCTTTGCGTCCTCCTCCTCCTCCTCCCCCCACCCCCCCGTCCCCTCCACGCACTTCTCCTCAGCCCCTCTGACCGGAGGGAGGTGTTATTACAGGGGCTGTTGACTCTGCGGCTTTAGGTTTTGGGTCTCTGTTGTACTGAGCTGATAGCTTAATTAAACATGCAAATCGGATCTATCGAACACGTCTTAACAACCATTCTCTGTGTAGCTGTTATGTCGTGTCAGATGGTCTTTCTTTGTGTTTGAGCCTTTTTGGAAAAAAAAAGAAAAAGAAAATCTAATTATACAATACCAGCTCATGTGAACATGCTGTTCCATCTCAAGGTGAATTAAGTCAAACATATACCTGATTGATTTTCAGGCGAAGCAGTTTGTGCTTAGTTCTGCTGGCCAGTGGTCACATTCTAAATCCTGCTGTTATCACAGGCGTTGGAGGGAGCTGAATGAGGACAAGCCAAAGTCTGAGAGTGACTGTGATTTAATAGTCAATGGATATGTCCAGTCTGGAGTTACTATCAGGACATTTGATGGTTGCTTCTCTGATTGGATGGGAAGTATTTAGAGAGTAAAACAACAACAGTATAAATGCAATTATTTTCTTTGATGTGGTCATATGGGCCTAATAAAAACTTGACTCGTTCAAATAAGTTTACAAACAAATTCATTGCATTTATAAATGAAGTGTTAATCTTTGTAACTTGGTAGTTTGTTCATTACAAGTTCTACAAAGTTATATATGAATATTAGAGCATTTATTCATGTTTTGCTTTATATTAAGATACTCAGGGAAGAAAGGTACATTTCTTCATCACATCATGCTAGTTTTAAAACCATCAGCAATCCTCATAGACAGACAATAGAGAGACACGTCAGTTTGATGGAGAATCAAAATCGACAGTTTTGAGAAGCTTAAAAATGTGACTTTCATGTGTCTCAAAGACAAAAAGCTAAATCAGATGAGGTCAGTAATCAGTAATTCACATGTGCCATGAATGACACAGGATTTTCCCTTTCCCTCTGAAATCAGTCAATATTGTTTATTGAGGGAATTGATCAACCGGTAGACACAATCACTCACCAAACCCAAGTGGTTTCAGTCCAATAATCCAACAGAAATGCAGACAAAGTGCATCTTTTCATCATGTCAATCATGACATATTTATTGCTCTCTTTATTTTTACTCTGGGTATAAATGTTGGATACTTTCATCAATTAACTGATAGTTAATTCAGCATGTCTTTTCTTGGTTTTCCAAATGTCACCCCCTGAAATCACTACATAACTCATTCAGCTGAATTATGTTTGAAATCTGAATATGTTTGCACCTCGGATGATTTGTAGTACAGCACCTGATACGTCTTGTTCTTTTGTCATCTGTCAATCACCGGCTGCTGTTTTGATGAAGCTGTCTTTCTGGTAGACTCTCTAATGGCAGCTCTCAGCCAGGGAGCAAACTAATCCCGTGTTGCTGGGATGTATAATGATATCCCAGGGCACTATAGGATGTTCCTCTCGGTATGGTGCCAGCTTCCTGGACCGCTGGCGCAGCTCTTTACGGGGCCTGGCCCGGGCCCAGCACCCACAAGCCAGCCCGTAGCCTTTAGGCGACAGACAGGTTTTTTGTACGGCTTTGCCTTGTCACTTCCCACCAAGGCCGACACAAAGCAATGACACAAAGAGCAATTTCTTGGCCATTGCTTGTCATCAAGCTAATTGAGAAAGGAGGCTATGTTTGGAGTCTGGGGACGGCACACAAGCACATGTGGCAGAGGGCGTACTTTGTGATTGGCAGTGGCCATGTGGGAGAAAGACTACTTATGTGTGTGTGTGTGTTTGTGTGTGAGCCCATTTCCGTGTGTGTGTGTGTGTGTGTGTGTGTGTGTGTGTGTGTGTGTGTGCGTCTGGGTCTGTGTGCGGGATAATCCTGGAGAATCTCTCTCTTTGAAGGGGAACAGATGTAGATTTACATATGTGGAGGGTCCCCAGCCTGTGATGAGATTAGCTGGTCGGGATCCTTCTTCAGAGCGACTGCAAGGTGCATATTTAATAAATGCCTGGAGCTAGGCTGGGGCGTGCAAGGCTCGGCCCTCAGAGAGCCACGGGACAAAGGCAAACGAGGCCCATGGCAGGCTGGCCCATATGGGAACAGGGTTGCTTACAGATTGCCGTGGCCTTTCATTGGGTGTGGGACAAGGCTTTAAGGGTTTAGATACAGAGAGGGGAGCACTCGGCGGGCCACTTCTGCATCCTCTCCACAACGAGAGGTAATAAAGGGATTTTGAGCTTGTAGTGCCTCATCTGGGTGCTTGTTTGCTTGCTGGGGGCTTGTGTAAGAGTGGAAGAGCACTTTGCATGTGTGAGAAGGTAAATGTGTGTGCAGTGTGTGTGTTTTGTGGGCCGAGCACACATGTGTTTGGCCGCAACTCTATGCCCTTTTGTGCCCAAAGCATGATGCAATCAATTAAGTGCACAGAAACAAGTATGGTCAAAGAATGTATATAATTTAGAAAAGCATAAACAAATTAAAAAAGGTTGCGAAGGATGAACCTGTTGTGAGAGAGAATTTCACACAGCAGTCAAAGCGACAATGACGGGAAACCTCATTTGCACTCATCTGCTCATAAATAGTCTTTTTCTCAGATGCGGAAGCATCTCAGGTGTACCGAGCGTCATCCTTCTCCTGCCTCAGCTCAGGTAGGCTGTCGAGCGTTGTTTACACAAAGAACAAGCAGTACAAGTGTCCCCATATTTCCACAACTTCCCATTGGACTACTACAAGCTTTTCGAACAAGGAACGCCGAGAACAGCAAACCACAACGTGTGTAAACCACAACAGCTTGTGTACATCTGTTATGAATCCCGACCTATTAATGGAGAAGTCGTCATGCAGTGATTTCAGCGGGATGTTTTGGCAAGCCGCTGTTGTTCCAGAGTTTGCTTCCACAGAAACCCGAGTTAATAAGTTTTAATCCTGCAACGAAGTCACAAGTGTCGTACTTTTCCTAACAAGTATCAAGACATCTGTGAAAACTTTTACTTTATCTCGCCTCATTGTTATCCATGTCTTTTTTATCCTCATGTTGCGCCATTGATTTTTCCTTTTTTTCTTTTCAATGAGAGCATAACAAAGATAAAACATATCCCAGAAATCCTTGGTCTTGTTCTAAGACTATCCCAATGAGCTGTTCCTTATTCATTGGGGAAGCAGCTCATCGTTTTAAAGGGATTGTGGAAGAAAGGAGTTTTGGAGGAGGCTGTAATTTCCATTTCTCTCTCTCTCTCTCTCCCTCCCTCTCAGTTACTCTCTCAAGGATTTTTTTTTCTTCCATTTTGTGGAGGGACTGTGTCCACTCAGTATGGTTTGATCATCCCCGTCTCACAGGGAAAGGAGAAAGTGAGTTGGAGTAGAAGATAAGAGAAGACGGAGACAGTGAAAAAGGGAGCTGGACTCTCCCTGCGGTGCAGCTTTCCTCGGCGCAGCCCGGCATAATTCAAATATGTGGATGAATACGTACCGTTTTTACCTCTCCAAAGCAGTCACCGAGGGTGAAGTGTAACACCACATCCCGGCTCTGAGGTCTCTGGCTTGTTTACCTCGAAATGTAGTGTCGGGTAGAACTGGGAGATGAGCTGAATTATTATTATTTTTTCTTCCACTTGATTTTCTGTTACTTCCACATCTGTAGATGCATTAGAAAGAACAAACATGCGTACAGGGGGGCTGCAGTGGGGGGGGGGTGTAAATGGAACCTTATCAGTGTAGAGGAGGAGGAGGATATGCAAGGATGATATTACAAGAATTCACCAGGTGGCAAAGCAAGGTTTTTGAGGGAATTTGGGGTTAAAGAATTACAGAGAGAATAAGGGGTGAGGGGGATAGTGATAGAGAGAATAGAGGAGGAGGAGAGACCCAGTGAGTGCATGGGAGGGCTTGATTAGAGAGAGAGAGGGGGGGGGGGTTACGGTGGTTGGGGGGTGGCCTCCCCAGCATTCTCAGTGGATGTGGCAGCCCTCTGTGGACCTCCTTACACAGACACCCCGGCTAATGAATCAGACCTGGTTTTCTATCAGTCAGAAGAACTCCATCTCAACGTCTCTGTGCTCGCCAGAACAAAGCACACCTCCATTAATATTTTAGCGTTCTTTTTATCTCAATGCTAACACCGCTCAGCACGATTTTTGTTCGGGAGCCGCTGAAAGAGAAATATTGAGAAAGATGGAGAGAGGGAAGGAGAAAGGAGGAGAGACAGACAAAAAAAAAGACGGGGCGAGGAAGACCTGATGTTCTCTGGATTTTTCTGCTTGTCTGGTGTAATAGTCCCATTGGTAGAAGAGTTGCTTTCTCTGTGCCGCCCAGCAGGACATCAAAGAAGAAACCTGATATCCAAACTACTGTACACACTGTAGAAGCATTTGGACGAGTCCGACACGAGGCAAACCTGTCAGTCTGATTGCATTCGAGCCAGCTGCAGTGCTCGTCTGATAGCGAAACTATAGTTCTTGTCAGTGCTGATATTTACATGGTTTTTCATGCAGTAGTAATGCAAGAGTCACTCACGGCAGCGCTGGATTCCAACAGCCTGAAAGTTTGCTACAAATGGAGCCCCAACAAAGGAACGGTGTTCTCTAGTTGGAGGAAGCTGATCTGAAGTTTCCTGTCACTTCTTCTGATCTCTCATCTCATTCCTGCCTCCTGTCTTTTCCCCAATTTATACCTCGGAGACAGTAACCGATACAACCGGGGAAACGCGCACTTTTTCAGCTCTATCCTCCTCCTCTCTCGTCGCTCCGACTCTCCACTGAGAGGAACCGAGGGGATAGCTACCAGATCCCCATCTGGCCTCAGAGATCTGAACCCCCAGAAGCAGCTCCTAATTTTTTTTTCCTTAACTGAATTATCACACCAGCTCCCTGTGGGATGTCACGCTGCCCTAATAAAAGTGGAGCGAGGTAATCCAAAAGAACCTACTGGCAAGGGCAGCGGAGGCACTTAGCCATGCCTATTATCACCATGGACGTTTAACACACTTAATCTGCCATTAAACAAAATTATTGCACAGCCCATGAATGTAAAAAGCAATAAAAGAAATGGAGCACGTGATGTTTTGCAAATGTCACAACTCTCACATCTCAAAACTCTAGCTTTGTTTGAGATGGAAAAAAA
>JAUESF010000001.1:6826780-6842695 GCA_032274765.1 Malacoctenus tetranemus | reverse complement strand
CACACACACACACACACACACACACACACACACACACACACACACACACACACACACACACACACACACAAACAATACTACAACTTCATAATTTACCAATGCATTTGCTGAACGTTGCAACTCCAATTTCCATTTTGAAAGCCAAAATTGACTTGCGTTAGCTTATATAGATTGCGATAGCAAAACATGTCTCAGTGTGGTTTGTGTCTGATTACAGAAAATGTGCAACTTTTGGACCAGTTTGGTGTTTTCTTCACAAAGAGGCGGCGCATCGGGAGGCATAAATTGTTGTTTTGATGCACCGTGGTGCGTTTTGTGTGCGTACATCCCCTACAGGCCTGGTGTGTGTACTGCAGTTAGCTTCTGTGTTTTTCCTGATTCCAGTGAATACGGCTGTTGCAGCTCTGCAACTCTCTAATATATCTTATTCCTAAAACAAAATATAGCAAGACTGATAATCACACAGGTGCTTGTATTCTAACATACACTTGATGGTGGAACGCAACGGACTTCAAAAATACATCAAAATTAATAAACACCATCCATGTCGCCCTCACATGACTTCCTGATCCCCCCCCCCTCCCCCAAGCAGGCCACAAACTGGGGTGTTTGGAAGTGGGCAGTGTTGGTTTTTGTCCCACCTCTGGGACTAATCACCTAATGAGGGCATTAGAGGGGTGTTGGGGTCACAGCGATTTGTATTAGCGTGTGTGCGCGTGTTTGTGTTCGGTGCAGGTGGTATCCCCCGACACACATGGACCCCTGGGAGATATCCCAGGGACCAGAGCAGGCTCCGGGGCCTAAGCTGTGCCCAGTCACAGAAACTGCTTGGTCGGTGATGGATACCTTGCCCCAGGGAGAACGGCCACGAGAGCACTTAACCGTGAACGCACCCACACACACACACACAGGCATACACACACAGACAAATGCTCCACAGACACAGCGAGATCTGTGGCCCAGACACCGAGCAGACAGAGCGCACAGCGAGGTGGAAATGAGATGTTTAGCTTGATGATGCATGACATCTGTAATGCATTCTAATTCTCCCCATCGGAGCACTAGTCCTTAAGAATGATTGATGATGTTGTTTCATCGTCTCAGTAAACACAGCTTAATAAATGAAGACCATGTCTGATCATCCACAACTTCACTGATTCCTCCTGAATTCAGTGTGGTGCACAAAAAACCCCCATAGAAATCATTAATTTTCATGGCGAGTAAAACCAAATCCCATTTTTTTTTCTACTTATGTATGACATGATAACCCCCCCCCCCTCCAGCTCGAGTCTACAAGAAAGCATGGGATTTTATTTCCTGTTGACCCTCTATGTAATATTTCCTTCCAGGTTGCCCGACTGTAAAACTGCTTGTTGGACTGTTCGGTAAACGCTGCAGAGAGTAGTAATTTCACTATCATCGCAGCAACGCTTTGCAGACAGTGTTATTACATGTGTGGTGCGGCCAACTCTGCTATTATCATTACTTAACCTCAGTGCAGTTGTCCTGAGCGTAAGCCTGCCGTTAACATTAAATGTTAATCGCCCGTGCAACCAGGCAGCCTGTGGTTGGCGATAATGTTGTATCCTGCATGTTATTGCACATCCCTCCCCCATGTAACTGGCTGATACATTTCAAATCAGATAGATACTGCACCAGGTTCTTGTTTGTATATATAAATATATAAAGAGTGTGTTTGTGTGGAGCTGAAACACTGCATGTGTGGGTTTGTGTAGTCCTTTGTCATTTGAATTTTGGGTTCTGGAAGCAGTTTTTGTATTCATAACAGTGAGGCTCCTCAGCACAGCTTCGGCTCCACTTTTGTATGATAAATCCATCACATCCCACATACAACTCACCTTTGTGAAACTCCTCCGCATTACTGTGCCGCGGCGCCGCGCGCTTTATCCATACAGTGCGTTCTCAAAGTATCGATGGATTCGGCAGACACTCTGCAGCGCTCCACAGTCGCTCCGTGCAGGTACCCCCAAGACATGAGTTGACATACACGGTTGTACAGTGAGCCGCTGTAATCCTCAGGGGACGAGGGCACTGAACACACCTCACGGCAGACCCAGCAGCTGATGACTTCAGAGTGTCTTGTGAGGTTTTTTTGTTTTTTTACAACAGGGGACCATCACCTCATGGGAGCAGGGGGGATTAGATTGGGTGCATTACCCAGTGGAGAGCTGCATTCTCTGCGTATGCTGTTTGCTATCGAAGGCAGAAGGAGTGTTGGTTATTAGAGGGTTTTCAAGGCCAATGAAAAGACCATTCTCAAGCAGTTCAACCTTACTTATGAATGGGATGAAAACTGAATGTATGCGACTCCAGTGGTTCTCCATTTTTTGTTGTTCCCATTAAACATTATGTATTTTAGGTGTTGTTGTCTTTTACTGTAGTTTTATAGCTTCAATTATGAAAATCAAGGAGAAATCTAGTCTTTTTTCCCATTCCTTTAACCCAAGGACATAAAAATCCCAATCAACATTTTAAATATACTTTTTTCAAGTCAAAATAATTGACAAAAGACTGATGCACACAGGCACACACAGATACACAGTAGATCAGTAGAACTTGGCACATCACAGCAGCATTGTCGATTTCTGTTCAGCCACATTTTTATTTTGTCAGAATAGCTTCATTGTTGACAGAAACCTCCCCTGCTAAATTAGGTACCTGTTTAGTGTGGTGCTGACAGCTCTTGACGACACACACAAAATCAGCACAAATTAACCAGGACTGCACAGACCAAATTCAGTGAAAATCTAAACCGTGTGGTCCACAGCAAATTACAGTGAGAGAACCGGGCCTCTGATATGATAGCACAGAGAAATTAGACGTTATTACAGGTGAAGTTCTGTGGTTGAGGACGTCCTAATCACAAGCCGTGACTACAGTCAGATTACAAAGCGTGAACACCTTGAATCACAACGCTGCGCAGACTAAACTTGATGTACCACTAATTAAATAAGTGCGTACAGGAGTATAGTGAGAGCCCCTTTTACTTCTTTTCAGATGTCCTCGCCCATTTATTTGTGTTTTCTTGCTAACTGGTGGATGAGTGAATCGTTCCCAGGCTCGCTTTGCCTCGACAGGCTTTGATCGTACTTCTGTGTTGTTCTTTGTGCACGTTTGAGAGTTGCGTTGGCGTTACGACTTTCTAATGCAGTGCTGAGACAGATCACGTCTCTGACCAGATGTGTTCAGATGGACACATGGAAACATCAGCTGAATGCTTTTGAGGAGTTTGGGCTAACCGGCGTAGTGAAAGACCTGCATGCAAGATCCCAAATGGAGCATAATCACATTTTCTGGCTCTAAAATCTGTATAATACCATAGGTTTATTAAGTGAAAAAGAAATAGCTTTTCAATGTCAGCTTTTCTGACAAACAGTACATGCTTCAACACCTTCTGCTTCTAAGGCTTTGACAGTTATTTTTGTGTAAGTAATCCCACTGACATCTGATTTTATTCATTTCAAGCTTTTATTCTTTTAAATAAAATGTACACAGTAAAAGTAAAGAGGAACAAAAAAAAGCATTTTTTAATGTTCATGTAGCTGTGAGTGTCCCATGTTGTTGCAGAGAAACTCTTGTCTGTTCAGGTATTGGAGGCTCTGGATTGTTGCCTCATCTTCTCCTTCGTGTTCACCCATTCATTTGCTATTTGGTAGCCTGCTCTCTGACCCATTGTAAAAACAGGTTGACACAATGTTAGAGTCAAGATTTGATGGATGTTCTTCATGCAGCCACTGAAACCACAGTGCGAAATAAACCAGATGATCCACTGGCTCTCCAGTGTTGCCCTACAGTGGTGACTCAAAACAAGCAAGTCAGTCAATGTGATGATGACTCTGACACTTTGAATACAGATCCTCACAACAACCTTGATCATTGTAATAGTAGCTGTATGAATTGATTTGAGGTCACCTGAATGGATATAAACAAGCAGGAAATCCCAATGGATTTACGAGTGGTATATCTCACATATTGTATTGATATATATTCTACATTTACTTTTCGTATTAACGGTCTAGAGAGCGACTACAAACACCTGGGCTGGAAAGAAAGCAAAACACTTCAAGCAGAAGAGTGCTGCAGGAGAACACCTGGGTGAGATGATGTACAAAACTGACACTGTTAAAAAGAAATCAGCACTTGCCAGCCACTGGGATATTCTCTGCTACAAGGTTTACAGACTAACAAATTAAAGGAATAGAGAATGACAATGTGACTACATATGCTTGCCTTTAGTGTCAGTTTCTTGGCCCAGAGCCCAAAATGAAGAAAAACCCACAGAAAAAATGCACGACATGAAAGTTCAGGTTTGGTAGAACAGTAGGTAGCTTATTAAATCCTCTTTGATCCCGCTGTCTTTGATATCTGCACTCTCATAAAGAATTCACTTTCAGTAGTAAATATATGTAGTTCAGAGAGACATCATGACACACACCCCTCATTCCCTTACAGTCTCTTTAAATTATACAAAACAACCTGGGAAAATATGCAGGTCAGAAAAAAAAGAAGTATCACAGAAGAAAAAGAAGAAGTGGGTAGATTCATTTCCTTGACTTCGTTTCGTTTGGGATTTGAAGGATTTGCAGGTTACGCAGGCACTTAGCTTCTGTGTTAAGTTCAGAACAAGTTCACTCCAGCCCAAGGGAATTTATTTGTTTGGTGATGGATGATTGTGAAAAAAAAATACAAAAAACAGCAGAATACTAAAGCAAAAAAAATCACCCCAAAAAATAGATCAACATCTTATTAGCTCTGGATTTTTAGCAAGAAAAACAGCCTCAGCAATTATTCAGCAATCTATTTCATTTGGTATTTTATGATGACAACATTCACCTCAAGAAGCCACCAGTTATTGTAAACCTTCACTGACACAGTGCTTTAACAGCACCTAGCACTGGGACCAAGAGATTTACAATAGAAATGTTAGAGGATGCAAAACTATCATAGGAAAGGAAGTAAAATATGGCACCGAGTTTGTAAATAGCAAGAAATGGGAAACTGGAATAGAAATGCAAATACAGAATAAAAAATATATTAATAATGATACAAAATCTACTTTGTTTGAACTGTCTCTTTCTTATCACACACAGGTGGCACAGCAATCACGACACACTGCGCAAAAGTTTCTTGGTCAGTCAGATGCTCGGAAACTTGGTGGTGGAGTGCGGCTGAGTTTTCCAATATTGTCGGGTTAGCCGGAATGAAAAGCCCTCCGCTCGTGACCCCCATCCCCCAGTTGCCATGGCGTCCCCCTGTTTGTGATTGTCCCAGTTTTCTGGGGTGCAAATAATGAGCAGCATCTATCAGAGCGCTGCCATCCCACCCTGTCCTGTCCCAGGCTTTACCCTGACCTGGCCATGCCATCCTGCTGAGCCCGCCGTGCCCGGGGGCCAGCCGTGTTTGTTTGCCCTGCCCACAGGATGACACCGTGCCGGGGGGAGATGGAAAGGTCACGGCCGCCCCCGACCCGACCTCTCACCCCTCCTTCTGCTTAATGCCAGGGCACTCGGGGTGTGATGACTGGGTAGCACACATTTACTCACAGGTTGATAAATGAGCGCGCACGCTCACACACACACACACACACACACACACACACACACACACACACACACACACACACACACACACACGAAACAAAAAGAAGCCACTTGAACCCACGCGGCGAGCAAAACTTCCTTACGTGATGGCTGCGCCTCATTCTCTCACTGCGCCGCAGTTCTCAGCCGTTTGATGAATCCAGACGTTCTCGTGGACTTTTGTTGGCTTTTTTGTCTGAAGAAACAAACCAACAAACAGGGATTCCGCACCAAAGAGACGACTCCACTTGATGTCTAAGTGAAAGTTTACTTAATTGGAGCTGTAATCTGCTGCGTTAGCGGAGCCAGAAAGAGTCAACCCCAGCGTCCTCATTAAAAAAAAAAAGAAAAAGTACAAGCCTACTTTTTGAACAGCGAGTTAGAGAGTTGATTAGAAAGCCCGCGCCTGTTGTGAGATCCATTTCTTTCATTGTTCTTTGCTGGCTCAATACAGCCCGGCATTTTCACTGTGCATCCCAATTACCTTGGTGCAGATCAAGAAAGGTGCCAGATTAACTAGAGAAACCTTGCTAACACAAAGAGAATTCCTAACTTAACACGATGTCATTCCTCATTGATAAGCCCCGTCAGAATTTCCGTGGCTTCTCCTTTCTGAATAATTAGACGGGAGGGTGGTAGTGTTGGGGGGGGGGGGGGTCTGGGGTTTGGATTCAAATACATATACGGAAACTTCAGGAAGCGTTAGATACAGAGTGCAATGCTCTATTTAATATTTCACAAATTTCCTTTTTCATTTAAGCCCATGAATATTTGTAATGGGTTCCTTCAACATCCTTTTTCAAGCTTTCGCTGGAAGGAAAAAAATAAAACCTCCACATGAAGCGAAGAGAGTTGGTGCAAACCCCCGCGTTTGATGTAACGCACAGGATGTTGCAACTGGCCAAAATTCCTCGTGACACGGAGGTTAATAATTAAGCTCAGCCGGACTGTTGCTGTCCACCTACTCGCTTGGAGCGTCAGGCCCTTTTTTTTTTCTCCCTCTGCCAGGGAGAGTTTCATGTTAATGCGTCAGCGGAGGCTCTCCCCGCCGAAGTTGCGCCGAGCAAAGTTTCGGCGCCTCCCGCTCTCTGATCGGGGCTTCTGGCGGTCCCTCCTGCGGTAATCATCGCACACCATTTATTTTCCTCGGTGGCCGCTAGTCTTTGTTAGCAGAGTTTAGCCCTCTAATGGGCATCAGGAGCCCACAGAAGCAAGGATCCACCTTATTAGGGGGCCACTTACTTTCATGTCGTTCACCACGGACTCGTTTGCATGAAGGATTCGGCCTCACACGATGTCTTGCACATTTTGTGCAGGCGTATCGTTTTTTTTCTTTTTTTTTTTTGTGGCGCTCTGGGGGCATTTTAAGTGTCATCATTTAGGCTTTAGAAGCCCAAGTGGAAGTGAGGAGGGGCCGCCTGTAATAATGACCATCACCCTTTCCTGTATGCTAAACGACATTACATCTTTTCCTCTCAATTTGAGATTTAAAATGGATTAGTTTCCCCGCGAATAATGTCTTTTAGTAATGGAAACTCTTCAGAGGCCGGGCTGAAAATACACACACACGCGCGCTCACACACACACGCATATACATCATGTTATTATCACACTCCAGGGGAAGTCTTATTAATCTTTAGAGTTTTTTTTTTTTTTTTTCGCCCTTCTTCCTCATTTGGAGGCAGCTCATGAACAATTCAGCCGCTGCCTGCTAATGGTGTTTCACAAGGCTCTGTGGGATATCTTTTATACATCAATAAGGGCAATTATCAGCTTAACCGTGAAAGCAGTGTCGCCAGCTCAGCCGTGCCCTTCTCTGCTGTGTTCTTCACCGATGCACTGTCAGAGTTAAAGGGGTCTCATTGACTTCAGGGTCTGCCCGTTGAAATCAAAGCACAATTAATATGTTAGTGTAACTTCATGCTGATTTCTTCAGGTTAGAAAGTGTAAAGGAACCCATTTATTTACATGTTTAGTTTGCTAGAACAAAAATAATGTTTGGTTGAAAGTAGTGAAGCCAACAGATGTTCATCATGGCACGAACCAGTTGAACATGGATTATTTCTTGCTTTTCCCCCTCGTTTTGCTGATTGAATTGTCACTGTGCTGATGTTTTTTCTCATGTTACCCTCCTGAATGATGTGTTTAGGTGCTTGGCACAAGAGGGCACTACAGCCACACTTACCCCCAGGGGATGCCACCCCACCCCTCCCCAACTGTCGTGCCCCCCACGCCACTCCATTGTTCAGAGGGGAGGATTGGCGCAGAGGGGGCAGCCGCGCACAGCTGGCAGCATTAGCGGCTTAACCCTTGATGCTAATGCTAATATAGGATTGGGCATGGAGCAGGCACTGTGAGCCCTGTGACCGCTGGCGAGCACGGGTTGAGGAGGGTGGTTGGGGGGTGAGGGGGTCTGGCAGCGGTGAGCTGATCCAGTCTTGGACTAACCGGGCAGACGTGGCAGGGAGAGCTGACTGGAGTCTGCCACCACTTGGGTTTTCACTCCAGCGTTGCTAATGCAGTCAAACTGGAGACACAGTCTGTGGTTTGGATCAAAGAGTGTTATCAAACTCAATGATGGTCAATGTTGTTTCAATGCTCTCTTTCTTTTATGAACTCTTTTTGGTTTGAAAAAAAGAATACAACACTTCCTATGTTCTATGCTCTGGAAATGATTCGAAGATAAATCAAACCCAAGTCAATCGTATTTTTTTTGTTTTGTGCAGCAGAATCTCCCTGTTAACTTGAAGCACTGCCCTCTGGCCTCCACCCGATCCCGTGCTCCAACCCCCTCCCCCCTCGCATCCCTGCCACCATCACTCCCGGTGCCAACCATTGCTCCACTCCCTCTTCTCTGTTGCTTGATCCCCTCATTGGCTGCCCAGCTGTGCTCAGCTGGTGAGACAACACCAGCTGGCCAGACAAACCTGAGGTAGTTTAGTGGCTGCCGAGCTCAGCTTGCCCTCGGAGGCCCACAGGCCTTTGTGCCCAGTTCCCACAGCAGCTCCAAACCTCTGTTTATGAACAAGAAGGATCAGACCAGGGCTTATATTTATAACCACACCACCATGACCGCCGCCGCACCATCGCAGTAATCACCACTGTGCATTGAGCCTGAGTGGAGCAGACACTTGGCCCGCTCCAGATGGGCACCGGCCAGCTTGGCCCCTCAGCCCAGTGGCTCTGAACTGAAATCATAGATGGGCTTTGCCCCTGCCAGCAGCTCTGAACTGGCAAACCAGTTGTTCAGATCTCGGGGATGAAAAAAAAAAAAAAACCCAACACAAAAAAAAAAAACTCGGTGGAACATGATGATAATGTTTCAGCCTAATCATTTGAAAGGTCAGTTTTGCTTTGTTCCCTCCCGTGCTTTGTACGGTGATTTGTGAATGCAACGTTTCGAATTGCCACACTACTGTTCTTGTGGCGAGCGTGTCTGTCATACAGTTTGGCAGACTGGACGGTTTTGTTCAAACTGATGAATTTAAATGGCCGCCAGAAATGTTAAATATATTTCCAAACCAGGAAGATTAAAAGGCTTAGTTTGAGTCAGCAGCTTTTATTTTGGTCTCTTTCTCGATGTGGATCTGCTAATCGCTTCCTTTTGTCAGCTAATTCTGGTTCACTTTCTCTTTCCAAAAAGCACTTTGCCCAAACATTACAGTCTTTCAGTTAAGCAATTTGTCCCCAGACATGGGTTTTACAAGGTTTTGGAAGAACATTTCTTTTTCTTCCCCCTCTTTCTCTGAAACAGATTTGTTTTCCTGTCATGACCTCTGGAAAGATGCAGTTGTGGTGGCTCGAATGTGGAGGGGGGGCGAAACTGAGGACCAGTCAACCACAGGGCTCGCCACAACAACCTGACAATGCTACATTTCCTCGCAGTCAGTGATCGAGGAGACAAATCCAGCCAAGGCACACCAGCGAACACATCCCTTAAAGCGTCCCTCTGCATGTCGAGGTCAGCTTGAGTGGTCCCGAGGTGCAGGAAAGTACACTCGGCCGTGCCAGTTTAAACTTAGCCTCCACTGACATACCCATTTGAGGTTTTAGGTTGCCTTTCACTGGTTTTCTGTGAATGCCTTAAAAAAACGCCCATGGGGAGAATTAATGGGAGCTTTGGCAGCACAAAGGAGCCACAAGTAGGTGAAAGGCAAGCAGACCTTGTGGATCGCTCATGTCAGTCAAACGGCTGTGGCGCACTAGCCATTAGCTCATTAGCTAACTCTGGGCTCTGCAGGCGGTTACACGCTGGGTTTGGCCGGCCTGCGTAAGTGACGAGGGGATGATAGCTGTTTGTCGTCCAGACGGGCAGTCTTGAGAAGTGAAAAAAAAAAGAAAAGACTTTGCCTCATTTCTGCTCTCCTGGCGGAGTTCATAGTGATGTCATTTCTCGGCGATCTTCAGGGGAATCTTTGGTTTTATTGTACGCGGGTTTGAAGTCAGCAGTGATCTCAACTTTATTATCAATACTCGACCTTGGCATTAGTCACGACTGACTTTGTCCTGTTGGAGCTGGAACACAAAAACAGCCTTCCAAAGACAGACGTCAGGCCTGAAACTTGCCGAGGATCGGACCGCAGGCCTCAGTAGGAAGAGAAAATCCTCGGGGATTGACCAGCGTCAGCCCGACTGTATTTCTGAGTTTATAGATCTGTGTTCACACCGGCTGTTGTCGATCTGTTGTGGGACTTCTATGTGGTTCGTTCTGCGCCGAGAAAAAAGCTGCTTCAGATTATCAGTTTATTGCTGTGACTCTTTACAGTCCACTTGCTGGCTTTCGCATAATCGGTGAAGTCCGGCATGTGTTCGACTTGCTCAAGTCTTGGAGGTCTTCTGTTTGTTGTGTAAGCACTCCCCCCCCCCCCACCACCACCACCATGGCGCTGTCACTGTCAATTATGGAGGTCTTAATCTCTTCGGTGTTATTTTTATGTTTGCGTGTTTCATTGAGCTGTTCACATAATAGCTCCATCAAAAAGGTGTCACTTTTATTGTCTCGGCATTAGACAATGCTATCTGATTACAGGGAGGCCAGAAGGTCAGCGGCGAGGCGGGTGCTGGCAGAGCCGGTGGACGTGTTCGCAGACAATCCTCTATTCCTGTAGTCTGGAGATTTGAACGTGCCTCATCGTAGCCTGTCTGGGAATGACAAAGGCATGTACATGAATGGAGCCCAAGGCCCAGTTGTCTTGTCATCTGTCTGGTTTGTGTGTGTGCGTATGTGCGTGCGCCCGTAAACTCGCCGTGTCAGCTCCTGGATGTGTGTGCGTGAGTTTCAATGGGAGAGAATGAGATCAGGTTACGCCCGGGATAATCCCACCAAAGCCGTTTTTTCAGGCCTAAATCACGGGATATTACCCGGGCCATAAGTGATTTTAATTGGTTGTCTCATATAACACACGGTCCTGCCTATCGCTAATGCCACCCTGTAATTGGCTGAAAGCTGCCTCTGCCTGTTAAGTTCATAGGACAATAATGGTTTAGGTGGCAAAGTTACTGGATATTGGAGGCGATCAAAAGATCAGACTGTGAACTGTGTCACTGTCATTGTCTGCAGTGGGTGCTGTTTTTGGGCACATGTCTGGGCTTAGACTTCTCATGGTTCCCCACACGTGAGCCGTCCGTAATCTAGAGAAATACTTTGTCCATTGTCTCACATCTGTTCCATTTGTTAGATGGGAGATTGCACATATTAGGATTATGTATCCCACCCTTCTGTAATTTAAGACTTGTGTTGTTCACGCAACTGGTCACATGAAAAGCTCCTCTTTGGGAAATTCCCACTTTGGAAGTGAGAGAATTCATGACAGAACAAACTGGTAACCATCAGTATTATCTGCACCAAAGGACCTCTTACCTTTTGACCTTTTCAGGCGAACACATGCATGAAAAAAGTACTTGATAGTTACTTTTGATGCATGGACTTTGTTTAAAAAAATGTTTTGATACACTGCTGTTTTCCGACAGTAACAAATGTGAGCTCCAAATGAATCTGATTTTCCACAAATTATGACATTGATTCTGCAGTTCCAGTTTCGCCCCGTGGCCTCACCACTTTGTCAATGACAACTTATCTTTTTTGAACAAAGTTTGTCCATATAGATCCGCCGTACGTACAAGTTCAAAGGTATTCCTCTTTCCCAGTTTGTCTCGAATCCGATATTGGCCTGCAAGACGATCGGCTCAGTCGTCATAGTGATCACGGTGGCTCTGCTAATCACGGATGGCGATAACGCCGCCTGCTGCAGACGCCATTGATCGGAGTTCAGGCCAGCCATCTGGGGTCCTCACAGGCTGGCTGGAGGGACTTTGCTTCATGCTGGCTGGCTGCTGGCGTGTAGACCTGTGGCTTGGCTTGTTCGCCGTCATCGATTGGCAGCAGTATTCCAACATAGTTTCGGGCTATTTTGCATGACAACTTTAAAACATGTTTCGGGAGACGTATGAAGGAAAATATGAAGATTTCCTCTGTCGGACTTGATGAGGGGAAAACTGACCTAAAGCTGACCCTCTGAGGGGTTCAGGCCATTGCTGTAAAATAGGTTGAAATACTACAGCTCCTGTGTGTATCATTGTGGAAAAGAACATCCTCCTTTTTTGAATCACACTTTGGTTTTAAAATCAAACGCTCATTTCATTTTTTTGATGAATCCCAGACAAATGTATATATATATATATATATGTGTGTGTGTGTGTGTGTGTGTGTGTGTGTGTGTGTGTGCTCTATATATTTGGTCTGTAACCACTGACCAAAGCGTCATTTCTGTTATTATAAGTTGCAAACCATCTTGTTTCTCCGTAATCCTTTTAGAATGCGATGCAGATTTTATTTTCGCACAGCGATTAGTCCCAGACTGGAGGCACTGTGAGGCTAGACTGCGTATTGTGCAGTGAAGCACTGCCACGTGCCCCCCCACACACACACACACACACCCCATAGCCACCCAGCCACCCACAAAACCACCACTATCATCGGACAGGTGCATGTGGGCATGCCCTGACCTTGGGAGCAATGCAGAGCTTGTCTTTATGAGGCCTTGAGACATGGCATTTGTGGCATTTAACCCCCTCATCACTCTGTGACCCCCCCTCCCTCTCCATCCATGCCCCCTCCCTCTGCTTTGTACTGTCATTCTCTTTCCACCCTCCTTCCTCTCTGCCCCTCTCCTTCACATTCTACTCTTCCTGCATATTCATCCTTTTCCACCTTCCGTGCTTCCTTGTTAAATCTCCTTCTGTCACTGACTTCAACCCTTTAACCTGGCAGGTAAACAGCCATGGTCCAGGTGTGTGTGTGTGTGTGTCTGTGTTTGCATGTGTGTGTGTGTTAGGGGTAACCAGACAGCAGAATGTACCCCCCCCCTCCTTCTCCCCTCCTACACTGTGCAAGCCTGGAAAGGGTAGAGAGATCTTGACAAGGTCAGTGAGCTTTGTAGCTCATAATTACCCAGACTTGGGTCTACAGTAGATATGTCACAGCAGCCGGACCATGCAAGGTTCAATACAGAAAAGTAAAGCCACACAACAAAAATAGATACAACCGATTCAAAGATTCATGCAAATATAGATAAACAAAGGTTTTGCAAATGAAAAGGCTTTGTAGGTGCAGGTAATTAACCTTTCTTTCAAAAGACAGGAAAGGGAGGGACTGAAGTAGTTTTCTGGTTCACATGTGATCAAAATCCTTGTGTGATTTCGGTGAGTATTGTACATTGAGATAGGCCCAGTTTTTGCTAATTTCACGTTTTTTTTATTATACGTTAGTTGTGAGCTCAAAAATGTCTCATATGTGGGAACAATAATAGGGTGCTTTCAAAATAATGTGCCCATTAAAGATACCATCACTTGTTTCCTTGACAGTTTTACTTCTTAGGATGAAGATTAATTGTGCATAAAGTTGAATTCGCCAGAAAAAAAAAGATCCTTGATTGGAAATGGGAAATAAACAGTGAAAAGTTTTGGCCTTTGTTTCTAACTGCGCATTATTTCATTGGCAAATTGTTCAAAACTGTAAAAACACATGAACGTATGTTCATGAAGCAGGTGTTTCTTTAGGGGAATGTTTCCATGTAATTTATTCAGAGGAGAGGCGGAGTCGTCGTCCCCCCCCCCCCCCGTCGTACAAGATAGTGCCTCTGTGGTGCCGCAGTTAGGCACTATCAGCGATGTGTATCCGATTGTTGCGCGTGGTTTGGCTGGCTGCTGTCCTCTGTGGATTGTGAGCTCTCAACTGGTGATTAACAAGATTTAAGAACGGAGGAATCCACACGAGGCCTCATTACCATCGTGATTACGCATCCCACTGTTCCATTTCTCACCAATATTCATTTTCTCTGTGGCACGGTGAGAAGCGGAGACCGGCGCGGGGCGATGTTAAAGGAGGAGCGTTTTCCCGGCGTCATGGGAATGCGGGGGCCCACCCATCGTCTCCTCCTCGAAGGATCACTCCCAAGATGGGGGGCCTTTGTTGCCTCACCGGGGTCCTCTGAGGGCTTGGAATGAACCCTTTCTGCTACCTGGGTTTTCTCGACAGCAGCTCCAGTTACAGTTAGCGTCGACATAGTCAAATGTGAATCGACTGCAGTGGCAACAAAAAGTCTCTCATACACTTAGAAAGAGAGGCCCAATGTTGATCATAAAACCCTGAGAAGCAGCAGTGAACGACTGTAAAAAATCAATAGTTTACATGTTCATTTTATTTAAAGTTTGTCGAGCAACATCCGTCGAAAAAGTTCTTCTCTTTCTTTTTTTTCTCTTTCCACTTTTCAACTCGTCAGCTGTCACATCCGATCCGCGTGAGTGGCGCAAACCCGGCCTCACCCTGTGTTCTCGCAGACTTGCGATTCCGTGTCACAGTCCTGCAACTCTAATAGCACAATGGGGAACAGCTTGAACGAGCCGACATGAAAAAGTCGACTAACAGATGGGTGAAACAATAGAACTTTAACGACATGTGATACATAGTCTCCTGACTTCTTCTGTGATTTCACAAGATGCCACTTCTCCGCTTTTCAAAGGGAATACTCGAAATGGTTATATCAGGATGAATCAAGACAAAGCTACGACATGACTCCTGTATCCAGTGTGCCACGCTGGTAGACATGCCTGGTGTTTTGATCTCCACTTGTATCAACGTCTGAGGGAGGAAAAAGGGGATGTGTTTCATTTTAGTGTTGCTGATAGGTTCGACAGACAGCCCTCATTAGACCTGCTTTTTTTGAGTTGCAGGGTCGCGCAGGAGTCAAAACGAATCCTGCCTCTCGTCGTAAAACCTCCTTCTGGTCATTTTCTGGGTGCGAGCAGATTGTCATAAAACAGCACTTTGCTGCAACATCCTATAGCTTCTTGTCATTAGTTCTTAATGAGGCACATTTACACAGTGGGTCGCTTGTTCTTGCGCGTGTGAATCTCCGTGACACACCAACACAAGCTTCAAAGGACCTCCTCTCGCAGTGATGTCAGTCAGTGGAGTGAAGATCTGCTTGGATACCATATATTTATATATAAAACAGAAGAAGGGGTCACTCGATCTATTGATGTTTAGAAGATACCGCTGCACAAATGCCATCTTGTCATGTTTTGATAAAACAAGCTTCCTTTCACACACACGTGTCAAATCCTTTTGTCAACATCCTCACCCCAAGTGTGCTCTTGTCGAAGAGACTGATAAACCGTACACTGGATGCTCTCCTCTCACCGATGCCGGTACAGTGGAAACATTGCGTCTCCTTAGGGGGGGGGGGGCCTAAGGCTGCATCCTGTTTTGGCAGCTGTAAAGATAGAAGTGCCTTCCTCGTCTCTCCTCTGGCACTTTGCCTTCTGGGGGAAGAAGCTCGGGGACAGGTGGGGACCGACTGGCCCACGCCAGCTGACCTGTCAGCGCGAGACCCCGTGTGTTTGAATAAAAGTAGTGAAGTGAAGGTGCAAGGGGGAGGGCGGGGGATTTTGGTGAGGGACTGATGGGGGCCTGGTAGGATATACAAGGCATTTGTGTGTGTGTGTGTGTGGGAGAGAGAGAGATAGAAATGGGGAGAGGAAAAAGAGATGGAGAGGGAACAGAGGATGACAAGAGAGGGAGACAGAACAGGATGGTACCGCTGATGGAGATGGGATGTGACAGTTCTCCCTGGGATTGTGTGATTAATTGGGATCAGGTCACCTCTTCAATGTCTGGACAGTAATGCTATGCAGTCTCATATGGCTATTTACATACACTGGGCTCCCTCGGCTTTGCGGCGCGTGCACACACACACACACACACACACACACACACACACACACACACACACACACACACACACACACACACACA
>JAUESF010000001.1:6784938-6797229 GCA_032274765.1 Malacoctenus tetranemus | reverse complement strand
ACTGGCAGAATTGTAATTGTAATTCAAACCCAGCAAACCTGGAGCTGTGTTATTATGAGGTGGCTCTTGTAACCAACGAATGGAGCCATGTGTTTTTTTTCTGTCTACTTTCACTGGAGAAGGGTTCCAAGAAGTAATTGCGAGTCATTGTGCATTGTGTTTGACAGTGAGAGATTTGGTGTGTGATTGTTGAGCCCTCCTGAAAGGTGATGAAGGTGTTTGATGCTTCATGGTCCAATCTTTTTTTCAAAAAAAAGGTGCAAAACTGACTTTAAAGAAGCTTTATCTCAAGTTTTAGAGCTATGGAATAAAGTAGGAGAACATCAGTGCCAACAAGATTAGTCTATCCAAGATTAGTTTATCCAAGATTAACAAAAACAGCTCAAAGTAACAAGTCAGTTTTTGGAGTAAATTCCTTCTGGTGTTTTGAGGTCCATCAGAGACTTTCATGTTTCAGAGTTTGGAGCCGTAACACGATGTAGAATAATGCGGAAACTAAAAAAACATCAGTTTATCCAAGTTGAACCAAAAAAAAAAAGACTGAAGTGTAGGTTATTTTTACAGAAATCTCCCGCAGCTTGTTGGCCCTCACCCGTATGATGTGCAGATGAAAAGCCGGGCTGCTGTCGACGTGTCCCACAGGGAAGGAGACGTCTTTGTCTAAAGAGTTTGTCCATGACTTCCTGAAGCTGCTTCCTCTGTTGGCATCCCCCCTTCTGACAGGCAGATTACGTTCGCTGTACAAAATCGTTGTAGGTACAAGCATACAGTATGTACTTTGGATTAATGGGGAGTGATATATGTGTAAAGAGTAGTGTACTCCCTAAACCCCGAGAAGTCCTGCGGTGAGCACATGGTGCTCAAGGTAAGGATTAGCGGAGAGCTTGTGGCAACACAACATCCCCTACAGGTGCAGTGCAGCTGAGCTGTGTCTGTGTGTGTGTGTGTGCGCGCGTGCGTGTGTGGGGGGGTTGATGACATTTAAGTATTAATAATTACTCTAAATAGTAGTAATGATGAAGTAATGTGCTCCTCGAGAATGGGATTGAGCATAGTTTGGAAGTTGTGTGTTGCCGCATGCTTTGCATGAGCCTGCCGTCGCCCTGTCAGACTGTCACCATTTGTTTCCAGAGTTTTTACACAATGTCACATTCCTCAAGTTGTCGCACCGAGTCCGCCGAGGTACACAGTAAAAAACCCACAGGCATACCAGGGAGCTTAGACACACCACAAATATCCACTCTGAGATATGACACAGCCTTAAAGTCAGGAAATAAAACGTCTACCGGGTGATACGATTGTTGCTTTGTTTGCTTCTTTGTCCCCCCCTCTTTGTTTTCTTTCCTTCTTGCTTACTTACGTTCTCTCCTTCTCTCTCTCTTTCTTTTTTTTTTTTCTCCCTTGCGTTCCCCCACCTCCTCCTTTCAGCGTTCCTGCAGATTCCCCTGCTGTCGACTCTCGTCACATTCCCCAATCTGTTAGCCTTCTGATACCGGGGCCAGACTTGAAAGGAAGTCTTAAGGACGAGAGCTTATACACTGTGCCAGATTTTGTTAAATAACTACGAAGATGTTGGTGCCAATTCATCGGTAATTGTCCCTTCTGGCGCAGTCTGTTGAAAGTCCTGGAGAAGCCTAAGCTCAAGATCACTGCAAGTGTTAATCTTCTTATACTTAAGGTATCAGGTTTTCTTTTGATGTCGCTAAACATGTTGACTCCTATCTCGGCGCAGAAGGCAATCCAGACATAGCTATGAGCGAGATGGGGGTTTGTCTGCCTCCTTCTTCCAAGAATCTCACGGTTTGTGTGTTCCTCTTCCTTGTTGTCATTATGGCGCTAAAAGAAAGCAGCAACAGAATCAGTGCTAACAGAGAAGGGGGGGAGGTGGAGGGAGGGGGGGAGAAAACAAAACTGTGGGAGAAAAAAGGGATTGATTCTGCGCTAATTGTCCCTTCCTTAGCGCGATTTGGCTCGCTCTTGTTTGGCGTAAAATGGCCTGATTTATTTTTAATGAGGCAAAATCCTATTTCTCCGTCCCGCCGGTACGACGGCCCAAGGTGATTGCCGGGAGCCCCGCTCCGACGGCGGGCTTCTTTCAAGATCAACAGGAGCGACACCTGTCTCAAAGTATAAATGATTTAGCGTCTAATTAATTTTCCTGACCCCCCCCCCGGGCGCGGGCTCGGAGGACGGGCGCCATCCCCGATTGGCTGGTGCGTGCGCACAGCTGCGCCGATGACCGCGCGGATCCACGCGTTGGGGGGAATCGGCCTCGGGGAGTCAGGTGGACGGGCCCAGGAAAAAGGTGCACCCTCACGAGCTCCCCCCGCTCCCCCTCACCCACCCACCCACCCCCAGGTGCTCAGGTGAGCCCAGGTGATCAATCACTGGTGTTCTTTGTCAGATGAGATTCTCCCATCAGTCAGTCAGGCAGGCAGGCCCCTCAGGTGGTGGGGTGATGGTGCAGAGGCTGTGGGATCAGGGCGAGCTCCCACATGTACAGCCAACAGTGATCCCACACACAGGTGGAGATTTGTCACGGGCTGGTAGGAGCTCATCTGTGATTGAATACGCTGTTTGAGGGAAAACACAAACGCGCACGCAGCGCAGCGAGTTGGTCCACGTGCACGCCCGCGTCGGTTTCCAACTATACGAAAAGTAGCTGGCTCCAAAAATTTGTGTGTACAAATACGTTTGGGTTTTACATGCAAACTCCTCTCTGTCTTCTTCACACAGCAATCAAAATCAAATCTCTGCCTGCCCAGAGGGACTCCTTAAACAAGCATCCTGGGAGATTTATAGCAGAGTTCAGAACTTAATTGTGCGGGTTTGTTATTGGAAAAAAGACAGGTGCAGACTGAGCCCAGGCATGTTTTATCAATTTGGCTCTGTGTCGTTCAAAATGTATCTTCAGCTTTTTGGTTTTTTTCGGTTTTTGGCACCGTGCACAGAGTGGTTTACTATCGCACTGCTTGTTTTTTTTTTTTTTTTGATTTAGAGGTGTCAGTCTGCAGTGAATGCTCCCACTGTAACGTGTGGCGGGAGCAGCCAGAGGTGATCGGGTGTCGCTGCGCGTTCAGCACGTTTCGTCCAGAAAACTGGGAGGGTGACACAGTGTCGAGTTTTTATATAGTCTGACAAAAGTTTCAACCAAAAAAAAAACCAAGGGCTAGTTTGTGGTAATCCCCATTTGATTAAAAACACTCCGAATAAACCACTGAGATTTTATTTTGTTACATTCTGGTGATTTAACACAACCTTTGTGTTCAGTCTGGCTTCAAGACTGCGCTCAGAGAATTGCCATTGCCATGATTCAAGCCTGTGAAACCCTTTCTGTCCAAAGAACAAGCACCATTTCGTCCCCCGAACCCACACACACACACACACACACACACACACACACACACACACACACGGAATTCTTGATACCTAAAGCCAGTCTGGGCCAAACTTGAGCCGGACCAAAAAAAAGAAAAACCCCATTACGGAGCTCAAATGACGCTCGGTGGGCAGACTGGCATCAGTCAAACCCGCAGGCTGCCCCGGGGTCACGGCAAAGCTGGCATTTAGCGTTTTAACACACAGACAGCACACACATTATCCAGCTAATGACGGAATTACAGCACTGACTCACCATGTAGCTACATGTAAGCGATGGGGAGGACGGCAATAGATTATCGTCTGCGAAAAAGGGAAAAAAAAAAAAGAGGCACTTTCCCAGGAAAAAAGCAGCTGTCAGTGAGACGGAGTGAGAGGGAGAGTGAGGAGGAAAGGTGGAGATGGACATAAAATCCCCAGAATGGAGGCTTTGGATGATTGTAATTATGACTCTCTATAAAACAGTCAATACTGTCATTATCATTGAGTCATATGTCCGTGCAGGAGAAAAGGGGGTGTTTAAAGGGATGTGTCACCGGTGTCTGAGGTTAAGATGGGCAGGAAAGGTTTACACTGGAGAGGAGTAAGATATACGGACTGTCCTTTAAAATTGGCACAGTCAATAAACAAGGATAACATGTCCAGGAGGATGTAATGGATTTTCGGTAACTGCGAGCGTGTGTGTGTGTGTGTCTGTCTGTGTGAGTGTGTGTGTGTGTGGGTTTGTTATTGTCTTGCGCAGATCCAGATCTGTTTTCACTGGTGACTGGATGCTGACGCTCTTTCTGCGGACACATGTGGATGTGTTTAAGACGTTTTAAAGTCCTTTGAATGATTGTGTACTCGTGCTGTGGGCGGATATCGATGCCCGGCCTGAAGTGTGTGCGCCTTAATACGGAGGAGCGAGCGAGCTGCGAGCTGCAGTGACCGTCGGCCCCCGTGTTTTGCGGCGGCGCTGTGTAAACGCCGCGGTCGGCCTGTTTTTCTTAACGTCGGGTTTTTTTCGGGGGGAGGGGGGGAGAGCGTTTGAAAAGTTCATATTTTCGATGGCAACGCCAATGGAACCGTAAATTCACAGGGCGCATGTATTTTTATCCACCCCCCCCTCTCTCTCTCTCTTTCGCATAATGAAAGTTCCAGGAGACAAAACAGTCCCGCCGAGGGTAGGGCGGGACTGTGAGAATGTGGCGTGGGGCTTTTGGAGGGCGGGGGCACCGTTTGTGGTTTCTCTGGGACGCGAGAAGGAGAAAAAAGAAGGGTGCAACCGTGCTGGACATGCAGGCCTTTTGGGAAAAGAGCCCCAGAGAAGAGCGCCTCAGTCCGCCCCCCCACCCCACCCCAACCCCACCACCCCAGAGACGCGTCTGTCGGCGTTTTCCGTGTGAAACCCAATCGAGCCGGGTCTGAATATTCTCGAGTGAAGAAAAAAAATGGCTCCAAGTTCAATTACACATTACAAGCTTCATGACAGTTTCCATTGTGCAATACTCAATCTAACAAGTCTGCGCTAAATCGCCCAGGCACCCCCCCACCACCACCCCTGTTCACACTGGAGTCAGTGTGCCGAGACAGGAGGGGAAGGGCCCAGCGACAAGAGGCTCTCTTAACTACTCTATTATGGTAACGCATACCTGCCGAGGTGCGGACACCTGAGACCCCGAGCCCCGAGCTGCCAGAGGCGACCAGCCACCGCTTCCCTCCGGTCGCACCGGCTTGTTACTCGGCTGTTGTCAAACTGTTATGGCTCTAATGCTTTTGTGTTGATTGTGGGAGTCTGAGTCAGGAGGAGATTATCTAGTGGCCCTTATAGCCTTGGGCTCCATTCTTGTAATGAATACAAAGAAAAAAAGGGGGAAAAAAGCCTTTCGCTTTAATCTCTGCTTAGAGGACAAAGTTTCACTGTACTCTGCGCAAATGATACAATGATCTTGATAAATATAATTTAATCATCGGTGACACTTCACAAAATCCTGGGCGACTTCGCCGGCGCCGTTCCATGCGGCGTAATTCACAGCTCATCCATGTAACCTCTCTTTCCCTCCCCCTCTGGTTTGCGGGAAGGGGTGGGGGGTTGGGGGGGGGGACGCAGAGGAGAAGACCCCCTTCTCTGACGTTCCATCACCGCTGTGGTGGGAATGCTGGAACCAACCCTGTTAAAACTGGAGAAAACACTCCCCCCCCCCCCTTCAAACCACCATGACTGAGTAGATTAGGCCCCCATCCGCTGGAAAACAGTCTTATTTCCTGAAGATATTTGCGGGTGGGGGGGCGTTTAATTCAGGAACAATGCCAGCTGGAGCGCTGTGCCCCCACCCCTCCTTATTGCATGCCTTTTTATTACTGTTGTCATCGTTATTCCAGAAAAAAACAACAAAGTCAATGAGTGGCTCTGTAAGACGATGCACACCAAATGCATCGGTGTCGGGCCTAATTATTCTTCTGCGCAAGCCGTTTTCTTGTGACTACACCCATTAAAGTCAAGGGAATAAAATCAGAGGAACACACGTTCCCGTGTACCCAGTATAGTCTTTGTAGAAGCCGTGTCATTGATGACACACGGCTGTATACATATTTCAGTGGGACATGCATATTTTACAGTGTAATCCTTGGCACACCATTGCTTTGTTCGCGAGGATGCGGGGAGGCCTGAGGAGTGGGAGATTTTCTTTGTGTGGTTCGTGTTGTATCGGTGGGAGAAGAAAAATACAGGGGGTGGGGTGTGGGGGGGGGGAATCCAAATGTGTTCTGACAGTACGAATCATTTCAGTGCAACTTTAAAGCCGTCCGTAATCACAGAGGAGTCTGCGGGTAGAAAAATAAAGTGCCTGGCGAGCACGTTCCTCAGAGCCGCCGGTCTTTTTGTTTGCGAGCCGAAGCGCGGTGTTAATAGATAATGACTGATTATTAAACGAGACAGAGTGGATCCTTAATTTATTTAGTTTACACGTTCGGATTATCCTCGTCGTCTTCTAATGGCCGCTTGACATTACCGGGGGAAGAAAAAAAAAGTTCGGTAATTGAATATTTTCTTTTACCGTCCGTGCACGCGCGAGTGTGTGGGCCGAAAGTGCACTTACCCCACAGCCCGACGCCAAGTTCGAGGCTGCAGCGAGGCTCGTACAGGAGCTGAGCGAAGCCAAATGTGCTTGTGCAGCAAACCCGGTCGCATGTGGCAATTTCCTGCGCTCCCTCTTCCCCCTGCATGGCGTTGCGGTTTGAAGGAGTGATTATACCGTGCCAGAGAAATGCTAATGTATGTGTTCACAAGAGACATAACATCCAGACACAATTAAAAGCACAAACAAGTGTCAGCCAGTGTTTGTGTTAATAACCGGGTTCGGCGGGGAGAGAGAGAGCGAGAGGAGGAGGAGGAGGAAGGAGGGAGCGAGGGAGGGGGCGGCGGTGCGGGGGGGGGGAGTGCAGGCCACAAACACGTGTGGCCCGCACTCGGTGGAGGGGGAAGAATGGCAGCACTTATGAGCGGAATCCAGCTAGAAACAAGGAGGGGAGTTGTGCGGCTGCTGGGATATGTATCGACTGTTAAAAAAAAAAAAAAAACGAAACCCCAACTCTACCCCTTCACTCTCACAAGTGATCCCCCCCCCCTTCCCCTCTCCCCCTCTCCACCTCCCTCCTACCGCAACTGCACCGAGTCACGGCAAAGTTCACAGGAGTAACTTCAACCGTATCACTCACAACTAATAGCCCTGTGTACTCGGGGGCTACTCGGGCTACCAGCACTTGATCACTGTGTTGTGCGAGGTGCCTCTGGTCCGGCTCCCTTTGGACTCGCTCGCTTATACGGACGGTCGGGGGGCTCCGCCGAGGTTTGACCCAACGGCCGGTCGGGGGGGCCGGGGGAGAGAAAAAAAAACCCCTGAAAGCCTGTGGTCAGTGGGCATGAAAGGAAACACGAGATACTGGACAAGTTGATCCGCGGATGCCTCCATACTGGATAACATATAAGTCTTGACGGGGAGATTAGAGGGGGCGAAATTATTTTTGTATCTTAATCACCACTTGGAGCGAAGCGTTTGATGCTTACACATCCCCAGCAAGTTTTCAGAGCGCCCGTATTAAATCGCAAGCACGTGTATTGTTGTGAAGTAGGCATGCACGCATGTCCACCGACACATGTAGATGTGCACACGGGAGGGTTGAGCGGAGCTCTTCATCAGCAGCTGATTGACCAGTTTCAGGGTTGTTGTGTTTTTTTTTTCACCCTGATACTAATGAGGCTGGGAGTTCTTCCCCTCTGATGTTTTCTGTATTGATCACAGGCCAGGGCGTCATCGCCCCTGTGGTTTGAGACTGCCAAGCGGATTCACACATACGCGCGCCGCAGCAAAGTCAGAAAGATATATTTTGTACTCAGTGAATTTAGTTGGGGAGTCCAGTTTCCAGCTGTCACAGCTTTGCTTGTACATGCAGTGTGTATGACGGGGGGGGGGGTCCGATCGACAGCCTATGGGCCAAACTGAGCCTGTGGTCTCCTTTTGATGAGGTCACAGCAAAAAACAGTGGAATAGTCTCGCATTAGCTGACTTCATTGTGCATTTGAGATCTGAAAGTGCTTCTGAAGCAAGTGCAGCAAATATTGTGGGGGACTTACTTCATATGTAGTGAGTGAGCCTGTTATCAGATGCTTTTTCTACATTGACCCAGTGAAAAAAGTTTGGATGTAGCGACGTATGGTGGATTTGCATTTCGGAACTAAGCTTTCCCACCTTTTCTGTGAGATTGACTTTGCATCAGGTACATTTGCAAGTTAAAAATTTCAAACTGCTGATAGAAGGAAAAGTCTTTCTGAGCCAACAGGATTTTCTGCTGCAGTGACTCACTGTTTTCAACCTTTGTCGTTGAAGGATTTTTCTCCTCCAAATTTTGCTTCCTTTTTTAAAACGAAGGTTTTGATTAAAAATATGTATCTTTAGTAAGTTCTTCTGACCGAAGAAGCGACTCTGCTGATGCTTTTACCTTCAATTAGCACAGAACTGAAAAGAACATTGACTTTTTCCTAGTTTTATTTTGAAATCCCTCACAAGCTACCCTACTCGTTTGCATCTGCTCCATTTCAAGCTTTGGGACAAGCCTGAAGAACCTCCGCGCTCGTGATAATCACCTTTTGCACCAAACTGACAAGAATTATTTCAAAAACCATCATTAGTCACTCAACATCAGCTTCAGTCACGCTGCTGTTCTCTGACACTTCTTTTTTTTCCCCCTCTGAAGCTCAACTCTCACATGTCTCACATGTCATTTCTGCTAAATCGTTGAAATTACTTGTTATAAACAAAGCTTGACACCTTTTGGAGAGAAAAAAAGTGCTTGCTGACGATTACACCTTGCACTTAAGGCAAAAGGCAGCTCAAATATGTGAAATCCATCTTCTTACCTGTGGTGTTTCGGCTTCCTCGGGTCGCGTATTATCTTACAGTGACATTTTTGTTGGATTTGGAGGGGGCGATCGCGCCAGATGTTGGTTTCTGATTGCCGACGGTGAAAACATGACACAACACGAATCAAAAACAGATCCCTCTCGCTTAAAAACACTATTGCTCATTCATTCGCGGGGGGAGATCACATATCGTGTTCATGTGTTGCCAAAACACAAAGTGACTCAAACTATTCCAAGATTACAGCCCGAGATAGCGCTGCTTATCCATCTGTCACCGCACAAAGAGTTATCTTTTCTTGTTTAAGTCACTCAGGCTCAGTGTCTAATCTGAAGCGCGTGTTTGTGTATACGTGTGTTTGTGTCGCTTCCAGACACGGCCAAGCGCTCCAAACAGGCACTTGTGGAGAAAGAATGTGTCGGCCCGGAGCCCAGACGGAGCAGCGGCAACTCCCCGTCTCACTTACGCACACAGGCACAAACACGCACAACCGCACACAGGCCTTCACTCTCCTTTCTCACCTCCCTTCGTGATTATTGTGATCAATACGACAATCTGGTTTGTTGTTCTCTCATAATGCCAAAAGGAACACATCCCTCCATAGTTTCTATGACTAACTTCTAAAGTCGAATCCTTCTTACATCAGCTCCACTTTTATCTGTTTTTATTTCTCCTTGTCCGTATTCTACGATACATCCCATGAAGCATCTGTGGCGGCCCGGGACAAGGGCTGGTCACACTTTTCTAAAAGTCACATGCAGATCGCGTCGATTCGCCGGCACGTCCTTGATTCCCACCCCCTCATCGATGTGCTCCGTATATTCCTCCCGAACAAGGAACGAAGCACTTCCTACAAGGTCAAACACTTAACTATTGCACTAAGCTATCGATGGCTGGTGACTTACAAATCATAAGTATTGATCATGGCAGAGATCAGAGGGAATGTGGGGCAGACAGTAAAATCATATCCACTTAGTCTTAATAGCCCACATTAAAGCAATTATGCACACAAACTGGGACTGTCTAGCTGTATGCATATGAGGCCGGCCAATCCGTCTTTTTTTATTTTTACTTTGCATTTTTATCCCCGCAATCCGATAATGAATCAAGGTTTCACTCTCTATCGACTGCTTCAGGTGGAACACTTGTAATTGGCTGAATGACCCCCCGCCAGCTCTGCCCTCCCCCCCATAAGCTGCGAGCCCCTGTTGCCTTCTAGGTAAAACGGCTCCGGTCGATGACATAATGTGTGCAGGTTTTTTTTTTATATGCGTGTGTCAATACTCATGTATTTACTAATGACCGTGGCAGCGCCGACTGGTGACCTGCTAATGAAGACGGTGCATTTGAGAGTCAATCAACAGGTCAAGGACTCCGGAGTTGTCCTCTGCTCGTGCGCTGGCGAGATGGCGACACGATTTCACTGGTTTTCAGGGAAACGCACCAGGGTTTTTTCTTTCAGTTGCAACTGTGGACAAGCTCAGGAAAATATACATTGTTCTTAGCAAATACTGAGTATTTGTATGCAGTTTTGCGAACATAACGTCATGTTTACTTGCTTTCCTTTTCACTTTTTCTTTATCTTTGATGATGAGAATGTCTGGATTAGACTCAGACTTCACTGTGGTTTTGTGGATATTTGCAGGAGCTAATTTGTGTAACCACGAATTTCTTCTCGTTTCCAGAATATCAAGATGTGTGACTGACCTGATGAACTGCGCTGAACCGATGTGGAGCCATCTGTGGAAAGAGCTCCGTGAGCGTCGTGATGGCAGACCTTCAAAGGTGAGTGAGGGAAAACCGGTGCTGAGAACAACTCGTGGCCGACAGTCACATCAGCTCCGGCCTCGGCGAGGTCAACCTTTACGAGGGCGCGCAGACTGACACGCTTTGACACCGATGGCTTGTTGCTCGGCTCCTCCCATCAATTTCTCAGAGCGCGGTGAAAAGACTAGACGTGCAGGAAGTACCCACCGTGCAAGGCAATCGTGAATCTGATCAAAAACATCTCGTGTGGACGACAGATCGTACTCGACAGCATTATCACATCATTACATCTGAATCTACGTTCTTGTCATTATCCAGTTTAACAGCCTGCTTTTGTCTATTACGACTTACCTTTCAATACTCCACATTACTACATTTTGTGTGTTTGCCTAACATCATGCTGGCCTATGTCACAACTCACCAAACTGAAGTGGACTATGTATGTATTTACACTGCGTTCCCCAGACACTGGCTCCATCCATCCTTAGGCATTTCAGCTCGTGTGCATATAGAAGCTGAAGCGTCATTCATTAAAATTCCAGGATTCCCACAGGCAACAGACAGTGTGATTATAACTTATTGGTGATATATGCAAGTGAACCTGCTGCCCTTTGCTTCAGTTTGTCTCTAATAACAGAGAAGACATTTCTTTTTCTTTTTTTTTTTCTTTTTGAAACTTTGTGGCACCAAAAAACTGTATGCAAAGATGACACGGTTAGGATTCCTTCCTATAAATACCACCAGGCTGCATAATGGGAGGTTTTAACTGTTCCCACTTGGTGTACAGTGTGCAGTACAATAAGTCGTATTATATGCACGCTTGTCAGAGGACCGGAACGGCTTGTGGAGCAAAACACCCACTTAGAAACTTCATTTTTAACGCCATTTTTCACTCTGTTGATTCCATCTTTTGTTTAATAACCACTTTCCGCCCTTTCTTGGTTTTTATCTGCTTTCGAATGGAACACGCTCATGAAAAATTTATCGCCGCGATCTGCATATGCCGATTCCCCTGATTGGGTTGCCGCCTCTTATTTTGGAGGAAAAGGAATGGAGGCAATATCGGGCCCGCGCCGAGTGAATCTCAATTCCTCCCGCTTTTTGACGAATGCATTTCATCTCCGCCGCGCCGAAAACAGACGGGGGTTATCAGAGGCAGAGTAGCCCGTGCCTGAACCCCGCTCCATCCGTCCCATCAAAAAAAAACGGGGCGATGAATATTTAAAGCACTTTAACTGGTAACATTTAATGTGAAACACATGATAGGCGAAGCCGGGGCTATATTTGCGCAGGCTTCTCACTCGACTGGCAAAGATTTTTATATTCTTTCTAATTTTAACTGCACATTCTGTGGTTGTGATACATAGGCAAATTACATGCATGTTTCAGGGGAGGGGTTGGGGGAGGGGGGAGCTGTGGGTACGTGCTATTTTGCGCGGAGTCGGCGGAGGAGCACTAGAAAGAGGCGGAAAGTGAGCTTTCTCAGAAAACTTATGTCATCAAACTCTTTCATTATCTAACGTCGGCCCCCCAGAGATCAGCGCTGCCTCGAAGATATGGGGTTATAATTGCTTTTATTGGTTTGTGTGAGCGCAGAAGCTCTTTGATGTATTTAAGGGACCAACCTAATGAATCAGTGAATGCCGAATCCGCTCTATCCAGGGAGCAGATCTCAAAGGGGTGTGTGTGTGTGTGTGTGTGTGTGTGTGTGTGTGTGTGTGTGTGTGTGTGTGTGTGTGTGTGTGTGTGT
>JAUESF010000001.1:6734262-6747488 GCA_032274765.1 Malacoctenus tetranemus | reverse complement strand
CAGTTGTTGGATGTGTGGGAAGGTGGTGAAGGATTACAGAGACGCACTGGGTTCGGAGCTTTTTGTGTGGATTAAGACAAACACAGACATTCAAAAGCCACATCTGTCCTTTCAAAATAAGATGCATTGATTCTGCTTTTATCACGTGAATGGCATAAATTGTCAACTTCATTGAAGCAAAACAAGATCCGATACAAACACCAGAATTGCTGATTGGCAATTCTCAAGTTGCCATGACAATAAGGGCCGTGGACACTTTGAGTAGCACATGGTTGATGGTGTGATCAGGTCACAGTTTGGGGGAGTCACAAGAGTATTCGGGTTTGGTGTAAACACGTCACAGGACACGGATTAGGTTTCATACAAGAAACTAATGAAATAAGTCTTTAGCTTGCTGTTGTTTATTATATATGTGACTCCTGGTTCATCTACCAACAACCACACAAAGCAGGTAAATAAAATTGCATTACTCAAATATATGAGAGCATTTTTCTTTTTTTTATGAGTGCAAGAACTAGTTCTGCATAAAATAAAATAATAATGAATTCCTGTAATTTTCTGAAATTTCACTGCTCTGTGCTGTGACAGACGAGTTAAATGCAGATCTGGCTCCTTCTCATATGAATATGAATTACCGTCGACACGCAGGTCGCTCGTGTGCGTGATGAAACCGAAGCTATAAGTTCATTGACATTAAGGAGGAGACAGGCAGTCATGCCCACATGTAAGATCAGAGTGTGAACTTTGTGTAACTATGCTCTCTATTTTTGTAGGCTGCAGACGAGCATCCGGTAAAAAGCCGCGTTCGCTCGGTGGCAGCCAGGCTTTTTTTAGGAGCGCCGCTCTGGAGAAGGTACCGGGGCGAGCTGTTACCATGAGGGGAGTTTGTTTGAGGACTCATCTGATGGAGAATCGGGGGGGAAAAAACAGGTGGAGGGCTGGTTAGTTTGAGTGTGGATTTCTGTGAGGAGGGGGGTGGGGTGGGGTGGGGGTGGGGGGGGTTAGAAATATCCCTTTAGGAGCACATCCATACTGGCCCAAACATCGACGCAGCCGGCAGCCAGCGAGGCAGGAAGAGAGGCCTTCCTCCGGCCCGCATTCCTGCTCAGATCTGATTGCAAGGCAAACACGGCATCACTCCACGGAGCTCTCGGCAAACATTTCCCAAAGCAGGGGGGAATAAAAAGGCCGTCAAAGTCCTCCATGCAATGATAATTATAACATAATAAAACAGAGATGATTAGGTTATGATTGTCTAACTTTTAACATTTCACCCTGAGGTGTCATTTGTTTCTAGTTATCAAAACTCTACAGTTTTTGCACACATCTACTGATATAAAACAGTCACACCGTATTTTTTTTTCTCCATCATGTAAAGCCGACCGAGAAAGTTTCAAACCATATTCAGTGTCAATTTTTCGTCTTATGTATTTGTGTTTTTCTTTCATTGGCATCTTTTTTGGTCCTCAGTTGTGGGGTTAAAAGACTGAGAGGTTGCTGCTTTAGGTCAGATCCTAAGAATAGGACAGTCCTCAGAAGCTGTGCCACAGGCAGCCAGGAAATGCTTTGATTCCCCCCCCCCTCCTATTTTTTTTCTTTGTTTTTTTTTATTTTTTAAGAATATTCAATAGAGCCTTTTGGATCTGGCGAACAGGTGGCAGGGCTTAGTTTCCCCCCACAGTGCTAAAGCAAACTTCCTCAACATATTTTAGCATCACAAAACCCCTGTAACACATGCAGAACGGTGCCGCTCAGCTTCTCCCCGTACAGAGAACTTATAATAATAATAAAGATTAAAATAATGAAAATGACAACGGCTTCTACTTTGAAACAAGTACGTTTCATAATGTACAATCACAATCTGTATGCAGTGTGGGGATCACTTGGAATAAGTGAATCAGGTTGTGCTCAGTTCAGTGTGTGTGTGACTGTGTGTGTGTGTGTGTGTGTGTGTGTGTGTGTGTGTGTGTGTGTGTGTGTGTGTATCAATGTTAGGGTTTTAGAGCATGTGACGCACATTGTGGCTGGTTTCAGTAACCTGAAGCCGGGCTTAACGGCCCACCTGTCCCGAGCTGTGGACAGACAAGGCCTGGCTGCCAGGCGCTCCATTCATCCCGATTGCTAATGCTAATACTAATGCTAACATTAGTGCTAACATTAGCTACTGTTCTTGTTTCACTCTGTCAGCCTCATGCCATTCCCCCGGCGTGAGCCAAAGGCGAGACGGATAGCCTACTTATGCTGATGGCCTTGCTCTACATTTATTTTATTAGGTCCTGGGAATAAATAAAATAAAATATGTATTTATATATTAAGTGATGAATTTTTAATAGATGTTCGCCTTGTTGAGTTACACTTTAACAGTGCCCAAGGGAAACTCAACTCTGCACTGGGCCCACTTGACCCAGGGCAAACGCTAAAGATTTCTAATGCCAACGGTAATGCGATTATCTTTGGGAAGTGGTTTACTTTACAAAGAAAAGGCCAAGCAGCCCTGGCGGGGTCTGAACCCAGAGCCGCAAAGCGTGCGCGCGAGTGTACATACTGAATGTATGTGTGTGTGAGGTCTTGTGTTTCTCTTTATGAGGGGCTCAGAGACTGGAAGCACACAGACTTAAAGGCCCACCCAACTTATGGGCCCGGATAGCAGCGCCACATAATTATTTACGTCGATTCAAGAGTTCAGAAATAATGTGCGGGGAGGGGGGAGGGGGTGCAAAGATACTTCAGATGCTTTGGCTTGGGGGGGGTGTTGGGGCTTAATGACAAGCCTCTGGCCTGGGTCCCGGGCCCACGGGACCCAGTTAGGAACAGCCCGGGGGGGAAACACCGTGGGCCCGCCCTCCTGTAGGACCATGGAGGACCGTGAGGGGTCAGTGGATTAGAGGCTATTATAGTCAGTAAGCAGGTTCACCTTCTATTCTGATGCACAACTCTGACATTAGAGGTGCATCGGTTTTAGTCCGACTCACTTTTGTACAAAGGACTAATTAATGGAACAACGGGAGTGTTAGTAGTTGGAGTGTTTTCCATCATTGATGTAGAAACAGAGGTACGACCATGGACAACATTAATGTCTGGGTTAGCAGGTCAGTTTAAAAAAAGCATTGAAAGAAGATGACAGGACTGCAGTACTTTGGAGGAAATACCTCAGGGATCACTCACATTTTGTAAGACAACCCAGATGTTAGCATCACAGTGGATCCTTTCACTGAATCTACCGGGACTTTTGGACCGGCACAGTGGGAGACGTCCTCTGTGACAAAGTTCGACATACTCCTCCTTTTCAGGGAGCAAATTACACATCGCTCTCCAACACGTGAGCCCTTTTGTTTTCATTCACATGACCCCCCCCCTCCCTGCGGTAGTTAGCGTACACACACACACAGATAAGCCTGATCTCTGGTCACGGTTTTGTTTGTTATGCTGGGGTTTTGGTTACCAGTGTATCGCCTTGTAAAACTGCGGAAAATCTGTTGAAAGGTAATTAAAAGTACACCCACAGTGTTGTGCTCATTTGGTTTTAAAGCATGTTTTTCCACCAAAACAATGCCCTCTCACTTTCCTCCTCTTTTAGTGGTAAACCCAACTTAACCAGGGTTAAAAACAGATAGTCGCATCTATTTATGGGGAAATTTGACAAATTATGCGTTCTGTGCCACAACATGTGCTTTAATTTGCCTGGAAAATGGGTTTGCACAGTGAAATCCATGGTTATGTCTGCGAGTGTTCCTTTAACTTGTTCTGTTTTTTCCTTGTGTAATTACAGCATGTTTTTCTTTTGGCAACATGCATCTCGGAATTAGCAAATGAATGTTTTAACCCCGGTGAACTTCCACAGTGTATTATGTGCGCCTCCCCTCCCCATTACATTGCATGGCTTTGGAAATGAACACAGCCGCTAATGACCTTTAGCATCACTGGCAGGTTTTAAGTGTGATCAGTGGGTATATGTTTAAACGTGTTGTCCTGAGCCTCAGGAGATTACAGTAACGATACCAATTAGCCCAATCTCATTAGCTAGTGAAACTCCACCGAGTCACACAAATTAAGGACCCTCTCTAATCTGACAGTCCTCGATGTGGGCTCGTGCCCTGTGTGCTCTGTGTGTGCGTGTGTGTGTGTGCATGTGTGTGTGTGTGTGTGTGTGTGTGTGTGTGTGTGTGTGCGAGGATGTAAGAGAGACAAAGAGTGTGGTCTTTCATTTTCGCGAAATGTGAGTTTATGTATGACCTATTAACTCTGAATGTGAGCGTGACTGACTAACTGTGTGTGTGTGCATGCTGCTATGCGGGGCTATAAGCTTAATTACAAGTCAAGGATCAGACACAGCCTCTATATGTACACCCTCCCCACTCCCCACACACACACGCACACATGCACACTCACAGGCATGCACACATACAAGCGCGGCATCTAACTTTCATGTGTTTGTTTGGACATATTCACAGGCTGGTGATTAATTTATGACTTCTTGAAAGATGGAGGCTGCGCTCAATCTCAGGTTTAAAAGCTTCATGTCTGCCTAGCTGTCTCTGACACGCACACGCACTCTCCCCCACTTTCTATGTACTGTATGTCTCTCGCTTTTGTCAGTTTCCACCATGCCGGGGTTTTAAATAGATGTGATGTTAAAAAAATGAAAAAGAAACCAAATATTTATTTATTTAGATTTTTGCAACTGCTGTACAGAGAGATATTAAAACCCTTCAGAGTTAGTTTAATGTACTTTTCAGGTACCAGCCTATTGGAGGCACTTTGTGAATGAGAGTGAGTTTGTGCCCTTCCAAGGTCAAATGTTTGTTTTTTCTAACGTCTATATCACACAGTAAAACTCCGTCTTCAATGAGATGCTATGAAAGAAATAGTTTCCTAATAAAACTCTCTCTCTCTCTCCTTCTCTCTCTCCTTCTCTCTCTCGCCCTCCCTCCCTCACTGTCTCTCCAGGCCCACATCTGATTAGTGTCTATTAAAGATCAGAGGGGCAAGGAGGAAGTGCCCTGCTGATCTGGGTGCTGAGTGCTGTGTTACCTTTGGATGAGTCTGGCCGCCCCGCTGGCACACCACTCTCCCTTATTACTGTGCTACTGAGTTTATTAGAGCACGCTTGGAGCAGGTAGGTTTTAAACTCGAGCCCTCAAAGGTCCGCTCCCAAAAAGGGGGAAGGGGGGGGGCTAATATTAATACGTCATTTAGGAAAGCATGTGTATGTGCTCTCTCCTGTGAGCGTTAAACAAAAGTTCATTTGATTTGTGTTTGCAAGGTGAAGTGTGAAGCAAAGGCGCCACATGCTGTGTAAATTGCTTCCGAGCGAAAACACAAACAGAAGTTTTCCACTTTTCAAAGAGAAACAGTTGCGAGAAAGTTGTGCGAAAATGAAACTTTTTTTTCCATCTTTTTTCTTGTGAGTCCAGTTTAATGCAGCCCCTGTTTTTTTTTTTCCTTCCGCCGCCGAGCTCTAAATAAGACAACATGCTGCTTTCAGTGTCCGGTTGTGCAAACATAAAACACTTGCAGCCACATAAGCAGCGCTGAGGGTGAAAGAGAATATTTTAGCTGGAAATGTGGCTTCTCAGACGGAGCTCGTCTCCCGGGACCGGGGAACTTGTAACCCCATCTGCGACTCGTGCCTAACCTGAAGCATCTGTAGCCCCCCCCACACCTGAACACAACACTTTGATTTGTTGGATGTCTCACACTGCAAAAGCTGTGTGTTGTGCTCTTGAACAATTATACCTCCGTCTGTCTACCTGCATTGTGAAACGTCCAAAGGATAAAATAAAACTGTTTACGAGCAACAGTTATGGAATTTTTCATACATTTATGAGCTCCAGTGAAAATTAAAGCCTCTGATACTTTAACTTACATTATGAATGCAAATGATATACAGTGTTGTGATATACAATATGAAATGAATGGAAAACATATAATCTGAACATGTCAAGGAATAAAACATAATGTTATTTGAAACAATTCAGTTTGTTAGTAATGATTTTAATAGAATAGAATTTTAAATCTGACATCAAAACTAAATAAAGTATGAAGTCATATTTTTTATTGATTACTGTTGAGAAATAATATTTTTGGTTTTTATTTATCATGAAAGTGGAAAGAGGATTTCCTATATTTCTACAATGAAAATTCACAGATACTTTTGATACCCAGAGCAGAGGAGCTGCTGATCTCTTCATTTTTAATGGTGTTTTCAATTTTCAGATTTTTCTTTTTTGCATAATTTCTTTTCACTTTTCACGACTTATTATAGTTGAATTAAAAAAAAAAAATCAGCTTACACCACTTCCTGCCAGCCCCACTCATGCCATTTAACCCTGTGTTTCCCCTTCTCTCATGCTTGGTCTCATTAGGTCAGGATTAACAAGGGGATTACTGTAGCCATGGGCTACTTGGTCTTTAACACTAATATCTCGACGAGATGCTCCATAATTTCATTTTGAACGCCTCAAATGACTGGAAACAGCCGGGCTATCTGCTGACTTGGCAGCCAATCAAGGAAAATAACTCGGGGATGGCTTTGAAAGCCGAGCACTTTCCTCTTGTGCCCTTCGTACAGCCGTGTTTATTTATCGTCCTCAGAGGCAGGAAATTAAAGCCGGCGTGTTTAGTGTAGTTGGTCATTTTGCGTTATTCACGTATCATTGCAGTTCAACGACCTGTTTTTGAAGTCAATATTGTCTTTCTAACCAGCTGACCGTTATTCTCAAATCACTTTTCCCTTTTTTTTCCCCTCCCTCTTTATTTCCAGCTTCACCAGGACACACGAGGAGGCGGAGGAGGAGGAGTGAACTCTGGGGCTCACAAGGTGTGTGCAAAAGCGTGTGTGTGTGTGTGTGTGTGTGCGTGCGTGTGTGCGTCCGCGCGCACGTGAGAGAGAGAGGGAGAGACACATCAAACCGAATTGACGAACACACAGGCCACTCGCTTCAAGGGTCTGTGACAATCATGACATCAAATCCAAGAATTCAGTAACACACACACACACACACACACACACACACACACACACACACACACACACACACACTTGCTCACACTGTCACACAGACTCAATATCCTGCACTCAGGAAGCCTTTTGGTGTTGTTGAAGGTCTAGTTGCTTCGGCAGCTGTTGCTGTTTGTGCCGTTGTTTTTTCGGGGGGGTTGCGATCTGTATCCGAGGAGGAACCCGGCAACCTCCACAAAATGTCTGGTGATTGATCACTGTATTCTGCCGTCACGCCCTGTCAGCCCCCCCGCCGCCCCCCGCAACCCCCTCCCTCGCGCTCGGTGCAAATCCAAACACTTTGCTTTCAAATTTCACAAATATGGAGAGCAGTGCAGGGAAGTAAATTGGCGCCTTCTTTTGGTTTGTGTTTGTGTGGCTTGTAACTCTACCTAACAGCCACCAGGCCATGAGACAACACAGGAGTGATTTCAGCTACACATCTGACGTCAAGCAGCGATATAACACGGCCTGCCAAAATGACACTCAAGTGAGCTGTAATGACTACATTGTTTTTACTCACTCTCCCTCTCTCCCCTCCCCCCCCCCCCCCCTTCTGAGCAGCGCGCAAACACACCGCGGTAAGCTAGCGGCGCACCGAAGTCTGTGCTCTGAGAACTTAAGGAGTTTTGAAAGTTAAAAGAGGGCTTTTCTTCCCCCTGATCCTGTTGTGATGTTTCCCCGGCTGTCTTTTGTGCCGGAGTGCACGAGACGATGCTATTATGTTCGAAGGTAAAGTAATATGACTGTGACAGGCTTCAGTATCCATTTGAAAAGAGCGCTTGGAAGACAGCCTCGTGTAGTGCAACGCCTCCCTTTAAGAAATGCACTTTTCCCTCATGCACACTTTCAAGAATCTTGTTAAACACAAAAGGAGCAGCACCTGCTTCTGTGGGACGGAGCGAGCGAGGAAAAAGAAGGGGGGTGGAGGGAGGGAGGGGGGGGGGGGCGGAGAGACGGAGAAACGGAGAAGGAGAAAATAACTTTCAAAAAAAAAGATATATTATGAATGTGCTTGCCAGGTATATGAACGTCGAGTCGCATTTGGTGCGAAGCCTGGAACGGTGCAGTTAGAGAGCTTAGAGGCTGACCTTGAAAAGTCTCGCCGTCAGAATCGCGTTCGCAGGCCCGCTTCTCGCCTGTCAAGGTGCGGCGGAATCACGACATTGTTTATTCACTTTGATTTGTCGGGGATGCGCGCGCCGCCGTATTGACAAAAGATCTCTCTCTCTCTCTCTCTCTCTCTCTCTCTCTCTCTCTCTCTCTCTCCTCGCCGCGCGCCTCGCGTAGCCCCTCTTCACGCCGGGGTTTCCAGCCCGCCCGACGCCACGGCCTGCACACTCCCCACCCCCCTGCTTGGGCCCCTCCCCCCGTCGATGGCCCACCCTAATTATGTACCTCTGCTTGTGGCACTTAGGGGAAACATTGATGAAATGTTTGGTTGTTTTTTCTTTTTTTTTAAATTCGAGGGTCAGCGACGCCCATTAGAATTAGCAGCGACACCGGCTGAAGTGTTTGTCATGCATGTCGCACAGGCTCTCCTCTACCCTCTTGCCCCCTCCTACCCACCCATGTGCACTCCATCTGGGGATGTGTGTGGTTGTGGCGGTGAAGGGGTTGAAGGCAGGAGGAGGTGGGTGGGTAGGTGGGGGGGGGGCTGTCCATACGGGGGCTGTGGTCCTCTCAGTGTGGCACATCAAACTCTATAAAGGGAATCATTTATGTGCCACTCCCTATTACTGAACAGCATGGAGACAGCTAATGAGGGGGCCAAGGCAAAAGGAATATATCCACCACTTTGCTGTGAGACAGACACTGGCAGCGCAAGAAAAAACCCAGAGTCTTCAGGGAATCATTGTTTTCAGGGGGGGAAGAAAAAAAAAGGGAAGAACAAAAGGAATATGTGTGTGCGCGCGCACGCATGTGTGTGTGTGTATGTGTGTGTGTTTTTTTCCTCAGACCCGCTTCATCTATTAGTTTATTATTTTTTCCCCCCCTCCCCTCACCCGCTAGCGTTGTGCTTAAGCTACAGTAACAGCTCGAGGTGAAGATTCTGCAAAACACACATCGTTTTGCGTGTGCTGTGTGTGCATTTTTTTTCTTGCTTTCTTTCTTTCTTTTTTTTGTTTCTCCCTGCCGCCCGCCCGGCGGTGAGTTTATGATCGGTAATGATGGGGAGTAAATACGCATGTGTTAATGTGTAAATAAATGTATGCCCCCGGATGTGTGCGGCGTGCGGGCTAATGGACACCTCGGCATACGTCCCGTGTATGTTTGCAGCGCGCGTGCGCGCGCACCCGTACGTGGATTCACACGTGCACAAAGGGGTCTAGTGGTGCTGATAAAAAGGTAGCTGTGACATTTCCAATTTGCCATGCACCAGCCCACTCCATTTTCTTCCCTGCTGCCTCTTACATGGTAGAGTAAGCCTCTAGGATTGACAATAATTACAGCCTGCATAAAATGAAGAGGGTAATATGAACACAGCTTTGCCATAATTGCCTTTTCATTATTTGCTAACAGTGAGCTATTCAGTCATAAGAAAGAGATTGCATAGTAATTGGCTGACAATGGGAGGCTGAGGCTCTGTTCAGAGGCTGTGGTAATTTTTGTGTTGCTGTGAAGGTTTTTCGAGGGGCTTTTTTTTATTAAAAATCTGAAGCATTAAACTGTAATTTAAAACTACAATTTCCAGCATGAATGAAAATCTGGGTATTAACATGAGCTCCTATTTAGAGTGGAACATCCTATTAGCAGTATTAGCACTATTTGGTAACTTTCCATATGGGCCGCCTCTCAGCCCAAATGGGATTTGAGACAGCTTTGTTTCTCTCGCGAGTCGCTCTCACACGTCAACAACGCGGCGTTGTTTACGCTGGTTGCAAAATTCCCCCGCTAGGTGTGTTTATGTACGCTTGTGCTTGTGGTACTTGCGGGTCAGAGAAAGTCTGACACACGCATACACAAATAGTTTACATGAGGAGTGTGCACGTCGAAAAACTGGAGGTAAACACCCATCATGACGTCGGGCTGTTTGGGGGGGGGGGAGTGAACAGTGATAGATCGCTTCTTCAGGGTCCGTACCTATTAGAACAGACAAGCTGTGTGTCTGATAATGTTTGTCCAAAGCCATCTGTCTCCTGTGTTACATCATGGCGGGTTTGCTGCCTTGCAAAGGGGGAGTCCTCATGTTAATTCGCCTAAACAGGATTTTGAGGTTATGCCTGGGCCTCTAGAGATGCTCTTACAATGTAATGTCAAGGACGATGAAAGAGGGCCCGCAAAGTCTGTTTCTGTGTGTGTGTGTGTGTGTGTGTGTGTGTATGTGTGTATGTGTGTGCGTGTTTTGTTGTGCTCCCAAACAAACATCAGTGCTTTCTTCCATTCAAGGGTTGAAGCCAGGTTGTCTTTAAGTGTTCCATATTAATTTAAGAACTACATTATTCACTTTGAGCACAAGCACAAGTGGAATTGGGGGAGAAAAATGTCATTTATTTCCACTTTTTCCTGCATTGCTGAAATCTAGTCAGAAAAATTAGCCGCAATTCCGTGCAAAAGCACGTGTTTGCTCAGAAAGCGACCCAAATGACTGTTTGCGAACAAATCTACAAAAACTGTGTTTGAAATATCTTTTTTGTCCATTAATTTGTCCATAAAAGTGTTCAAATATCATTTTTGTTTTAATCTGCTTATGGATTTAAAACTATTTTATTGTAGATACTGACTGACTGCATCTAAAAGTGTTTCTAATCACTCAGTGGCTGCCAGTGCTTTGTATTCACATATCAGCATTTGATGCAAAAAGCTTTATTTCGATATCTCTGATATTAATAAATCAACATCGAGATGTTCATCAAACAAAACCCTCTTTATTGATCAACTCAAAGTTGAGAAGAAACAATAGTGTTTCAGTCCTCAGCTGCTTCTGAGGCTTTGTTGTGTGACGTCACTCAGCATCTGTTCATCGGTACAGCTTGTGAAGTGAAAGGAAGTCGGGTGCATTAAAATATGTTCCGTGTTCAAAGCGGGCAATTATCCTCTTTTATTTCTGCAGTGAATTCATCCAAAATGAACACATAAAGTCCCATTCCTCACCATATAAAAGTGACGCAGCGTAATTCTTACAAATATAGTCCTAATTACAATCAGATTCTCTCATAGGGTCACATGTATGTTCCAGTTACTGCCTCGTGTGTTAATTAACCTAGGTGTGTCCAGAAAAGCGTGTCTGCAGGCTTTTAACACACAGCTGAGCGAGCAGCGACACAGACTGAGATACAGTAAAAAAAAAAAGAAAGCTGTTTGGCTATTCAACCTGAAAGCCCCCAGCTCTTCTGAAGGCGGCACTCCGTGGCCCACCGGGCTCGAGTCGGCCCGCTCTTTATCGGGAGCGAGTCCGGTTGGCACGAGGGTGGCTCCGCCTCTTCTCGCTCAGACCTTCTCCCCCCTCCCCCTTGCTGCAGCTAACAAACCATCCAGTCAATCAATATTTATCTTATATAGCGTGCTGCTCTTCAGTAGCTATAATCGTTTAGCTCAAGTGCTTGCATGAGTGAGAAATAAATTACATTTACAGTGCTATCATTGAGGGCCTGATGTTTCCCAGGCATTAGCGGATATTTAGAGATGGCCAAACGTGGTAGGACATTAAAGAACAAGGCTGAAGGAGATTGATTAGATGAGCAAACAACAGGCCAAGCAGATGTAGAGAGTAAGTGGAGGTTAATACGATTGCTGGCCTGCAGAATTATCCATCCAAGTCACTTAAACTAATATTGACTCTTAAGTTTTCATTTTAGTTAAAAAAAGATAAGTGGTGTAATTCACTCAGCTTGGCGTCGGGCGTGATTGTGTGTCCAGAGCTGTTGCTTAACCGCGTTTCGTCTCTGAAAGTGAATCTAATGACTCACACATAAAGAGAATCCAGGATACCACAGGAAAGAAAGAAAGAAGTCGATCTGCTTTTTTTCTTTCTTTTTTTCCCCTCCACTTTCTTTAAAAACGACCATGATGACTTAAAGATGCGGACGTGTTGCGAGCACACAAAAAAATGTCATGCTTGTGTCGAGCTAAAGGTGCCATTACCTCGCCGTGTCCGTCCACTTGGCCTTTACCGTCTTGATGCCTGATTCCATGATCACAAGAGCCCCGGCTCACCATCCAGCCAGGGGGCTTCAGCGTGTTTGAGGTGCAAGTTGGTGTCATAATTATCTAACACAACGGGGTTGCTGCTCTTATTAGTAATTAGCTCCCACCAAAACTGATTGGTATGGGTTCCTCCGCTCATCCCTTTTAATGTTTAAACATTTACTTTGTGCTTGAAGGATTTGTTTGTATATATCTTGTGTGTGATGAGCGCTTTTCAAGTAATTGGCTCCTGGGGGACGACACTTTCTAACAGTTAAAGAATAATTACAGCCCTATGAAATGTTAAACTGCCCCGACTGTCTTTTCGCAGGGGCTTAATTGCATGCAACAAGTAAGGCAGGCTTTTCATTTTGTTCCATCACAGGAACGGACTGAACTCTCGCGGAAACACACGGAAATTTTGTCGAGTCGTAAATAGCTTCTCATATGGTAATTTTGTAGGACACCAAAGCAGTTTGAAAGGCGTAGCTCTCATCGAGAGCGATGCTGCTTGCTTGTTTTTCCCTTCGTCCCCCCCCCCCCCCCTCATGTTGTGGAAAGGGTGAAGTGAGGGCTTGGTGTTTGTGTTTTTATGCTCTAATGGACTTTTGCATATATTCATTATAAGAGAATCCTTAAAGGGGGAAAGACAGCATGAAATACCTAAGATGACTTGGTTTATGCACTGCGCGGATGCATGGTTGAAAGGGTTTGTTTATATCGGCCCATTGTTGATACTTAAGCTAAAACACATAAATTCTGTTTGAATAGGACTCGTGTTTATGTTCCTGAACCACATTTTGTCGACCATTAAAAGCGTATTTATCCAGTCAGATTTATTTTCGCCGGTATATTAAAAAGCAAACAAAAGAGGAGAACGCTTGTAAATTTAAATATTACTTTTGAATTTTTTTTTACTTCACCAAATTTGCATTTCAGTCACTAAACTTTGTTGCAATGGTCAAATACTTTTACCAGTGTGTCCTTTTTTTTTTTTTTTTTTTTTTTTTAAAATTAACATTGAAGGAAGAAAAATTAATTTTTTACCAAGGTTATTATTGTGGGATTACCATGTTGGATATTCAATCTACCAGATAAA
>JAUESF010000001.1:6708722-6725315 GCA_032274765.1 Malacoctenus tetranemus | reverse complement strand
GTGTGTGTGTGTGTGTGTGTGTGTGTGTGTGTGTGTGTGTGTGTGTGTGTGTGTGTGTGTGTGTGTGTGTGAATAAGGAAAAAAAATATTTTGATACAACTGCAAGCAAAAAGAAACATTTTTTTACAATGATGTTTGGGGGGGTGGGAGCATTGGTTGTTGCAGTTCTTTCCTTGTTGTGATTAATCGGATATATTTACATCACAATCTTGAAAGACTTATTCATGCACCGAGTTTCTGGTATCAAGTGTTTGGGAGATAAGAGGAGGAAGCCAGGTCTTGTCAATGGCTGTACTTATCTCGGGGAGAAGTGAGAGGCAGATTGCATTTCAATCCACATGTATTATCTTAGACGCTTTGAGGTATTTTGTATAAGAGCAACTCAGCTACTTAGGAATGCTTTCAGTGTTCATCTGGGGATGCACTTCAGAAAGTTTTCTGAAAACAAACATCTGCATGGATTAAAAAATTAAAAGATTTCTTGGGAGAAGTGACCTGAATATATAATCTACAAACAATGCTCCCCGACAATTTCATTTATTTACTCGCAAGGCCGGCGTCTGATTGGCTCCTATAAATACAAATTGTAAAGTTAACTATTTTACAAAGCGCTCGCTCAGAACGAACCCCTGTCCCATATAGCTTAAGGGTTCACTTTTCCTCACTTCTTTGTGTAAGAAAAATGTCTGAATCAAGTTATCTTAAGCGGCTCCTCCTGATTACAGAGCGAGTTTGCGAAACTCTTTCCAACTTATTTAGTCTGATTTGTTTATCTCTGAGTAAAGGGGGTAATTTTTTCCCCGATAAGTATTCCCCCTGTTGAAATCCTCTTTAATTCAATGGTTAAAAAGCACAAAGGAATGCCGAGGGGCTCTAATGCCGGGACAAACCCCGGCGACGGCAGAGTGCACATCCAAGACAATCCCAGTGCTACCTGTGCCATGAAGATTAGACCATTGTGTAGAGGGAATGTTATCGTCTGCGTGCCAAGCAGCGACTGCACTGTAAAAGTCGCCAGTAAGGTGCTTAAGATATGCAGTTTTGTCCCAGGATTTATTGATACTGTTACAGGAAGGAGGCGAGAGAGAGAGAGAGAGAGAGAGAGAGAGAGAGAGAAAAAAAAAAGGTGACCTGGTATCTTTGGATATAGTCTTCAGCTGAACCCCCCCTTTGTGGCTTTTATGCCCCCCGTATATATTTTTACTCCTCCTCAGCAATGTTTAGGGACAGTATCATACTCGGCGGAGGCCCGACACTGTTCGCTGTCGAGTTTTTTTTTCTTCTTCTTCTTTTTATCTGTATTCTACAGAGATCAGGGGCCTCAGCTCAGTGGCTTGCAAGTTGAGCGCTGCTGCCAGGAGGAAGTACGGAGCTCAGGGAACCATGAACATCCCTCGGCGAAGCCACCTCCCCCCCCCACCACCACCACCACCCCCCACCTGCCCGCCTTTACCGGTTTAGCTCACAGAACTGCCGCGGCCGCCGCACTACCGGCAGCCTCGGACCCGAGTCACACCGCAGTAATTCCATGTTTTAAAACCAAAAAAAAAAGAAAGCAAGTATAGAGACTTTGAACTCAGTATGTAAAAGCACACCACGCTGAAAGTAATGACTCGAGTGACCATGAAAGAACATTATGATCATATAACAATAGTCATAAATCCCAAGTAGACCATATTGAGGGGTGGGGGGGCGGGGGGAGAAAGACAAACAACCATGTGGAACAATCGCGGAGCCTCGCAGCCATCTGCGGAGCGCCGAGTGGACCTGGGACGGCGTGGCCCCCGAGGCTGCCGGGACTGGTGAGAGCAATAAACAAATGAGCGGAATGGGAGTGGAGTGGCAGAACGCTGCGTATCAGAGCTGTGCTGTGTCGGCACTCTGATTTCGTTTGTGCTATTACATAATTAAATTTGGACTTGGATCATGCTTTTTAAGAGATTATGTGAGCATATGTTGCTTGAACATGTGCCAGCCTGTGAAATGGGCCTCCTTTCATGAGTACTGTATTAGGTTTAGAGAGTTTATTGAAAATCCGAATTAGTTGGCTGCCAACAGTTAATGAATTGATGTTATGATCTTAGTCCAGAGGATGCTCGTGTGCTGTAAGTTAGAGTTGTCACTAAAAGGGAGGAGAGGCGAGTCTGCTGAACAAAGACTGTAAATTAGCATTTTTTACTTTGCGCTAGTAAAGGAATTTATATACTTCAGTGTCAAACGCAGTGCGCAGCTTGTTGTGCAGTGTCCAGCTGCGTCTGTGAGGTCTGTGAGAGAGTGGAAGCTGACCAGGTGAATTCATTTGAAAAAGTCAGTTATTTTTGTTCTTAACCAACGTGTGATACGTGAATACGTTTGCATTTGAAGGCAAAACATTGAAGTTTTCTCCACACTTTTATCAAGTTGAAGTGAGTTAGTTTGGTGATATTTTCAGGTTAGTGTCAAACAATTAATTCTGGCCTTGAATCCAAGTCATTGAAACCAACACTGTTGATGAGCAGGATATCTATCAGACATGTGTTCATCCTTTTAATCCAGTAAACTGCGTTTCACATTCGTCTTTTATTACCAAGGAGCCTCTCCAGCAATGCAGTCTCCACTTTCCTATTTACTTGTTTGTTTTTTCTTGCTTTTGTCTCGCCGGCCATGCGTCACTTCTGTCTCCCCCCACCCCCCCTCGTCCACTTCTCCCTCCAGCTCTCCCTGTTGTGCATTCATCAGAATGGGAATGGACAAGCCAGTTGGCTCCACTTAAAGAGACACACATATCAGGGTGCTCTCCTTTTCCATCTGTCATTTTCCTTTCGATTGAAACATGGCCCCTGTCAGTGCACTGGCTGAATATATCACTCTCTCACCCTCCCTCTCTCTCTCTCTCTCTCTCTCTCTCTCTATCTCTCTCTCTCTCTCTCCCCCCTGCTTTATTCCTGCCTTGCTCTGCTGTCAGTGCTACCAATGCGGCTGTGCAGGTCCGTAAAGGTTTAAGCGGTTATTCCAGTCATTATTGGCTGTTAAATCTGGTGGTGGTCGTAAAGGCCCTGCCTGTTCCCCCGTGCCTCAGAGGTCAGCTGATGGCCTACTTTATGAGCTTGCAGGGCCGTGCATCACCGCTCGACGTCTCATTCGCACCCCCCGCCCGCCCGCCCGCCCGCCCACCCACTCACCCACCCACCCACCCACTCTTTCCCAGTCCACGAGTTTATCCGGCTGGACAGACGGACCACAGAGCGTCACCCGTTTGCTCCTGTGACAAAAAAATCAACCTGAGCCACCACAAAAGACTCTCCCAGTGCCCCCCCTCCCCCCGCCCCCTCCAACTTCCCCACCTCCGAAGCTGAGCTGGTGATTTGTGAATTCAGATTATACAAAGTGACGAGACTTGCGCCGCCCCAGCGACGGGGAAGGCAACCGCCGTGGTCGCAGTGGCGGGGAACAATCCGGCAAATTTATGGCACATTTCAAAAAATTGTCATTTTTTACAATCCCATAAGCGAGCAAGTGAGTTACTCGCACTCGTAAGCCGTGTCGTTTTCCCATGCCGTTTGTCGGAGCGAAATTCCCCAGATTACCATTGAGTTTCCAAAAGTGAATGACATCAATTTTATTTGACTTGTTTAAAGGCCTTTGCCTCCTAATAAGCATTGTTATATGAGACTGCTGCTCTAAACCGCTCTGCCACATCAGTTATGACTCAAGGAGAGGAGAGGACAACTTCTATCATTATCACTGGTTTTATTGAACGCCCATTCATCACACTGACACATTATTCTCTATAAAAGCGATGAAAGTTTTCAAACAGGGAAGAAGGTGGTCGGAGTCAGAGGGAGAAAAAAAAACACACACAAAAAAAACTGCAACAGCCGTTTTTTTTATTTTTTTATTCAAGAAATCCATTTACTCGTGTGAACCTCTGTTCTTTTCAAGGAAAGTCACATTTAATGGTGCCTTCGCCAATACGGGACATTGTTCTTCCTGTAGCTACCGCGCGCGCTAATAATTCATCGGCCTGCCAATTATTGCTTCTCCCACAATGGGAGACAGGAAAGAGAAGAGAAGGAGCGCGAGGAAGTGCCGTCTGCTCGCCTCCTGCTCAAGGACTGCTGCTCCAGAGCCAAAGACACTTGGATGTTTTCCTCTTCTTTCTTAAAGGGCTCCCTTTTTTTTTTTTTTTTTTTTTGGAGGGCTGCACACAAGCGCGCTGTCTTTGCTGTGAAGTGCAGCCCCTTTATTACCAGGCCTCTGGTGACCTCACCCCGCTGAATGAAGTCATTGACTGAACTGCAGGAAGACAAACCAGCGTTCCGGGGAATTAATCAGGTCCATCAGCGGCGGAGCTCCTGGGCGCTTGGACGCGGCCGCGCCGGCTCGGGCCCGCCTTGGCCCGCCCCTGGGAGCGATGCGGGGTAGTTACCGAGTTGACAGCTAGCTGATAGCCCCCGCGTCCTTCATATTACGAGCACATCAAAGGCTGGCCTCCTGGATAAAGCGTCGGGGTTGAGGAGTTGGGAGAATGAGGCCTCTCACCACTGTCTGGATGAGTGCGGCATGACCTCATCCCGAGCGATGCCGAGCCAGAGTTGAGATGATGTGGAGGGGGGCGCGGGAGGGGGGGAGGGGACTGAGGGGCCATTGGGAGGAGAGCAATTTGGATGTTTAGCCACCTGAAACTCAGTTTTCTTAACATGTCGTCTCCCAGCGGTGAATAGAATAATGATCATGATAATCATCCTCCTCCCTCCCTCCGCTCTCTGCACGCACTTTTGTCCCCCCGCCCCCTCTCTCTCGCTGTCATTTGCGCCTCCTGTGTTGTGTTTCAGCCTGTCTGTCTGTGTAATTTGCCTTGCGTGATGGCATGCCGCTCCGTCCAAAAATAAAGAAGAGACCCCCCCTTTAGACTCCTCCAATTAGAGAGACAATTAGACTGAGCCGAGCCACACTTGGGCTGTTCAGCACTCGCGAGGACTGTCCCGCCTGCTCAGTCTGACTCTGTGTTTCTTTTTTTTTTTGAGCGTGTGTGTTCCGTCCCATAATGCCTTCGGAGATCCACCAGCACTCATTGTGCCGCGTTTATTATTTTACCTCGCTTTGTGTCTGCCAGTGTGTGGATGTTTGTAGACTTTGAGCTTGACATTGGGATTGCTGGCGTTTGAATGTAGGAAGGTCAGGAGCAGAAGTAAGGTGTTGTTTGGGGGCCACTTTATGAGGAGCGCAACAGTGAAAAGCTAGTGAGCCCCTTGTCGCAGATGAAGAGCCATTAGCTCGCCAGCCAGTGCTTTGTTATGCTAACAGTTCAGCACTCTATGCAGAAAATGACCCCTTTTTACCCTTTTTGAACAAAATAGACTTTATTTTATCATTTTATTGCCGTCTTTCTTGTCTGCGAAAGGCAGTCATTTGGCAATGTTTGATGGTGCGAGTGTGTTTGTGTGTGCCTGAAGAGAGGCGGGGGTGTCTCGCGTCTGAATTCCTGAGCTGTGTGAAAGGGATCGCTTTCTTTGGGGCTGAATTTAATGAGATGATCAATGACCCTCAAGATTCACATTCACAACCGGGAGAGAAAGAGAATGAGGGAGCTGAAGACTCAATAGGTTTACTGTGATTGTATGTCAGCTGTGGTCCCCCTTTGAAAAAGTGGATTGTTTTTGAAACATGAAATCCTCCTTTTTGATTGCCGAGGGTTGGATTTCCTTTGATGTAGCTGAGGCAGACAGAAACAGGTCTAGGATTCTTTTTCAAGTTAGTTTCTGTATTAGGCGAGACACTGGTCAACGACGAGTACGCGAGGCTGATTAAACACTGGGGCTTTTTATGCATGTTGCTCGGGAGTGCACGGGGTCACGGCAACGGGGTCACCGCACCACCGGCAAATGGACTCTGATGTGCTAGCAGAGTGCAGCGCTGTCGGACAATTTGTTCTGACTGATTTCAACTAATTGTGCTCACCTTCCCCTCTCCTTCCCTTTGAACTGCAAAGGTAAGAAGGGAGCCGGAGAGGTAGGCTGGAAACAGTACTGACAGACAGCACTGTGTACTCACTTTGAATTATGGAGCACACAGTTAGATGTCAGAATGTATCACTTCTGAAGTCAGGCAACACTAATATTTACGCACAGTATAGGTGTGCTTGTTGTGGTGTGCATATCAAGTAGCCTGGATCCCGCATTAATCCTGTCTTACGTGATGCTCCCCCGTGTTCACGTTGATGCGAGTGATTACAAGTTCAAAAGTAACAGCAATCCAATGCCTGACAAAAGAAAAGAAACACCCACTGAAACTAAGATGCTACTTTGTCTGCTCAGCTAAATCTGCATGCTTGTCTCTTTGTGTTTCCATACCCGGGTGAAGCACTGCGTGTATATGTAGATACATATATATATATATGTATATATGTGTGTGTGTGCCTGGCCCTGATGTGGTTCACATGTCACGACAGAGGAAGGACACTGCCCCTCTGGTGTGTTTTGTTGTGCCCTCACCCTTAATTTGCCTATTGTGAGTGCGAAGGGGAGCCAGGGAGATGACATCATGCAGCAGGCAGCGTTTGAAGTGCCAGTCCTGAAGGAACCACTTATAGCAATTAGGATATCCTTGAACAAGCGTTTGCGAAACATTGGCTAGTTTTTGGCATTTGCCTCCCGTTCCTGCCTACTAACTAGCGAGGTTTGATCTCCCATAATTATCTACCCACCGGCTCCTCACTCCTGACAGCTCTCTCCCTGGAGAGGGCTGAATGCCGGGGCTACTCACTGATTGCATCAAAGTGTCAGAAATTGCAACATCAAAAATAATAACTGATATTCCGGCGGCAGGCTGCTCTTTGAATATTTCCTTTAAAACGCTCTCTAATTTGTGTCTCGCATGGTGCCAATGTGTGTGTGACTGCGAGGGCTTAAAGCAAATAAAAGCAGGGGAAGTGCATTCATTATTGAACCCCTATTTACATATGGCAGACTATTCTGTCTGAACTGGCATGAAATAGATATGCGTTTATTCTGCTGCTTTACCCCATCCCGCACTCCTTTTCTTCAGGACTTGCTCAGCATCTGTCCCCTTCGCTTCCTTCCTCTTCACTTTGAAAGGTTGTTGTTTTTTGTTTTTTTTCCCCTATTTGCAGTGCTCCACAATAGATATCTGGCATCAACATCTTAAATGTGCCCTCAGCAGAGCTCCCCAAAAAAATGACAAGGTGGGAGACCAGACAGCAGAATGCCAGAAAACAAACTCATCCAGGACACAGGAAGTGAATGTGTTGGAAGGAAGAACACAGAGAGCAATTTGAGAAAAAAATAAGGCCGATGTAGTCAAAGTTGGTTTTCACATGTTCAGGAGTCACTAATTGACTGATCAAAGTATTCATTCTCAAAGTAGTCGTCGGAAAATCAATCGAAACTTTTCAATTAACGGATCATCAAAGCATATATCAGTGTTTGACTGAACAACCAAGGTTGTTAAATTGAAAAGAGAAAGAATTGGCACAAAAATGCTTAAAAATGCTTAAAATGTCAAGCCCTTTTACCAATGGTTAAAATGCCTTTGGTTAGTTGCTACATGCTTACAGTTTATATGAAACTTAAGACCAATATCAGAGGGTGACAATCCTGGTCCTGGATGGCAGCAGCCCTCCACGGTTTCAGTGTGTCCCAGCTTCAACACACCTGATTGCAATAAGCTGCTCGTTATCAGGCTCTCCTGCAGAGCTGCATGATGACACCAACGAGATTCAGGTGTGCTGGAGCAGGAACACATTGAAAACATGCAGGGCTGCGGGGATTGCCCACCTCTGACCTTGATGGTTCTTGCATATTTTGCATACAACAACATTCTCATTCATGCTTCAATCTGACATTTTCCGAAACTGAAACTTCCAGTGTGTTTCACTGCACTCCCGTATGTTAATGCCTCATGTTGGTGGCTGTGTTTGTTGCCGATGTCACTCAGCGGTGACATGTCTGGTGCAGTGGTGTAACTGGAACTGCAGGGGAACTTTCTCTGGTGTGCTGAGAGAAGAGTGTTCTTTCACAGAGTGAAAATAAGGTATGGTGACATGCTTTATTCCTTTTGACACAAGTAGTTAAGCAAAAAATTAAAACAATGACAATCTTTACCCTGAGATGACCTCACATCACCCACATTAGCATCCTGAGCTCTCATGGCCTCTAACGAATTAAAACATTTGCTATGCTAATTAAGGCCCGGAATCAAAGTTTGCAAATTTTATGTCGTCCATCCACGATTTTTTTTTTAGCAAATTCTGAACTCATGAGGACACATTCATATCTTTTTTATGTAGAATTTACAATTTTTTAGCGAAAGCTTTGGCCTTAAAGGGAAAAAAAGAATTCCTCCAGCCTCTCTTCTTGTGCACCTTTGTATGCTACTGCTAGCATGGCTAACGTCAGGCTGTCCTCAGATGATGCTCACAGAAATGTGAGCCGGTGTTCAGGTGAAAACACATAAATATTCTGTCAGGCAGCGTGTCCAGAGGGTCCACTTGCAGCAATGTTAGCGGGCTCTTTGAGGGTGACATCCATATTTCAACACCTATCTTGACTTCCCCGACCTTGCCGAGTTACGCATTAATAACACATTTATAATACATAATCTCTTTCTTGTTCTCGCCGTGTACATGTTTCTGTTTCGCAGCTGATGGCATTCGTTTTTAATTGTCGACATCAGAAGAATAATTTACGGTGTCTCGCGCGCTTTAGTGTTCCACTAAAGACCATTTGCATCACCTGCCCCAGCGTCTATGGAGAGGGCTTAGCCCCACTGGTGGTGAGTATTACTTCAATGAATTGAAGGGGACAATTGTGTGTTAAAGCAACGAATTGAGATAGACAGTCCGCCAAGGTTTTCGCAAGGATGAAATTAAAATCGGTGCGGCGGCGAATGGGGCTGCTTTAGCAGAATAAATTAATGCCGGAAGAGAAGGGAGAGGCAGGTTTGCTTTGCAATGACAAATGTTGATTTCCCCCGAGGTATTTAAAGTGATTTGACCCAGTCATTCTTTTAAATCACAGACAGGAGATGATAAATGTGCTACTAATGAGGCCTCTGCATTTTATCTCTCACTCTGCCTCCTGCAGGATCGCCCCGGCTCTTAGAGGCGCCCGCTATGCCTTCACATGCTTCTGAAACGCACCCTTAGCCCCCTGCTAAATCCCAACAATGCAGAGTACAGAGAGAGAGGGAGGGGGAGAAAAAAAAAGAAGAAAACATCAGTGCGTATCCCCTTGCATGCTGTGAAAGATTGTCAGAAAATTAAAATCAAACACGCGATCACATTGTTCTGCAAATGCAACCCTTTTTTAAAGCCCCGCTAATCTGAAAAAGAGGCGCCGAATTTCAACCCTGTCAGCATTTGTAGACATTATGATAATCTTCCTACCGAGGCGCCTGTATTTTTTTTTTAACTGTCTCTCCCCCTCCATGGAGAAGGTAAGCACTTTGCCTATATACACATGACAAAAACCAGAGCTGCAGGAGCTGTTAACAGCACGGCTCTCATTATCTGCCGCATTGAGCATGTTGTGGAAGGAGACGAAGGCTCCTTTCAGGTGCAGATGTAGAGCATCATTGATAGGGGTGTGCAGCTTTCCTGCCTCTTCTCCCCCCCCCCTTATCCAGCCGGCCTCTGATCAATCAGTGCTGACAGGGCAGGGGCTTTGTGTGCCACATAGCGAGGACAAATGTCTGCCAGGGAGCGGGGGGGCACACCTGAAAAAAGGAAGAAGCGGCACGCGGCACCCAGCTCCTGCTCCCGCAGATTAGCCCCAGCCCGCTTTGATGGATTAGCATGTGGGGGGGGGGATAAAAAAAATTGCTTGATTATTGATATGAAAATGTTTTGGGGAGGTATGGGTGGGTGTCGGAGGGGAAGGCGAAGGGCTGGGGGGGGGTCCCCAACTGGTGTGTTTCTGAGGGGATGTGCGGGTGCAGCGGCAGCGATTATCCACCTTGGCTCACCTGCCCCCCCCCTCCTCCCCTCTGCTCCTTCCCCTTCACCCTCACTCTCAGAGAAAGAAAAAAAGAGTGGTACAAAGGGAAGAGGAGGACATGGGGAGGAGACAGTGTGTGCTCGGGCCCTCTCCAGGAGAGACACATTCAGCCGCCCTTCATGAAATATTGTTCATCATCATATTAACAGGGCTGAACGTGTGGAGATAAGGCCCGTCTTAAAAAAAAGAAAAAAAGTAAGCAGAATGTCCCCGTGAGATATTTCAATCCTCACCCCCACCACCACCACCACCACCTCTTCTCCTCACCCTACATTACCTTATTCATTCTTTTGGAGTGAATATGAAATGTAGCGGGACCCTTTTTTTTCAGCCAGCAAAGGAAAATGATGACATAATCACCTCCCCCCTTTAATTGCTTGATTTGTCAATCCCCGGCAATCCCGCGCCGCTGTCCTGCGCGTCCCCGGGATTCTTTCTTCCTGTCAAATTCCCCCCCCCCCCAGCAACAGCAGCCACCACGACTGGAATTTGCATCGCTCTGAATTAGCCGGATGTTGCAGTGTAAATTAGATACAACACTTGCGAAAATGTAGCAGATTATAGCACATAAATTCATGTGTAAAAGGGCTCAGTGAGCAGCCGTTTTTTTTGTTTTTTTTTACGGTGCAAACCTAATCAGCCCGCTGACGTGCAGGAAGTCGGTGAACAGCGACGCGCCTATCCTTCGACTAAGCAACAACACTGTGTCAGAGCTGAAACGGTCCGAAAATCTGTGTAGTTGCTAACATATCAGACTGTGTGCAGCAATATAGCAAAACAAAACTCATTGTCTTTGATGCTCACCCCGAGTTTGACCAGTAGATATTGAAAAGGAGATATTCCTGCATTAGCTGCATTTGACTCTTTTATTGGCATGTCGATCAAAAGTTTCCACACACAAGTTGACCCAAAAACGTTAGTAGTAAATACTTCCGAGATCCTACTGATTCAGTCCCGGCGTGGACAGACGTGGCTGGGATCTCTGGGGTTGACTCAGGCGATAGCCGCCCCCCCACTGTCATCAGTCGCAGCCCGTCTCTGACGAGCGCGAGGGCGAGGGATTTGCGAGAGCCGCGGATTAGCTCCGCGGTCGCCGCCGTTCTGATCGCAGGAAGTCGGACCCTGTCTGCTGAATGTCATCCGTGACCGACGGACGGGACGCCGCTCTCACACGCGGGGGCCCGCCCTTATTATCCCGCAGACGGAGGCCTCTCTCGGAGGAGCGGTCCCTGACTAATGGGAACCGTGTGTGCTGCGGTCTGAACTCCAGAACTCGGGTGACCAACACGAGTAACGCAAAAAGCGTGTGTTTTACAACCCCCCATGTAAAGGTGCAGTCGTAAACTGAGAATTTACGCCCTTCATTAGGGGTAATACAATGCACATAACTCTAAGGTATAACAATTGGGATAGCTATAAAGTAACCATTTTATACCTTCTCAAATCTGTGACTTGTAGGTGACCCTAGTGGAGGCAGCGTACGGGCAGGCAGATTTACAATGGCGGCATATTCCCTCTGATAGGCTTCTGCGTTTTTTGGGAATTAGAGGTGCCAAAATACAAAATGACTTAAATAATAGTTTTATGTACCCCATCAGAAATATTAGTCTCCGAAGCGTAATTTACAACTTGTAACCCAAGCTTTTGTTCAAGGAGTTTTCACTTTGATTCATGTCGAACTTTAGTTTTACGGCCAGACAGGGGGGAGGAGAGGAACCCGCCGCTGTTCTCCGGGTTGTTTCTCACTCGAAAAAAAAGCCTCGGACCGGTCCGTCCATTAACATGAGGTACGAGGTGCAAAAAATAGCTCAGGTGGAGGGATTCATGTTCGACACAGTGTGCGCAGAACTCGACTGAATCGGGATGTTTTTTTGTTTTTTTTGGGCTCTGGGGAGCCGGCAAGCCTTTTGTTTAAAGGTGACTGTGGCTTCGCCCCCAAAATAGCCAACAGAGCAAAAAAAAATCCACAATTAATCAAAGTTGGACGTGTTGTGAGGAGGCCCAACAACGATTCACTGCGTCAGTCACTGCGATTGTAGGAAGGAAGAGGTGAAATCATGCCACCGAAACTGAAACTCGCGCTGCAGCGCGGCTTTGTTTGCCCGATATTTCACTTGCATGGTTGGGGGAGGGGGGGCGAGAAAACACTGAAGCTGCAGTCCATTACTCTTTTTCGTGTGCCATGACACAGTCACTCACCTGACTACCATCAGTGTCAAAGGGTGGCACACACTCAGCGGGGGATCCTGAGTGGAGCCCATTGATGAGATGAAACAGGTTGACTTCTCCCTCGGTCTGAAGTGGAATGAAAAACAAATGTCATGGAGGGTGACAGAGAGCGTCTGTGTCTTATCAGCCTGGCCAATGTGAGTGATGGCTCTTATCTGGCCCCCTGCTCCGTGGCTGTTTATTATCCTAAGGTGGCAGGGCGGTGCTGGGAAGAGAAGAGGGCTGGGAGCCCCTCCGTGATCCATCACTCCGGAGGTCTCCTTCCCCTTCTTATCTGACCGCTACATGGATAACTGCAGCTCTTGTTTACAGACGCCAGCCCATTTGAATGAGCAGCAGGCGCAGGAAACGAATCCTTTGCTCTCTTTATCAGTCCAGGTGAGTTACAGGGAGGATGCTGCATTGGTTTTCTTTGCAGACATGCACAGGAAAAAAACAAAAAAAGAGAGAGGGGGGGGCAACATGCACACAGCCATGCATGCAAGTGTGCACTCGCACACACACATGCGTCAACATAGACTATTCTTCTGAGTGAAATAAATGGAGGTTGAAGGGAAAAAAGAGGCGATAGATGGTGAATTCAGAGCAGCACTTCTTACACAGGAGGAAAAGCTTGTGTGTGGCCCAGTTTATCTCTTCTTTTTTTTTGAATTACATTCATTTCTGTTATCGTGTTTTTTTTTTCCTTGGTTATCTGAACCAGCATGTTTTGTCAGTGTATACAAGAGTGAGTGTTGATACCAGAGAAAGAAACTATCTGCATCTGTAGTGGTCAGCGGGTACTCTATTGAGGTTAAAGCGCTGCAGAGCGTCACATCCTGAATGGGAAGTGTCGCTCCTATATTTACTCGTGTTTTTGAAAGGAAAACCTCAATAAAGATGGCTGTTTTTTTTCACTTGTTCCATTTCCTTTCAGCATCTCTGCTGGGATATTCCTGGATCTCCCTGGCAGGGCAGAATGTGTAGGTTTCCATTTCAAACAGGGCTCCCGTGTCCATCACATCACCAGGGGTCTCTCCTAAAATACATACCTTCTGTCAAAGCTTGGGGGGGATAGATGGGAGATGGAATGAAGTAATGGCAGGAGGGAGGGAATGAAGGGGAAGGAGAGGTGTTTAAGGCTACCGGTCGCCGGTTCCCCTGGGCTTCACTGGCAGGCCGGCTTTCCCTCCTTCAGATCCGAGTTCGTTTTCACTGAAGCTGCGAGAAGAAAAAACAGAGTTTGTTTGAATCTACGGAAGAGATGGCGGGTGCCCAGAGGTCCACCACATGTGAACCAACACGGCAAAAAACCCAGGCGCAATCCCCCACCACCACCCCAACGCTCCCACCCACCACCGCCACCTCTCGTCGCCTCACGGTGACGCGGTGCCGCTCGCGCCTCTACCCGGTTTCAGCTCACAGAGTCAACAAAGCAGAGCCTCATGGAGGATGCTAATTGCGAACCACCAACGACAAGCAGGCAGGCAGGCAGGCAGGCAGGCAGGCAGGCATCACGGGGCGGGAGTGGGAATTACCAAAGTGCCAGGGTTGGGAGTGGGTACAGAGGAGGTTGCAAAGGAGGGAAAGAGAGAAGGGGAATGTAAACACAAAGTCCTGTGCTCTCATTAAAGAGTTGCGAAAAGGCCTTGAGCTCATTGCAGCATGCCAGGCTGTGCCAGTGGAGATACCGCTCCTAACGACGGGCGGGACTCTGCCCGACACGAGCCAAGTCATCCACGAAGACCGGGCCTAAAAAAAGACGGGGTAATAAGACAGATGACAGCGCGGCAGTTAGAGTAATGCCTTCATAACATTAAATAACTCCCTATATGCTCCCACTAGAGCTGGTGTCACTGCGTGTCCGCTCTCTCTGTGTTTGTACCAAAAGAAAAAAAAATTGCACTTCTCAGCATCAAACTCCGAATCAAGCCCTCTGTTTTCCTGCCATGTGCTTTGAAGAGTGCAGAGAAAAAAACTGTGCAGCGTTTTTTTTTGGGCCGAGTCCCTGCCAATAGATTTGAGTGCTCACCAGAAGCCCTTGAGTAAATTGCCCACATCTGAAACATAAAATCCACTTCACTGTCCCCTAAACCATGTCTACTGTGTGATTAGGACTCGAATTTCCATGTAATATTTAGAGGTCAATCACAGCAGCTTTTGCCTCCGAGGAGCGCTAAACTATTACCAGGACTCGAAAACTCACAGGAATAGTAATTGCTGCTATCTTAATCATTTGGATTCATTAAAGCACATTCATTTAGCGACAAGTGGATGAGAAAGCAAGTGCGCTTTTTCCTTATCCAGCATTCCGCCATGAGTTTTTTCTGCAGGCTGGGATTTGTGTTTTGAGGTTATGTGGGGGGAAGAAGAACCATGACTTCATGAGTTCGTTCTTCCCACTGAGAGACTGAGGAAAAAAAAAAGGCCTCAACCTGATGCTCGCCAGAGCACGATCTGTTGTTTCTCCCGTGTCTGTGTCTCACACACAGCATAATGATGTCCACTCCAAACGAGCAGCCAAGTCCCTAAATCATTCTTTATTACAATGTCAGCAGAAAATAATGAAGAAATAATGTTTCCATATTTCTTGTCTTCCTACGAGGGAGAAGCGTGCTAATGCTAAAGCTTAGCGCCACCAAAATAGCAATTTGGTTGTAATTTGTGCGTGATTAATTTGTAATGCAAAAGTAGCGTTTATAAGCAAGCGTGATCCACCTCAACTTAACAGTGTTCAATTAATCACCGGCTGGGAGCCGTCGCCGCCAAAATAATGGCAATTTAATAACACGGCACTTATAGCACAGCAGATTACTGAGTATTTATAAATGTCATTGGCTAGCCTGTAATACACGGTGACAGGGAAACATGTGCAGGGCCCAGCAGTGTCTGCTCCTATGTAATGCAACAAATGTAGCGTCCCCATAGCAAAGAGGCTATGAATAACTGTGATAATCACCGCACAATGGCTTCATTTATCAACGTATGAGGAGCGCACGCATTCGGGCGATTAGCCTGCCTCGCTATTTTCTGGAGGGAAGGTTTTGTTTTAGCCGAAGCGCCCGACAGACATGTCTGCAGAATGATGTCACAGGTGACTCTTCAGCTGTTTGTCTGCCTGTGCTCTCGCTCTCCCTCCCCCCCTCTCTCTTTTCCCTCCTTCCCTTCCCTCCTCCTCCCCACTATCGTTTTTAATATCTTCCCTGATGCAGAAAGTGCTGAACAACTCCATGTGTACTTGTAAATTTGACCGGGAGTGACAACGATTACCAAAAACAGGCTCTCCTGCCAGTTTCTTATAATGGAACTACACAAAGCATGACAGTACAATAATGTTGCATGCATTTTCTTTTTGGTTTTTTTTTGCTGGTAATTTTTGAAAATATGTCCAAGAGTGCAGAAATTGAATCAAAATGCAGCAGCTTGTGGATAATTGAATAATTATACTCAGAAGAAAGATTTACCAAGGCTGCAACTCGGCATCAGCTGAGAACATGATTGAGTAGGTGACTCTGTATCAGGAGTGTCTTCAGTGTGTCCATTGACTACAGCAGCTCACAAAACATGAACTCGGGTTTCATGGCTTCATTTGTTTGTTCACAGGAGAACCTTTTTTATTTCTTTCAGCTTCAGTTTCTCTTCAGAAGCTGTTCAGTTTTTGAGCTGATTCAGTGAACACCTCTTCCACTCCTCCCATCATTAACTCGCCCTCTAGTACACTTTTTTATTTCCGTCCGCCACATTCTATCCCTTTTACAAGCATGCAATTTTGCATCGCGTCATGGTGAAATGTGACCCCTTACGAATCAAGTGGACCTGAAAAAATCTGGTGGAATTTGCAATTAATCACAGTTGTTATGTGTACCTGCTTTATTTGCATTCATAAGCAGAGAGGATTGTGACATGGTGGTGCTCCAAATGATGCACAGAGATTTTACTCCAACTGACAAAATGACTTTATATTGTCAGTACTTGAAAAACAAACGGAATAACATTTAAAGTGGCTTTTTTAAAGAACACTCAGGCTCATCAAGTCGTATCTCAATTGAGGTTCGAAGCAAATCTTTGATCTTTGTTGTATTTTTGGTTTTTTTTTATAGCAGTTTACCAAGTTCCCCAGCTGGATGTGGAACGGGCTGAACAGGTTGCCGGTGTCTGTTGCTGCGCAAAAACTAACACCACAGCATCAGTACAACATTGGAGGTAAACTTAGTTTTATCCTTGTTTTTTTGAGGTTTATTGCATCCCCACAAGCAAATCCAGGTAAAAAACTATACACATTTTTTGTTCTTTTGTCCTTTCTCCTAAGTTTACAATGGACAAACACTGACATGAGGCAAACCGTTTAACTGGTCTTCAGTTCCTTTGTCTGCCATGGTGACAAATTACT
>JAUESF010000001.1:6683677-6705921 GCA_032274765.1 Malacoctenus tetranemus | reverse complement strand
GCAGTTTGACTTGAATATGCAGGATGAAAACATTTGTGCTGTTTGTTCCTTATTTCCTCTCTCTCTCACATAAAATACAGAAGTAAAATATGGCCTCTCTTAACTTATCTTTATTCTGAACCCTAAAAATTAGATTCATGGTTGAAACACCTGACACGATACAATGAAGGTGGAAGATAAAGTATCTTGATTACTCAACACACAAGCTAGTTTCATAAAACGGCATTGGACAGCGACGTCCAAAGACTCTCAGCACCTCTTGAGACACCATGTTTTGCCATCTCAATGGTCTTTTTGTTGCCATCTCTGGAAAATCAGCAGTCCAACAACATGAACCCAACTTTGTTATCTGACTCTTACTGAGAGGAAATATTTTATTGGAGAACAGTTTCTAGTGCAGTATTTGGACAAAACAAGATTGCTCACCTTTATTCTATTGGGAAAATGCAGGAAACATGTGGATCAGTCATATTTTGATACTTGGCACTGGCACTAGTGTGCAAGTTTAGAGATACTTGTGTGAGTTTCACTTTCAATTGAAGTAGTGTATCCATTGTTTCCCCTTGTAATCTGCGATGACAAAGTATATTGACACTATGAGGAAGCAACAGAAACAGGGGTGAAGACCGGATGCATTTGGCAAAAGGCAGTCTGGTTATTTCTTTATTTCCTAAAAGATTGAAAGATCGATTTGTAAAAATATATACCAAAAAGTAAACATATATCTTCAGTTTAAAATGTTTACTTCAGTTTGTGAAGGACCAAATAAGACATGTAACTAATAAAACACGGACTAGAATAAATACAAATTGTTTTACTTAAGAGATTCAAATCATCAAGATTAAGGTTTGTTTGTTTATTTATTTTTTTTTTGTCAAACTGAGTCATTGATCAAAAATATGCACATTAATTTTCTGGTAATTGCTCTTGGTTAATTGATGGGTTGATGCAGCTCCCTCAGTTGAAAACATCTGTTTTGCTACGACCAGCAACGAAGCCGAGATACTGATGCGAAACTAATTACCAGGACGCCGTGTTTGTCTCCCGAAGCTCGGGCCTGTGCAAACACCATGCTATCACAATATTAGACTTGAGGCTTAAACCTTCACTCAGCAAGGATACTTTCCTTTGTGCTTTCCCTCTCTGTACAGTCATGTTGGCCAGCTGAGTGATGTCCTGACCCCCCACCCCCGAGTGAGTGACACAAGTTTGGAGAGCCGCGAGCAAGGTCAGTTTTGTCCGCCTCTCTCCCTCCTTTCTCAACACCTCACACTCGGGGAAGGCGAGTAACTCAAGACAGATTGTTCAGACAGAATTCAGTGAACTGTACCGGAGGCGAGATTACTTTGTGAGACATTTAAAGGGCCACTCTTTAGAGTTACAATGGGGTGGTAAATAGCCATCATAATGTGTAGTGTTTAACAGAATTGCTTCTCATTTTCACTTTCACGGATGGTTTGGAGATCTCCTGCAGAAGTCACTGCTCCGTTTGTCAGATGGTAATCGGCGCTCGGGATTGTTTCAGATACGTAAAACATTGTTTAACAAGTGTAAAGGGCAGACTCAGCCCCTGCATTGCCAAATGACACATTACAGTGATGCCATGTGGTTGTATTTTAGATTGGGGGGGTTGTGTTTAACATTGCTTGATACAATTTTGACTTTTGAAAAAGTTCCCAATTGCTGACACATTTAATTTTGTTTCTAAAACAGAAGTTTTTTGGTTGTTTCATGGCACCACATCCTACACTCTGTTTTTCTTTAACACACACACACGACATAGAGCAACACCACCGCTGGTTTTTCGTTGTGTATGTGCATTTTGTCCGCCATGCTTTCTGCCCCCACCCCCAGCCTTTCCGCCCACCGTGCCTTTTACACCCGACAATAAAAATAACATTTAGAAAGTTACCCAACCCAAACCATTATGGGACATTTGCTGCCAACTATCCAGAAAATGTGTTTCTGGTTCCTTAGACTATTATATGCTTTTCACCAGCGAGGGGCAGAGAGGTTGGCTGGCTTCCTGATAGAGATTTATACAGGCTTCATGCCTCTTACTTGTGTTCAAGAGTGTGTGTGTGTGTGTGTATGTGTGTGTGTGCGTGCGTGCGCGCACGCAAGCTGGAGGTCGTTTCAACATGCACGTATGAACATTAAAGGCATAGTTCCTTTTCCACTGGGAAAAATATGAGGTCAAGTTGTTCTCCGGCTCTCTTCCCCTTATATGTCTTGCTGATGTGAGAGCAGTGGAGTAGGTGCGAGAGATAGCTGTTTCAGTCCGACGCTTCCCCGCTGTAAACCGCAGCAAAAACACAGGTGGGGAAGTATTCAAGGATGGCTGGATTCAGCCACAGATTGCACCAGCAAGGTGTTGATAATGCTGAAGATTAATGGCTCAGCCGTTGATAATCGCACTCATCCCCCACCCTCCAGTGCCGCGGGAGCCGATAGACTTGTTCAAGTCCTCACGCTGGCTCTCGAAAGCCCATCTTGTCAGGGAAGACACACTCGTCGACACGCATCACAATCATCTGCATACAATCGCACACTGAAGCGCACCAGGCGCGTGAATGAGGGCCCACCAGGCTGCGTTGTGTCGGAGTCATGAGAGTCGACTGTTTGCCATGATGGAGGCACACACACTGTGAAAGCAGCCTTCACTCAAATCTATTTCAGCCTGCTGCTCTCCCCCCGTCATCTCCATTATCCTCCCCTGTGTTGCAGATCTCTTGCACTTCTTCCCGACTATTCCCACTTTGTGGCCATAATTCACTATGGTCTGGCTTTTTGACATGCGTGCAAATTGGCAAATTACAGGATGCCGAGCTGTCACTAGTCAGATTCATGTGGTCACAAGGGGGCTTGTGAAAGGTGGGGAGTTGGAGGGGGGTGCTGGTGGAAGGGGGAGGGGTTTGGGCAGAGAAAAGAGGACATCAGCCCTGCCTGTGTTGGCCCAACATTGTTAACGCCGGCCGCTTGATTGACACCCACTGCTGCCGTGATTTGAAAAGGCCCTCAGTGCTGCACTGCTTCGGGAGGCTTTCTCCCCCTCCCACCCCTCCTTTGTGTTCCTTTTTCCCCTTCATGTTGTTTTTCTCCCTTTGCCCCCACTGCCTCATTTGCATCAGAGGCCGCAAGGTTTCACGGTCTATGGGAGGCTGGTTGGGGGGGGGGGGGGGGACTCCCTGACTAACCTCCTCCGTCCCACCGACCCACCCTCTATCAAGCCCCTCTTTTGTCTCGTCCGCCCAGGCCAGATTGAGGGCGCAGCGTGCCTCCCGCCTGGTGCTCCTGGCTGAGACGGGGCTGGTGTTTCAGGGCGGGCTGCTGGGCCGAACAGCATGAGTGTGTTTGTGTAACTGGGCACGGCCTGGCCGAGGCAGCATCCGCCTATCTGCGTCTGGTTCATCCAGCTGATCCCCCAGGAAAGGATGTCTCACTTCAAGGGAACAGGAAGCCGCTGTGTAGGATGGGATTTCTGGGTAAATAGCGAGACGGGTGATGGGTGTTGGTCAGTCGAGGGGATGCGTCCTTAGCTTGAAGGATCCCTCCCACTGAGAAGACGGGAGTTATTTGTAGTATCCCTACGACACACAAATTAAACTAAAGCAGAGGTGAGCTGGTGTGCCTTCTTCTTTGCCAAATTCCATTTAGTTTGTTATTGAGTTAAATCTATTTCATCTCCTTTCAATCAGCAAACACATGAAGAAGAACTAAACAATTTATTTCCAACATCTGAAATTCAAGCAGCTGCGATTGTGAATCGTGGGTCTTTATTGGCACAAAGGTTGCAAATATATCTTTGAATCTTTGACCTAAAATATAGTCAACAGGTTTGGAAAAGTTTTGCAATACTTGTATGAAAGACATACTTTTTCAAATTAGCACAACTTCAGTTTGTAAGTGTTTTTACTTGTCTCACTTGTTTAGGTGACTCATACTTCATGTCCACTCTGCTTCTTTCACGCTTTTATTGCTCCATATCATGACGTACTGCAGTTATATTGGATGTTTCCAGTTACTTCGTAAAAAGTATTTGACTCCTCGCCTAAATACTTGCCGCGAGGTCCGTCTGTGTCGGTGTCTCTTTGCTTGAGGGACTGGTGACATTGATAGTTACTCATCCCCCCCACTTAAGGACATTCGTCTCAGGCCCCGTGTCTCATAAAAACAGATTTGTTCCACATCGGTATCCGTTAGTCCTAAACTTCAGCTGTCTCTGTCACTACTGCTTAGCGGATTTGAAAACCAGGCCCGGAGAAAAAAAAGAAAAAAAAGTTGATTGTTGTTGATTCATTTCACCCCTCCATGTGAAGGACTCCTTTTAAAGTACCCCCCACCTGTACTTTTCACTTGCCATGTAAACCAGAACAGACCTGTGCTCCCCCGCGGATAAATGCACCCCTCTCGCTTTTAGGTGGTTAGAACATGATCTTAGCCTGATTAATTACACCCCATGCTGCCCCGCTCCTTTCGCTCTCCCCCCTCCACGCTCCCCCCACCTAATGGCGAGTGTTTACGCTGAGAGTCTAGCCTTGGTTGGAGGGGGCGGGGTGGTGGCGGCGGCGGCACTGTGTCCTCACGTGAGGGGAGCAGTTTTAATTAACGTGGAGCCAACACCTCTCTCTCTGCTCATCTTTCACCTGAGAGACATGGGGGAACTCTGACACCAGCCCGGCATGCCGCTGATTAAAGCGGGGCCTCATTTACCGTTGCCTGCTGTCAACAAAACACCACTAATGGCATTATGCCCAGGCCTTAGGGGGGGCGGGGGGGGGGGGGACCCAGAGACGATCCACACCCAGGTTCAAATGAGAGAAAACAAACTTTGCCTAATCTCTGATACGGGGGCTTAATCTCCCTGTGATCTTATCTGGGAAAGGTCGCGCGTGTTACCGGACCCGAGCCTGCTGAGATTAACAGGAATTAAGCAGGTAAAAGCTGCTCTGGTGTCCCCCCCGCCCCTTTTTTTCTCATTTTGGAAAGGTGAAAAGGCGTTGTTTAAAGGTGACTTCTTAGTGGCCATATTCAGAAGTCAACTGCTGACCCCACGCTGGCAGGAAAGAAGCCTTTGCACTTCTTTCATCACCTCAACTGTGTTGGCATGGACGGTCCCCGTGCTGCGGCGGTGACCTCATGCACGTCCGACTCCCTTCGTTCATCACTTCCTCTATATATAGACGGGAGTCATTGTTGGAATAGCTCAGGCCGCCCCTTTGAAGTCCTGGCAGAACAAAGCCGTGGTGTCCTTACGCTCTCAGAAAACACTCCAGCCAGGAATCCCGAACACGATGCTTGTGTCAACCAGTCCATTAACACCTCCGCACTCCCTGCCCTCCTGTTCTGCATTTTGACTGGATCTATTACGTAGGACCGGAGTTCACTCCCGCACTTCGAGTCACATCCCATTTCCAGAACTGGTGAAATCTCACTTATGTTTCTTGGAGATGAATTTCCTCACATCCAGCATACCAGAAAGCTTAACCTGTCATCAGATATTTATTTCCTATGCCCCCCAGTCCATATTTGGCCAAGTTCACTCTATTCTTCTCTCTCCTATAATTGTCTGGATCCAGTTCCAATGCTGACACCCCCCTCCTCCTCTTGCCCCATTGTACCTTTTGACAAGTTACATATTTTAACATGAGCGGCTGAGTCGTATAAAATTTAATGCTAAAAGCCAGGTCACTTCTCTTTGGCGCACATTGTACTTTTACAGTCTTCTTATTAGTCGCCCCAGAAAGGAAAATTTAACAGCAGCTTTTTTTTCCTTTTTTTTTTATTGATTTCTGTCAGCAGCCATTAGTTTGGGCTTCTCCTTCTCCTCACCTTTTAAAGGGGGGGGGGGTGGTGGTGTGGGGGGATGCATTAGACTTGGAGCGCATTAAAAGAGCGGGAGGGTTATTAGCATGATGATTAATTAGAAAAGTTTGTTTCTTGTAAAGTGACAGCTTCTTCTTTAAGCGGCCCTGTAAAGTTTTACAGGATCGTACGGATGACCTCAAATAGGAAATTTGTGTTGGAAGCCGCCTGGCTCACCATTACAGCTCCCGACTGTTGTTAATTTTATATTTGTGTCATAAAAGGCGGTGAGGGCTGCGGACATGCGCTGTATGCCGCCCCATGAACCTCTCTCCTCTGCTCCTCTTTCATGTGGTTGATGAGAGACTCCCCAGTTGTTGTTTTTTTTTTTTTTTGTTTGAAGGAGCAGCTTCATGTTTAGGTCCTGAACTTTGTTCTGAATGTCACGGGAGCTTTTTATTATCCGAGACTGTTTTAAGAAACGGGGTATAAAGTTAGGCAGCTGTGAGACAAAAATGGACAAATGTTGAATGCCAGGATCATCAAATCATCATAACATGTATCACCCGATAATTGTTATAGGGGAAAACTTTGGATAAATTAAAATTCTTCTCAAGTTGTTTATTGGTGCTTTCAGAAATCATGAAAAGGTTCCTGTAACTTCTGGGTGAAAGTGCAAATGAGTGGCAGCCACAGTGAACATAACGTAAACAAGATTCGCATAAAAATAAGAGTTCAACACAATAGTATTAACAAGCATGAAACAAACGCTCGTTTATCCCCCATTTTTTTTAGAGAAAACTTCACTTCTTGTTTTGTCAAAGTTACATTGTGCACTCGATACACCAGCACAGCTTTGTTGTGCAAGAGCCAAGGTCCTGAACTGAGCTACAAGCACACAAAACCTGTTTCCTCTCTGAAAACATTTGGCAAGCCATGAAACAAAGAAGAAGAGAGGAGACCCTGAACTGCTGAGTGGCTCAAGTTCCACATCAAACACAAACATGATAAACATTTTTTTTACTCTATTATGTGTGTGTCAGTTTAAAATTTAACCATGTTCCCATTTGAAAGGTACTTAATCAGCACAGTGGCGAACACGCCCTCGTCACAACCTGCTTTTTTTTTTTGAAGTGCCGATACTTCTGGAATCATACGTAAAATTGGCATGCATTTCTCAAAAAGTGACATCGTACCTTTGATACTTTCAGTAAAACATACATATGCATGACATGGACATTGAGTCCATGTGCACAGCTTTATAAAATAGGGATTTTAACAACTTTGCCGTTGAGCCAGGTGACTTTTCTTTTTTTTTATTGGGTAAAACTTTCTCTGCTCCTGATCTTTTCCCATTCACGACCTGCTCTGTCAGGCATAAGCAGTGAAACTCAGCACCGTGTGTGCGAGCTGTCCAGGCCTGGGCCCACTGCTGCCTTATAACAGCCCCCCTCTGCCCCCCCTGCCCCCCCCCCTTTTCTCTCAGCTGTTTATACTGGAGTCAGCATAACGTGAAGAGGCAGAGGAGGAAGTCCACAATGAAACTTCTTGATTACCGCCCTGGGGAGACCCAACTGTGGAACCACTTAAAAGATAATGCCCGAATGATGTTTTTTAAACTCCGGCTGCCTATTTTGTGCGCTGAAACAATATCAATGATGTAAAGGAAATGGGGCCTGAATGGCGCTGTTTACAGTTGTTGGATGTTCACACATAAGCAGCAAGTTCCAATATAAACATCCACTTAGTAGCATGTAAATCTAAGGGCTATTAATAAGCTCTTTTATCTCCTCTTCTGGCGAGTGGCCCCGGAGGCCTCGGGGTAGTCTGGCCCTCGCTGACGCGCGCTCTCCATGGCGTTTTCTCTCTGAACTCTCTGTTTCTCTTTAGCGCAGCCTGTGTGCCTTTGGGCGAAGAAGCTCGTTACCCAGCTTTAAACACCTCTGTTTTATTGCGCCGGCTTCAAGAAAGTTTGTTTAAGTCTTGTGTTTACACCTCTGTGCAGTCCGCAGACTGTTGTGTATACCTGCATCCCAGACACAGTTAAAAACCTTGCCAACCTGCCAGCGCCTGTGTTGATGTGGAGGGGAGTTTTTATTTATTTATTTATTTATTTATCCCCCCCTTAACTGACGGGTTCTGTGGCTCTCCGCTCGCTCTCCACCAGCCTGTCCCTTCTGTCTGGTGTTCAGGGGGACAGTGACAGTGCTCATATGGCTGCATCTCCCTTACATATCCCCCCCCCCTTCTCTGCCCCCCCCCTCCTCTGCAGACTGATGAGTTCTGACGGAGCGAGTGCCTTTGTCTCGCGTTCTTTCCCTCTCATGCAGACCCCCTTTCAACTGTTGTTTTTCTTATTCCTGTCGACAGAAAGTTGTTTTTCGCTGCCTCCCTTCCCTGCATGTCCGTGACAGGCATATTTCCTGCAAGCCGTGTGTGCGTGAGCGCACGGGCGCGCGCACCTATGTGTGCGCATGTCCGTCTTTGTCTGCGTGTATGTGTGTGTACGTATGTGCGAGCTCTTCAGTGGAGTAGAAGCAGCTTTTATGTCGGTGCCAAGTGTGGAGAATGGTTCCGCTAGTGAAGGACAGCCTCTCTCGCTGCACTGGGCTTCCCACTCTGTTCCGAAGAGCCAAACGCCTTTATCTGATGTTGGATCTTTGTTATTTGTCCATGAAGCTACAACTGAGAACATCTTATACCTGTGGGACCAGCCGAGTGATCTCCTCCATACCAGCATGTGGACATCAACATAAATGGAGCGGTTTGCTCCTTTGCCATCCTATATTGTCATTAACTCGCCGCCAGCTCCTGCCTCAGCCGTCTTTGAAATATCAAAAATGGTCGCGCACAAAGTCTTAGTAGAGCAGCCCGCACGGGCAATATCCTGCCTGGCCCGCGGCTCGCTGGCGTCGTCCCAAGCAGCTCCAGTGTTTGTGTCGCCGTGTCATACCTAAAGCGGTTCCACATTTCCCACATCCTCGAGACTCGGAGTCGCTTCTGTGGCTTTTTTTTTTTTTTCTCCTCGCGTGCGGGGGCCCCCGGCTGCCATCTTGCGTGGTGTGTTTTCAAGCTACCGTCTTGCGGTTTGGGCTGGTCCCAGACCTGGAAACAGATGGCGGCACAGTTTAGTGCCGCGGCACCACCGCACTGGTGCCGCCGATTTCCCCCCCCCTCATCGTAAGGTGTCTGGTAAAGAGCGGGCTCTTAAGTCTTGTTTTCTCACTAGGTTGTTCGTCGGTGCATCTCTGATCTCCAACAATTAGTGAGTTGACACAAGACATCTTTCCGCGGCTGACAGCTCCCTCCTGGCTGGCAGAACCTCCAGCGGCGCGGCTCATTCAACAGATTTAGGATTCAAACGGTGGAAATGATTTTTTTTTTTTTTTTTTAATTCCAAAAATTTTAACTGCAGTTCCTGATCCAGCATGTTTAGGTTCAAACATATGCTTCACATTAAAACTGCCTGACACTTTATTTTGAAATTGTTATGCTTTATTGGAATCGTGAGCTACTGACTGACACTCATTTTAATTGAAATAACTATAGTTTTTACAGAGCCTTAAAAACCTTTTTGTTTGTTTAGGTCTCCTGTTGGACTGTACTTAGTCATTTTTGTTTATTCATCTTCTAGGTTGATTTTGTTTTTGCTCGTAAGGCCTCCTGGGGGTTGCTGGGACCGATTGAGGTCAGCTTGGGCAAAGGAAAACACGATGAGAAACACTCCTTTTCACAGTCACGAGTGGAGCTTCTGTGCAGGTTTTTGGATTTTGCCTGTGAATTCACAGGGAGAACATGACAACCCTGCTTCCAACCAGGCTCGGGCTCTGAACCGACTGCCGCGAGAGGCAAGAGTTCCACCTCCAATTCCTCTTGTCTACCTTCTGCAAGGTATTCATGATGTACTGTCAATTCATATCAATTTGTACCATCAACGCATCAGAGCAAATTTCAGTCCACATGGATTAAACAGCAGCACATTGAAAAAGCTTGTCCACTTGTTTACCTTTCATTGCTTCTCGTGCACAACTATTGTTATGAGAGATAAACAACATTCGACACTAAAGAATAGACTTGACCAAAAAGAGAAAGTCTCCTTTAGAATGGGACGTCTGTGAGGATTAGAAGAAACTCGGTTTCGAATGAAAGTTTTATAGAAGTTGTCGTTTGAGGATTTAAAGCAGCAACTTCTCCTCGATCTGTGGTTTCATTTAAAGTCTGTGGAGTTTTTACCTGAGATAACAGCAACCGCCAGTAAAAACGTCCTTCAAATGGCGACGTTTTATCTCGGAGTAAATTGAAATGTCAGCATGTTTTAACTTTGGCTTTCGTGTAGAAGTTACACTGCTGTTTCCACCTCCCAAAGGTTCTTTTTCTACGCTGTCTATACTTTCATTTACATTCACTACATAGATGCGTTCACTTTTACCATCTCTGCTTTAGTACGTTTATGCTCGACACAATTTGAAAAGAATTAAAATCAGAGAAACATCTCTCGGGCTCCTGCCCTTTTACTTCTGTAAACTCGTTTTTTTTCTTCCCCCCCCCATCTTCCTCTACACGCCAGAGTAACGTGTCAGCCTTTTATCATCGCAGTGCAAAATGGCAAACATTCCTCCACATCTTGCAAATGAATCCCAGCTCGGCTATTTCAGTCGGAAGCCTGAGTAAAAGCTCCGGCGTCTCGTTTCTTCCTATATTGTAACTCGGCTTCACACCCGAGACGGAAAGTACAGCCCGGCTGCCAAGGATAGATGATCCAGGAGCACGCTTTGATATCTGCTCGCGCACCTTTGATGTTCACAACACTAGATGTGCAGAGATATTTACTAAATCAAAGTAACTTTTTCTTTCAACAGCTGCATAGAATTTAAGATGAATGGAAACAGTTGTATATCAGCGAAACCCAGTAATAACAGCACCTTGAGGAGAAAAGGCGATGTTTCCGTGTCGGGTGAAACGCAAAACCCCAAATGTGGCTTACATTGAGTCGGTGTGAGGCAGGTAATTCAATTAAAGGTAATATAAAAAACATCAGAGCAATTTTCTGGAGAACAAAGCTTTGTCTGTCTTGTGATCCATCGGGAGTGAATGAAAACGAATGAAGACTTAGTGGTGGTTGCTTTAATTTAAAAGAACTCAAAGAAATATAAACACTGTGTACGGTCGAAAACAGTGTTTTTGTGAAGGCGCTCTCGCCTGATCAGTGATGTCATATTAGACATCGTCGAAGTCTCACTGTCAACAGATGTCCACTTATTAGAACAGGTATGAAATTGAGTCCTGCAGGATGTTAAGGACATCAATCCAACAAGGTCATTTTTAAATCTTTCCTCGGTTACTATCCACATACCTTGCGCATGGTTCTGTGCATTGTTAGAGAAGCATGAAGCTTGAAACCGACGTCTATTAGCCAACTCAACGGACTCCTGATTAAGCTCATGCACAAGTAGGAGGATTTTGCCCCCCCCCCCCATGTTGTTCTCAGCAAGAAGAAGAGTAAAAACATGAATGAGCAGGAGGTGCTGATAATGGAGATAATTGCAGCAGGGGAAGAAAAACATTCCCTTGTTTTCAGAGTTTAGATCAAACTGTGACATGTGAGCGTCGGCCTCTGTGGCAACAAAAGGACGTTTTAGCTTGCATTTTTAAACCTCTGAAAAAAAGATGTGCTTGTTTCTTAGCTGTGTGTTATGGTTACACTTGTGCCACTCTTTCAATTAAAACATTTGGTACAGTCATGACGGGACTTCGTTGAACCACAAGCAAAAAGTCAGCACAGAGATCTGTCAAAAAAAGTGAAACAGGAGCCAAGATGTGAGTGTAAAACTCTCCTTTTTCTTTTAGTTTTACATATGTATGATGGCTGAGCATCACATGGTCAAATGTATGCATTTTTTTTCCCATCACTTGAGTTGAAAACCTTTCAGCTTCTTGCGCAGACGTGTGGAAAGCAGCCCTCAGAGTGAGTTTGAGTGACAGGAGTGGCAGAGACCCGCGGCCGGGCCAGACGGCCCGTATCCCTTTCACGAGCTGGAAGTCGAGGCTGGCTGAAAATGGCATCTCCCGGGGAAAGCCAACAACTGGCCATCACCCCGACCGTTTGTCTTCATCAATCAACCTGCGTCTGTTGACCAGAGCTACATGATGTCACGATTAATTTCATGCATCCCCTTAATGGGGTCCAGAGGGGGGCATCCTAGCCTCACATCAGGCATTTCCTGCCCTGTTGCATTGTGGGACGTGTCCGCTTCCCTTTCAGTTGGACTTTCTCTAAAGTTTTACTTCCTCTCTTGTTTTGGTTGGTTTTTTTTCCCTCCCTCCTTTTAATCTGCGCTTCATTCCTGTCTGCTGTTTCCCCCCTCATGGTGTTATTTGCTTTGCTTTGTCACAGCTCTTCTCGTTGGAAGCCGCTCGGCTGTGTTTGTATCCTTGTTATGTGAGCACTTGTGATGATTTCCACTTATTTGCCGAGGTATACACTGAACTGGATGTACCGAACCTTTTGATCAGCCCTCAGATTTCATGAACAGATACTGGCGCCGTGTGCTCAGATCAGCGCATTAGCGTTTCATTTGAAAGAATGGTGTCACTGTGTTGACAAGCTCATGATAAGTTGGTGGCTTCTAAGGGAAAATGTTTAAAGCAGATAAATGCCTCAGGACTCCATCTGTCTGTCTTATTGTCCTGATTGTAGTTTATTTTCGGTGATTATGAAAAACCTGCTTTAAACAGGCTTTGGGGATGTTGGTTTATTAGCTTTAGATGAAGTGTGCCCCCCTGCGCAGCCGTTCTGCACGAGGTACTTAATGTTATCTCTTCTGACTTCTGTGCATCTGTATTTACTGTCGACATGACTGGCTTTTTTATCATTCCTTTGATTATCACAGAGGAGGAGGAGTTGTGAATGATATTCCTTGTTCCTTTTCTCACTTACTCCCACCGCCACGCAAGCCCCCCCCCCCCCAGCCTGCCTCCCTCTCTCTCTCTCTCTCTCTCTCTCTCTCTCTCTCTCTCTCTCTCTCTCTCTCTCCCTTACCCCCTCCCCGTTACTGCACCTCTCCTCTGGCTTTAAGAGGCTTAGCAGCAGCTTAGCGCCCAGGTCAAACTGGCCTTTGCCCTTCATCTGTCAGCCTTTTGATGTGGTGCCAGCCTGGGCTGCTTGCTACGCTCTGCCTTTAACAGCACGTCCAGAGGTCAGAGGAGGGCTCTACTCCAGGACCCCGACCCACCGTAACACCCTTCCACCACCCCTCCCCAAATCTACAACGACCAACTACCACCTCCCACCTCCGTTGCAGATGTGTCTGTCTCCAATACACACCCCCCCTCTCTCTCTCTCCTGGCCTCCACCCTTCTCCACCTCTCTCTGCCCTCCCATGCCTCTTCCTTGCCCTCGTGCCCATTATTATTTTATAGTTTGGTTCTGCATTCCTTCGACTCAGGCTGCAGTGGAAGGCAGACCTTTGGCTTTATTGCTTACACATGTCCGTTGCCTTCTCCCTCAGCAGGGAGAGACAAAACAGCACGAGGGGAGATGTCCAATCGGGGCCAGGCATCCTAAACTCTCCCCACCTTGAACTAATCGTCGAGGGGGCCCCGGGTACGGGCTCCGCCTCAGAGCCCCCCCCGTGCCAGTGGGGTTTCAATTTGTAGAGACATAAACAGATACTAAAGCCAAGGTAACAACACAGTGATTTATCAAGCTAGTTCACATCAAATTATCACAGTCCCCCCCCCTGCTGTCAGGGCCCATAATGGCCCCCAGCCCCAGGCCCCCTTTGCTTCAGAGGTGCGCGGTGGTCACACTTCATTTAGGAGTGCACAAACATGTGTCCCTCTGTCTGCTTTCCCTCTGAGCGTGACGCTTCACACCAGCCAGTGATCATCCTGGACAGGGCATCAAGACTTTAAGGAGGACGTGTTTGTGTATAGTTGTGTGTGTGTGTGCGCGCGCGTGTGTGTTTGCTACTTGAAGTCTATGCGGTGCTTCTGCGCAGCGTTCTCGTTCATTTGCAGCTCAAGGTAAAGTGTGTGCGCAGACGTCTTTGCAAATTACGATCACATCTATAAATCCTGGATAAAGGCAAATGTGTAATACTAACAGTCTGCATTTATTATGTCAAACACATGTTGTCTTTCTTCGTTCGATTCATCACCTGGAACACATAAGAGCAGAAGTTCCTCATGGAAAGAAAACATCAAGTTGAATTGTGTGTGATTGCGCCAGCCAGGTATGTAACAGAATCTAACTTGAAATAAACAGATTATTTTTCTGTAGCGAAATCGTGTTTCACTTTAATATGGTGCCTGAACAGAGTGCCGCCTTTGATCTGCGCCTGCAAGAGCCCGGCACATGGATAATATATCTCCCGGAGATAAAAGTAAAAATGTGCGCGGTGTGATGATGTCATTCGGCTGTGGCCGCGAGCCTGGGAGAGCGGAGCAAACTTTCACAGGCGCGCCTGTCCCGGGGATCACTGAAGGGTGCTCTCTGAGCCTTTGGGGAAATCAATTACACATTGTCCAAACTGTGATTCCTGCTGTAGGAACTTAATCGCGGGGGCCTTCTGCAGAGGATCATCCCGATGAGTTTGGACACTGTTTTCGCTCCCTCCGCTGTCTTGCTCTCCTCTGCCTTAACCCCCCCACCCCATCCCATCCACCATCACCGCCACCTCCATCCCCTTCAACTCCAACCTTTGCAACTCGCTACATTTGTGTGCAGCTTACTATTCTGCAGAGAGCCATTCATCATCATTTGCTCGCGTATCTGTCTTGAGAGCCTGAGCTTTGATCATGTTGTATTTTATACTTTACATCTGTTCCGCATTTAACCTTCCGTAATGCTTTTTTTGCGCGGAGACTCTCGCCCTGGCATAACCGCGGGAGAGTTTACCTGGTCACTCTGTAGCCTGTTATAAATCTGGCATATTTGTCACCGGGCCGGTGAATAAACGATCCGGCGGCTGAGACGTTGTGATAGGCAGAGCTCTCCCTGCCATTTACTTGCCTTATGGGACAGGACTTTGAGCAATCCCGTGCTTCCTCTTTCTCAATCTTCTCCTCTTTCAAAAGCTTATCTTCCCCTAAATCATCCCCCTCTGCAGAAGGAGGACAGTGCAGTTTTTCGGAAGGGGGGGGTGGTGGGGTAGTTCTTCTAACTCTTTCCAGCTTCAGTCATGCTCCGAGGCTATGCTCCCTGCAAACGTCTGCTGGCACTCCACCTCTGCCGCCCCCCCCCTCTCACTCTCTCTGTTGCTTTTTCTCTTTCTCTCTCTCCGTCCTCAGGAGCATAAGGCCCTGACCCCCCCCCCTCCTTCCTTTTCTCTTCCACCAACACACTAATCATCCCTAATCAGAAGTGAAATGCATTTTTCTAAGGAAGTAGCTGGAAAATTTCACAATCTGCATTTCTCCGACCAAGCTGATTAGGGAAACATTATCCTGCTTTCACAGTCACTTCCAATCTGCCTTTAATCTGTCACTTCAATCGCCTAATTATTTAGTCAATGACCTGGGGACGCAATCTTACAAAAGAATGAAATGCATGCCATATCATTTTCCCTTTCATTTATGCATGATATCACTGGTTACATGTTATGTTCCCTTGAGCTAAATATGCAAGCCTTGTTCGTGTACACGTATATGTGTGTTTCTTTTTGCTTTCTGTGAGTGTGCGCGCATGTAAATTAGTGTGTGTATCTGTGTGAGAGTGTGTGTCTGCCATTTAGGCATTTATTGTCCTTGCCCATTGCATCCGTACGTACAGTATGTGGATGTGTGCTCCAGTACGTGTCAACAGTGGCTTGTTTAGAAGCTGCTGAGCTGTGAATGCTGGCTGGGGGTAATGCAGTTTAGGGTTGGAAAAGCCTTCAGGGAACGGGGCTCCGTGGGGGAGTTGTGTTATTGGAAAGGTCATGATTACAGTAGGGGGTCAAAATAACTCGCTGACACTCCTTATACACAAGTGACTGCGACTGGGCCTCGGGGTGTCAAGAACTATATTGAGTATTGACTATATGTCACAGCAATAAAAAGGAAACCTGTTCTCCATCGGTGAATGTTTTACCTTCCAAGCGTGTGAAGTCAGGACAAAAGGTAAAAAAAAAAAATGAAAAAGTCTCTCCAATGTCAGTGAGATCCTCATGTTGACATGCTAATTTGCTGCAGTGGAGGACAGAACAGTGAAGCTGTTGAGGCCTGCAGATGTTTATTTGTGGGTGAGTGTTTAACTTCCCCATGCTGAGCTGCTTCTTCTCCTACTTCCTGTGGAGAGCAGGACTGCACAGATTAGGGCCTCACGTCAACAAAATCCTAAAATATTTATTTATTGATTGAGGGGCAATGATGCAATCTGGGAGTTTTTTGACATACTGTATCATCCAAATAATCTGCAAACAATATTTTCAGATGATTTTGATTCTTATTTATCTATATAGTAGTGTTCACAGTAGATCAAGCTGCATTTTCATTCAATCTTATATCTGCATGAAGCACTTTCTTTTCTCAGCATAGATATCAGACTGCTTTTTGTTGCTCTTTAGTTCTACATGAGAATAACATGAAGGCAGATTCAAAATCAAATATATTCTGCAAAAAGAGAAGTACAAAAATATAGAGTAAGTTGTTAAAAGCTTTCCCAGGTAGTTCGCTCATTTCCAGGTGTACAGTTCACTCAGAATCTACAATTGTACCAAGTAGTAGCCAGCAATGTCTTCAGATACACCCTGAACTCCAGGGTGAGCCCAGCTTCCTGCTCCACCCCAGGCCCAGCCTTCACTTGTTCTCCTCGTGCAACTCGTCACATCTTTATGCATGGATAAAAGTGCTTAAAGGAGGACGTGCAAGAAGGGGCGCTTTCAACTTTCCACACGCTGTGCCACACTTATAGTACTCGCGGTCCGACATGGGACCCAGCCAGCCCGATAAAGACCCAGACCTGTCCGGGGCAGCTGTCTCTCTTTCATCTGTGCCTCCACTCCGCGGCAGCCTCTTCCCCTCCTATTTGTGGGCGCCTCACTTCTCTTATCGGCGGCGGATTCTGGAGAGCCGTCACGCTTATTTGTTCCTGACATCCAATCCACTAATAAACCTGCTTGGAAATCTGCTTTTAAAAGAGTGTAAGAAAACATTCCAGCGTGGCCACAGGGGCAGGTCCCCCCGGTTCCTCCCCGCGGGCCCCCTTTTGCTAAAGCCGTCTGCTAAGCGCCTCCATCCAGTGTTGCAAAACACACCAGCGGAGGTCGTGAACTTTGCCACCCAGAGAGCACTTTGACCATGGAAATAGCAGTATTCAAACCAAAATAAACAAAGGGGATGCACATCAAACAGCAAGATATTCTGTGAGTGAGAATCCATGTTTAGGCCTCTGGTTTAATTGGTTTGGTCCTGATAAGAGCCCATTCGTCTGATCCAAGATCGAGTTTCAAAATGATCACTTTTAAACACAAAACACATCTAATAGATATAGACGCTATCTCATGTACAGAAAAAGAAAAAAAATCAAATGTCTTTAAGGTTTAATATTTTGAGATATTTTATTTGTAATTTTAATGACATATATTGTCCAAAAATAAGTATCACAATAATTAAAGGGCTAGTTTGTTTCTGTCTCACACTCTCTGTGATACAGTCCATTATGTGAGGGTCACAACCGGCGCAAAAATGGACCAGTCTGCTGCTATACCCTGACCAAGAAGGTCAAAAGTGCACGGCCATAAGCATAACTTTTGTATCAGAACAAATATTGACTTGTTCATATGTCTGACTGGCAGAGGCAGCCTGTGATCAGGCTCTAATAACAGATGTTGCTGTAACAGAGAGCGTTGTGTGGAGATTGCTGGGCAGGGCTGACGTGCGAGCTATTTTCAGGAATGCCTGAGAGGAAACGTATTGATCGGGACACTTAGACTTGATAAGGACGTCAGGTTTAAGAGGAGCAAGGCAATCATTAAGTACACCACTGGCCGCTGTTGTTCAAAAAATATATTTGCTGCTTCGCCTCCCTGGACCCCCCCCCCCTCTTCCTCCACCCCCACCCCTCTCTCTCCCTCCACTTTATTTGGCTCTTTCTTGCCAGAGGTGAAAAGAAAATCTCATCTCCATCAGGCTAAATTGTGGTGGGCAGCATTATCAGTTCAAAAGACCTGGGGATTTGACAGCTCCCACTCCATGGTGATTAATTACTTCTCAACAGTGGTGGGCTCTCCTCTCCTCCCTTCTTTCTTTTTTTTCCCTGTGTGCTGTTATAGTGATGGTGGTGGTGGTGGTGTTGGCTGGAGGCAACACATGATAAGTGCTGCCCTTATTACTGGTCGCTCTGGGACAAGGCCCAGGCACCACTGGGCCAACGCGGGCCAATCACACCCCTCCGCGCCACGGGAGGGGGGGCTGGACAACGCTCGCGCGATACACACCCTTTGTTTACTCTTTAGCGCCTTTAATAGAAAGATCCAGTGCTGCCAACCGTGTGTGCGTAATGTTGGGTTAAATAACCACTTCTGCTCCTCCATCACTCCCCACCCCCCAGGGTTATAAGGAGTTTCGATCCCTTCTTTAATCACTACACCAGTCTGGATAGAAAACTACAGACTTGAGAGCGCTCTATTATCATCAGCCAAGGGGAGGAAGGACACCACTCATCACGCTGTCTGATGGACAGAATTAATCACTTATGGACATCATACAGGAGAAGCCATTCATTACAAACCAGTGTAATCACACAAGATACGCAGCTTCAATCAACTTAGCGGGACTTCAATATAGTTAAGTACTTAGCTTCTGTCCCTATTTGTAATACAAGCCTGTGGCAGCCTTTTCTCCACCGTTGTTTGCATTCTCAAGGTTCCGCAGTTGGTCCTTGAGGTTCACGTCTCCCTGTAGGCTTCACTGCTTTGCTTGCGCGCGAGTGGCGTGTTCCCTGAGGCCGTGCCTGTTTGTATGTGTCTGCATGAGGTTTTGGTCCTTTTGTTTTGGGGGTTCTGCATTGTTGCACATGTGTATTTGCGCTTGCGTAAAATAAAGCGACATCGATAAAGCTTGTTTATCGGACCTGTCGAGGGCCTGAAAGTCTCCTGGAAGTGAGAGACGTGCGGCAGGGCACTGTTCGAAATGCACACACGCGCCCGGTCACGCACCTGTCCCCAGCCGCGGGGCGCTCGGGCCATTGTGAGCGTCTTCCAGACGGACACATCTCTCCACTTCCCCGAGAACAAGTCTGCCGAGGGTGTCATGAGAGAGAGAGAGAGAGAGAGAGAGAGAGACGTTTTTGGCAGGAGGGTTCAGTTGTAGGCGTCTGCCAATGGAAAGACCACTGGAGACCCCTCAGGAGCTCCAGTAGATCCTGCAGATAACACGTGTTCATGTGTCAATATTACATTAGAAGCCAGTGTTCTCCTATAGAGCACTAAATCATCATTAGTGCCAAAAGATGGGATTTCTATGGTTGGGAGGAGTCTTTTTTTTAATGCGGAGCAAAAACCTATTGAAGAGAAATGTGTTTTTCTTTTTTCATGTTGCTGTCGCCTGTCATGTAGATCATTGGTCCTCCATTTGTCCCCTCCCTCCTTCCCGGAGAGGATGAGTGTTGTCATTACAGACAAGCACGCAAGGTGAACCCTTCCTGGACCGAGGACCTTTTCCTGGTGTTGAGAATGGAAACGATCCCCCCCCCCCCAGCCGCACCTCCCCATAATCCCTGGCATTTTGTTTTGATGCAGCGCAGCATGAAAATGAGAGAATATGGCAATGTTATGGCATTTGAAGTCAATATGTATTATAAAATCAATCTAGATGAAGATCTGCCCATCCCTCTAATTAGACGGGGTGACTGGAGATTGATTTTTAATTGCAAAAGTAATTACATGGAGCAGATAGCCAGTGACATTTGATTATCTAGGTGATTGATTAAAAGGCCTGGCTGCTGGGGCAGACTGTCAGCCGGCTGAATCCAGACAAAAGAGAAAATTAAAAAAGTTGTCCCGTTTGTAATCACGAATTTCAAGGGTGAAATTACAAAGCCAAACATCCCCTCCGAGAAGCCCAGCATCCTTCCACTTTGCGCTTGTCTGCCCTCCTATCTCACCCCCGCCGTCACAAACGCCCACATCGGCGGGACCCCGGTGACACGCTAAAAAGGAGGGGGGGGGGGAAACAATGATGTAGGAAATGAATTGAGGAATTGTTCGGTTACAGGCGGCCTCAGCGCGTAAATGACGGGTGCGTACATCTGCTTAGCAGCCTTGTCACATCATCATAGGCAGCGGGGAGAAGGAGGAGAGAAAGAAACGCAGACAGACAGACAGGCAGACAGACGGGGAAGGAGGACAAGAGAAAGCGCAGCGAAAGGAGAAGCTCTTATCTCTCAGACTGCTCCCTCACTCATCTTTATCTTCTGTCATCTCCCTGCTATAGGTGCATGCACCTGTTTCTTGTTGTCTGTCGACCGGTGAGGGAGTGAAGCTAAATAAACAGCGGAAGAACATCTTTCTCTCTCTCTCTCTCTGTCTGTCTCTCTCTCTCTCTCTCTCTGTCTCTCTCTCTCTCTCTCTCTCTCTCTGTGTTTGGGAAAGCCAGAAGAGACCTTTTTCATGTTGCCTTTTTCTTCTCCTCCACTGTCACTCTTTGGGGAGCTCTCTCAGGAAATGAACGATGACAAGGAAAAGCAGCGGGGGGGACAGCTGAACTGTTTATGAGACTGACAAAAAAAAAAAAAGGTTGCGTGCTGGCTGTGATGGACAGGGATGAGTGACGAGAGACGAAAATGCCACTTCTCCCTCTGAGTTGCAGGTTAGGCTGCCTATCATCCGGCTCCAGTGAACTTCACAGCCTTGTCTGTTTGATATCATTTCTACATTTTCACATCATCAAAAAAAAAAGGAAACGATAGTGAAATATAGTCCCGTTTCGATCAGATGGCTGTTCGGAGCCAAAGTTGTTGATAAGTCCCCCCCCCCCCCCATGCTGACACGCACACTCACACAGCGCAACATGTTCTCTGTTCACAGTCCTCCTCCATTTATTTCTCACTGTAGGACGTGCCTATAAATTATGCCTGCTTAAGGTATCATTTACCCTGGACTGTTAAGCCATTCCTGTCATTTTAGTGGAAGGTTCACTCTTTGCGCTTTCCATGAAGGCAACATTTATGCCTTTAATTTACAGCTCCTTGCCTGGAGGATACTCCTTGGCTTTATGAAGTGGTATTAGGGGGCCTATTTAGTTGTCATGGCAGAGCACTGCTCAGTGTGGCGCAGCCAGCAGAAGTCAGCCCCCCCCCGAAAAAAAGAGAAAAAAAAGGAGAGACGAGGGAGCAAAGGCAGCGATTTCAAATGAGTATCGCTGTCCTTTTAACTCAAAGAGCTCTGTAGCCTGGCAGGAGCAGCTGAGCAGGGTCCTTTGAAGGGAAGGGGAAGAGACACAGACAGAGAGAGAGAGAGAGAGAGAGAGAGGGGAGGGGAGGGGAAATGAAACGGGCCTGGACCAGCCCCACATATTATTCCCCCTCAGGACGTACAGAGTCTATATTGGCTGAAGCAGCGCAGCCCCTGGGGGTCACGGCTCCCTCCCCGGCTCGCAGAGACGCGGCACTAAGAGGGACTTTCCTCTGTCTGCCTCAGAAAGAGGCCCCGGCGATCGTCTGCGGGTAAACCATCACACATGTGCCTCCCAGCGCCGGGGCCCGGGCTCCGCGGGTGAACACAAAGCAGCGGCGCTTATTAAATTTCCATGAAGTTTACCGAATTTGCGGGATCAGTGGGGTGAGGCCGTCGGGGAGCGCCGTGCCACCGCCTGCAGCTCCACTCTGCCACTGAAAAACCCAGTGTGGTTGTGGTGCGACCCCCAGCCCCTCCCCCCCAACCCCCACCCCACCCCTCTCCTACCACCACCACCACCACCCGCGTCACTCTTCCTTTGCTCGATTGCGGATTTCTGCAGCCTGGGCCTGAGCGCGAGACTTCCTTATCCCACAGGGGGCCCCCGGGGGCCCCGGATGTACGACTAGAACTGTGTGAAAGCAAATAGATATACAGACACAGACAGATGGCTTGTGCCTCACTGCGCATCAGGACATTTTTATCTACACCGAAGGCAAATTTTAAAGACTTGGACACATGCGACACATGTGTGGGGCTACAGTCCATTCTGTCTAAATAGCCGTGCCCGTGCACAGTGGACCGAATGTGTACGGGAATATGGCTCAGATGATGTAGTTGGCTTCATTCAGCGAGGAATGAGGGGCAGGGACTGGCTGTCCCCTGAAATTTAGGGAGATAATCTTGTGCATGTCATGGGTAGTAAAAGCGCACAGCGGGCCATTCATCAGAGCCGGGACTCTTCCAGATGTGGAACCAGTTACCAAGGTGAGAGAGTGTGTGTGTGTGTGTGTGTGTGTGTGTGTGTGTGTGTGTGTGTGTGTGTGTGTGTGTGTGTGTGTG
>JAUESF010000001.1:6625644-6638797 GCA_032274765.1 Malacoctenus tetranemus | reverse complement strand
TAAATTAAGCAAAAGACACTCATGCCTGAAACAGAAAACGCTTTGTAAAGCAACCCTTTGTGCTGTCACTTTGACTCGCACTTACCAGGAGTGTGTCTGGCCACCTCTCTGACTCACTGTTTGCCAACACCAGACTCATTTTGCCATGTTTTGACCCTTAGACACGCAACAGAATAAATAGCAAGCCTGATTTTTTTTTCTGGCAAAGGCACAGGAGGAAACTGATAACACAGTGGGAGGAAGGACCAACTTTTCCAACTCACACCATACACGCCTGCTGCAGCACCTGCCTAACCTCAATAAACAGTGCAGTTGTGTGATAACTCCAAACTTATGTTTAAGAAGCAACTAAAATAAGAACTTTGCCCCAAACTTGTGTTGCTCCTGTAAGTTACTGTGAATGGCTTTTTAGGAATGTAGCTGAAAAGGCAAAAATCTAAAGACATAATCTAAGACATAAAATGTTAAGAAATTATGAACAATTTAGAACCTTTAGAGCAGGAATAGACAATGATTTCGAAGACCCAAAAAAAAAAAAATGGACGCAGGCAACAACTAAAAGATATATCAAGGTATGAACAGCTTTTTTCATGAAAAGAGCGCGCCAGTATTTCATTGCATTCTTTATATTTTCTTGGAATACATTCAGTAATTCTACATCTAAAAGTTCCATCTGGTCCATATGTACCAACTCTAATGCCGTCCTAATATACTATGTCATACATTTCGTACTGTCGTCTCTCAGAATAACTCCTTGCTGGATGGGACAGCTGAGTCCTAGCTGGAGATGCACATATTATTGGCACGTATATTGCAATTAGCTGTTCTACACCACAACAATGCATATCCGCTTTGTGTTGTTCATACTGTGCATGTTCAGATTTGCCAAAAACTTGGACCCGCACGCCAACGCTCGCCAACCCTGTTAGCCAAGCAATGCATAGCTCGTATTTTTCCCTGCCATTGGCCATATTGTCACTATCATCGTCATTATGCTCATTAAATCTACAAGCGCAATGCCCATCATGCAGTGATCCAACCAAATGTTTATGTCCTGATATATCGGGCTCCTCATGAAATGCTCAGCGGCTACATGTGCTGTCATCACTGCAATGTAAACCCATTGAAAAAAAAAGACAAACAAAAAGATCTGAATGTTGGATTTTAGCCACCGCTTTTCTCCTCGGACACTTCTGGAGTGGGACAGATTGTTACAGAAGCATCGCTCTGAGGTCAGCGAAGTGACTGTGTGTGGTGGTAATACTAGGTGGTGGTGTGGTTTTATCTCTAGTCTGAGCAGCAGTCACTAAGATCTCCCTCAGAGACAGCTTCAATTACAGCTCACTGTCAAAAGTCCAACGCATTGTCTTGAACGCGCCACCCAACGCTCTCGGACAAATGACTGAAGATTGTGACCTGGGCGAAAACAGCTTTCTTTTCGAACTGCTCCTTAAGAGACAATAGGTTGGAAGGTGGAATTATGCTTATGGCATATTGGTCTGGTGATGGAGGTGGGAACACAATCATCTAAATGATGCTTTTTTTCCCCCCTCTTTTTTATTCCATGCTGTCTCTGTTTTTGTGACTTTCCAGCTCGTAAGGTTTATGACTTCTATTTTGGTGGCGGCTGCGTTAAAGTGTGAGAGGAGTCTGGGCTGGGCGGCAAAGAACATTCCCACATGAGGCCCGCAGTGGGATAGCCTCACACACATGAACAATTACTGCTGGAGCCATGACACTCCTCTGATTGCTAATTAGTACTCGAATCGACTGGTTCTCAGTAGAACAACTTGAGGATTTCAAGCATGAACAAAATGTCAACGGCTCTAATGGCCTTTTTCCTCTGTTCTCCACTGCTGCCTGTTCTCTCTCCATCCCGCCTTTGGATTGACATTATGGTATGGGTCCCACACACACCCTCACCCCCACCTCCACCCTTCCCCATGTCAAACCCCCCCCCCGCCCCAAAAGTAGAGGATGAATCAGCCGACACTTCTCCGGTGTGTCAGATGTTAAGTTTGTGAAATGCCACAGGAGACAGGCTGAACTGACAGCTTTGGTCAAGTGTAAAGTATATGAAATGAAGCACTAGACATCATCTGTGTATCCCTCAGTCTGCCTTTACCTGTGAGGAACATCAAGTATCCGCTCAGACTTGGCTGGTGAACACAGTGTGAGGTGTGAATATGTTCGGGATGTCAGTGGTGCGTGTGCATGCGCGGACGTGTGTCTGTGTGCATGCGTGTGTGTGCGCGCGCATGTGTGTGTGTGCGTGTGTGTTAAGGAAGGCACTGGGCTATCAGCTTTATTTTAACATGCCGCCTGGCCTAATTAAGAAATAGGGAAAAGGTACAAGAACTCCAATGAGTCGTCTCTTGACCTTCTCATCACTACACAAGTGAGAGAGAGAGAAAGAGAGAGAGAGAGAGAGAGAGAGAGAGAGAGAGAGAGAGAGAGATGAAGAGTGAGGCGAGCCGGCCGTTGGGGATGGTGACCAACTCCGTCTGGGGAAGGAGGGACGTCTATAACGAGAACAATCAAGTGGCACCGAGAGCAGACGGCGAAGAGATCCTCCGAATAATTGGTTCCATTAAAGCCCTTTTAAAGTGCAACTCTCTGCTCAGATAAGCCAAGGCACTGTCCGTTTGCTCATCTCCTTGTCATGGTAATTTAGCCAGGCTAAATGATGCTTGCAGAAGCTCTCTAAGGCCTCTATTCTTGGACCAGACAAAAGAAATATCATTTTACCCATAGGTTTCTGTAATCTGGAATTAGGCGCCCATTTAGAGCGACACAGGCCGTGTGGTTGGCATGGCAGAGGGCCCGTTGCTGCTGTAAATGGAGATTGAAGAGGGCGAGATAGGAAAAAGAGATGGTAATATCTGACAAACTGCTTTGACCAAACGTGCTCGTCTTGGCTCTCAGCGGCGCGCGGAAGGAAAAGGAGAAGTTGGTGAGAACGGAGTGTATGCATTAGAGATTTTCCTGTTTATTTTTTCCATTTAAATGATCAAAGTGTCGCCTTTCAGTTTGCTTTGGCTTGATCCATTGTTAGCACAGCTACAGCGTGCTGTCGGATCAAGGATACGTTGCTATGGTTGAGCACTGTGGTGCAGACAGACAGGAAAAGTGCTACAAATACGTAACTAGTGACTTGACTCAGTCTCAAAAGCACAAGTTTTGAGGCTGAGTCAAGTTGCTGGTTGGCATTCCAAAAGTGTCTTCAACGAATGAAATCAAGCGAAATGCAAAGATATCTAATGCATTCATAGAGGCCTACGTTGTAACTTGTTGCTAAATCGAGCTAAATTCTTGATCCCGCATCAACAGATGTGCAGACCATTCTGGCATGATAAAGAGACACTTGTTAGCAACTGACTCGCCTCTGTGCTTCAGTTTGGTTTTTTTGTTTCTTGGTTTTAAGATGAGCAACACAATTAAAAGAAACTTCAGAGTAATCACCGAGAAGTTGAAACAAAGCATCAAACTCAAAAGTTGCTTATTACTGCGGGTTTGCTTCGTCTTCCAGCAAGTTAAACCCCTGCAGCTGTTTGAAGGCAGCAGGACTGGGTGTGTTTACAGTCAGTAAACTAAAGGCAATCCTTGCAAAATTACATCGCAAATACAGAATGTCCTGATAAACTGAAGTATTTTTAAACGTACATCACACTTGTTTTTTCATTTGTCAGATGCAGTCACAGATGGAGCACAATACTGTCTTGCAAGTAATGTAAGGAAGAAAGAAACAAAGTCAAAATAACTTTGTCATTGTGCTGAAGTTGATTTCTGAAGTCTCTTTACTTCATTTTTTTCCAGCTGATATGGGTGACGTATTGAAGTCAGGGGTGTCAAAACGCGCAGGAGGAAAACGTATGTTGTGTGCATCCCGTTGGGATTTCCACAATAAAACATTTGAGAACACAGTATTGTTTTATCTTTCAAAATAACAGATTCAACCATCAGTGGAGATGTGAAGGATAGAAAGCAAATATCAGTTATGGAGAAGATAAACAGACAAACAGCTGAGGACAGTGAGACAAGAGCATAAACAGGAAGAACAGTGTTTTTCATTGACAATCACATGGATGCACTTCATGTTTTTCATTGTCGGCGGTTAAAACAAGTGTTGAGTAGCTGCAGTCTCATGCTTTCTCATAACAGCAGTGGAGACACCAAGGTAATAAGTTCTGATCTCTTCCCAGGGTGAAGGTGCGACAAAACGGACGTAATTTTGTCACGTGTGGAGAGTCCAAGTCATGGCGATTTGCAAGAGTACTTCAGAAGTGACTGTCTCCACCAAGGAAGGTACAGAAATGATATACGCTTGTTTTTCTTTTCGATCACACGCTCCCCAGGCTTTATCATCACATCTCATTTTCTCAATTCAGACAATTCCTATAATTTTCTCTCCAACGTCGCTTTTGAATAGAATCAAAACAAAGTGGCGACGACTCTCTCTCATTCTCGGCACGAAACAGGCTAAAACCGGCCCGCGATTCTGTGTTGTTAAAATTAGGTGTTAAGCCTTCAATTGAGCAACTTCTCCCTTTTAATTCAGCGTTTCAACCGAAACTCTTGTCGAGCGGCGTTCCAAAAATCATGTGTGAAATTACAACAAATAAGACGGGCGACACAAAAGCTACTGCAGCTGCTTTGATTACTTTGTTTTTGACACTCCAGCTGTTCATCCGGAAAGTATCTGTGTTGATTTGTAAATGTGTTTAACCACCAAGATGACATGAAGAGGAATATGCCAACACATCAAAGTATTCCAAATACATGCCGGTGTCCAAAACTAATTTTCCAAACAACAACAAAAAAATAAAAATACCCCCGAAAAAATAAAGAAAGACAGAATCTGACATGTTTTTGAAGAGACATTTTTCTCTTCCTCCTCCTCCTCCTCCTCCCCCTCCTCCTCCTCACAGCCAACTGAGAGCTGTTTTAGCAGACAAACGCTGGCATATTTTGACTGCTACTTCATACCAAAGCAAGAACTGATCACAACGACAACAAGAGAGTGGCCGTGTAAACATTTCAACACAAAAGGAAGAAGGCAAAATCACCACGGGTTTGTGATGACGGGTGATCGACGCTTTGAAACGCAGCAGCGGGTATTGTCATATGCCAGAGAGCTCTGAGCTTTGCAAAACTAACTACTCACTGCCTCTCTGATATCTCTTTTGCTAACAGACTCATTTGGATAAATCAGTGTGTATAAATATTGGCCCCAATAACGTTTGTGTTGGGCTGCTTCTTTTTATTTTTTTTTCTCCTTTTTCTTCCTGTCTCATGTTGCCGGCAGCCATTATGAGGAATTTTGCTCTGTCTGCACTAAAAGCTGGGAAAATGAGCCTCTTTTAAACGTCGCACATTTAATATTTATCAGCTTTCTATTAGAATATATGCACACTCAAATCGTCAGCCTATGTGATCTATCGCTCTGCTAAATTATGGTGCCACGCGGCGCTGAGGGGGGAAATTCATTACTGCTCAGGGCAATTTCCTCCCAAAACAAAAACATTTCATTCCGACGGAAAAGCCAAATTAATACTGGCTTTGCATGAACCCGATTTTATTTGCCAAAGAACTGCCACTTTCTCACTCACTTCATCCGCCTGGATGAGGGATGCGAGTTGAGCGCTGGGTGAAATGAGTTTCATGCGTGCACACGCACACGTCCAATTTCACTCGCCCGCTCTCAGTCACACAGAAACACTTCTAGTCGCCTCGTTTTCCTCCCCTCTTCTCTTTGTCTCACTCTCTCTCTCTCTCTCTCTTGCTGCTTAAAGCACACGTTGAGACGCGCACAAAGACAAAGTACATACCTCTGTACATATAGGCTACATACACATGCAAGCATTTCATCCTACCTCGCCAAAAGCCCTTTGTTTTCCACGCAGCCTTGCGTTTCTGACATCAAAGGGGCCTCTAGTCTCACAGTTGACTCTGAATGAGCCCGTTTGACGTCACCGCATTGTTGTGTCAAGTTTTCACATCAATGGCGTGTTTACCTCTTTTGATGAGCCGAACCAAGACACTTGAACAACTGTGAAAGGACAATAATAAATAACTAAAGGAAGCCGCAGCGATTTCCCTGATGAAAACAGGGAGGTTAGACGTGGCATAAACACTTAACGTATATATATGGAGGTATTAAAACACAAAGGGAAGCGCTGTTGTCTCCAGAATCAACAGACAAGTTTAACCAATGTTACTTGGCTGCTTTGATCGTAGTTTCTTAAAAACACGAGCGCAGTAACTACTGCAGGTGGCCTTCCCTCCCTATAGTACATTTGTGCGCTTGCACGTCTCAGGCACTTGCTTCGTTAATCTAAATGACTGCTTCACTGGCTTGGCTTGTCTATACGGCAGCCTGATTTATCCCCCCTCTCCTGACAATCAAGTATTTGTTTATGGGTTGGACATAAAAAACAATCAGGATTATAATGTGCGATGGCTAGAGCCATGTGCAGCTATTTATTTGGCCGTAAAGACTTGGTGGAAAGTCATCTTAAAACAGCATCATGCTCTGGATGCCAGGAAGGTCAGGGACACTTTGGTTGGGAGGGGGGGGTGGCAGTAACACGCAAAGAGAGCTGACAGCTGATTTGTTCGGTAGCTTTTGAATAGCTGATGAACCCGTGAAGCCCAGAGTCCTGTTAAAATTTTAATAAACATGGCGGAGGCCCATTGACTGGAAGTGAAATATGCACATTGTTCCCGGTGCTGGCTGGCCCAGAATGGGGCAATCATGTTTGACAATGTGCAGTGCAAACCTTTCAATCAGAGTGAAGTCTTATTTTGTTGAATATTAAATACGAGCTCCATTCTGCATGTGTCAAGTGAATTTATAAAGCAAAGGAATATTATTGCCGCCAATTGACTCGCAACTCTCATCTCCATAAATATGATTCAATAATGCATCTTAATGTAATAAACTTACGACTATGAAAGGGTGTGTGTGTGTGTGTGTGTGTGTGTGTGTGTGTGTTAAATCTGCATGTCAGAGCCTGCATGCTTACAAGTGCTTCAAATGATACAAACTTTTTTGTTCTCGCCATATGAATAATCGCTGATGTGCAAATTCACATTAGTCATGACTGTCAGTAGAACAATGTTTCTAATCAAATTTATACTTCTACATTTTACTCCACGAATGCCTTTTTTTCAAGGATGCACGCTCGTCTGTGACAACCTGACAACCGTCATTTTATGATCCTGCCCCTTTTAAAACTTGCACGTAAACGTGCGACGTGCCATTCTATTTTTGTTTACATCTGCGAGTAACATAAAGGGTTTGTCACATATAGCTGTGAAGACAACTCAATCAGGACAACTGAAAAAAGTGCGATGATTGATGATGTGAAGCGCACACAAAGCAAAGCAGGGGGTGGGGGACTGGGATTTGTTGAGCGCCGTGATGATTTATTTGCTTCGCTGCCACAGCGAATAAAAATGAAATAAAATAAAATCAGATACTTGTAAATCATTGTTGTGCCATTGTATATACCGCCAAGACAACCTGCACTTGTGTTATTGTCATTATAAGTGGTGGAGGGAATGATAGAAATAAAATAATAATTGAACGACAGCTCGGCGTTTCAGCCACTTGTGAGGTATCTTGAAGACGTAAACATTGGCAGCAATCCAAAGCAGATTGATCTGAAGTAATTAAACTACATTTTACACCAATAATCCACAAATTCCCTCCTTTCCTGCACGACAGTCTTTCGCAAGATGAACATTGCGTTTAAGACGTTGGAGAGTAAACACTGTCCTCGCGCCCTCCTTCAAGCTGCTTTAGCGCTGACATTTCCCCTGAAGAATCAATGAGGCAGACAGTATATGCATTTGCATACATACATATATTTAACCCCCCTCTAATACCCAGACACATGTGTTAACGTATACGCACGCACACGCGCGCGCACACACATACATTCATTGTGCAAGACGCACACTGCCACAGACATATGTGGGCATATATTTACGCAAACAGTTTCAGATGAACCCAAACAGAGTTTAACAGCGTATGCGCACACACACACATACACACACACACAAACGCACACGCCCTCCTCCACCGCCACCCACCACCCTCTCCATATGCCCTAGACATAATCTCGCGAGTAGCCTTCAGAATGCAATGTTTGGGTCAAGCCGACTTGCACTTCTAAGTAATTTATAATGTGCTTTACTCCAAGGTATTGCACAATCTCATTATCATTAGATTTTTGCATATTTAACAACAGTTTTTAATTAGAAGGTATTTTATTATTCATGCACATAATTTGAGGCGAGCTGAGGCTGCATGCTTTTTATGATGAAGATGGAAAGAGATGAGGTAAGGACAAACATGCAGACTTTTAATTTTTTTCTCTCTCTTCCTCCCGCTTTTATAATGGTAAAATTTGGTTTGTAGTCTCTAACTGGCAACTGATTCCACATGCTATTCTGGTAATGGCTCTTTTAATTTAGCTAATAGCTATCATGTTGTGTACCTTCATGCATTTGCTGGATTCTTAGCTCTGGGAGTTGTCTCCTGGTGCTTGAGCTGTAAGTAGTTGGGTATGCTTTGGCTCTCAGTGTAGTAGCATTTGCTGCGGCTAGGCTCCTTGATGTATTATTAAAATTGGAAATGGACTCCAGGGACAGCATCTAGTTATGTGCTTTCATTTGCCGAATAAACCAAGCGTTGTTTTCATCTTTGCTCATGATTGTTAATGGCGCCACTGATGAGAGGGGTGTGTGTGTTTTCTCCCACTCCCTTTATCAGTGCGGGCCCGTTATTATGCAGGCCAAATAGCCAAGCTGCTGATTTTGTTTTAGGTTTTCAATTAGTCATTTGACTAAGCACATCTGTTACTGGCAGAGGCCCAGAGCATGGACGAGTAGCTGTCACCTGCTTGGGGGCCGCCGGAGCGCAGAAGCAGCAGGGCTATCAGGGCCCCTTGGTGGCTACAACCACTTCAGCGCTCCTCAGGGGTGTGTCCCCGGTCCCTCCACATTTTACAGCCAAGTCTTCAGAGGAAAGGTGCTTCCAGAAACACCCACAGCCTGTCTCTCCCCTTGTTCTTCTGCTCCGTTGAAGCCCCAGCCTGTGGAGAATTTCGTGTTTCAAGCCTCCTTTTCCGACTGTAACTAATATAACCACCAGTGCGGCGTCGGTTTGAGGTTTGGAGACCGCGTTCGCCGCTCCAGCCGCCACTGATGACTCTCCGTGTGCGCATCGCTGTATATTTTGTGTTTGCTTTTGATTGTGTCTTAATGATTTATGTATAGCAGTCTGCTTATTTTCCCTCTCCCCATGAGTACGAAAATTGATGAATATACAATGCGGCTTTCTTTGAAGGGCTGCGAGTGCATAGCTGTTTAAATGTGGACCAATGCAAATAAACAGCCTACTTCCTGAGCTGTCCCCGCTGCACACCAAGGAGATGTGCTATTTAACCCTGCGCTCACTGGGATGTGTACACACATCTCTATGGTGTATTATACATTGCATGTCGCTCACATGCAGATCCTTTCATTTCAGATACACCAACAGAAACAAAAACACCTTTAATGTGAGGCTAAAACAGCTGCGGGTTCCACTCGAAAAGCAATGCCCTGCGTTTTCTTTTGCAGGTTGTACACTGACAGTTGATGAAATAGTTGATGATTTACGTTGAGCATTTTCCCTCCATAGTGTGCCGCTCATGTTTGCTCCGTGCTAATTAGAAGCAACAGAATAAAAGGCCTATTTATATAGCCACAGAGCAGCTCTGTGAAAACAACAGCAGGGTGAGATTTACTCTGTTCTCCAGAACAAAAGCACGACGTCACTTCAAAAAGTCAGCAAAGCGCCGTTTTCATTGTGGTCAGCGATTTCCTGAAGGACCGGGGAGGGAGGTGTGTGTGTGTGTGTGTGTGTGAGGGGGGGGGCGGGCGCGTCCAATACCTCAATCACATTAAGTCCCAGCCCGGGTTTTGGGAAGCGAGACAGTCGTCGAGCCCCCCCAGAAGAGCCGCAACCAATCTTTGATTGTCGGAGTTCAGGGAGGGTTCAGTCAGTAGCACCGTCGCCTCTGCCTGATCCAAGAGGGAGTCCCACGGGGCTTTAATAAAACATTTTGCTCATTGTGGAAAGTAATGACCAACAATGTAAACTTGTGACTCGACAACAGATGTTGGCATGCTTAGTGGAAACAAGGTGCTGTAAAATTAATTTCATTTGAATTATTTACTGCATGCATTACGTGCTTGAGGAAGTAGATTGGGGGGGGGCAGTGGAAGGGGGGTGGGGGGTGGGGTGGGCGGTTGGCAACGACAACAGAAACGTATTCAATTAAAGGTGAAATAGTGGGATAGAGGGTGGGGGGAATGGAAAAGCGAGCGATCACATGTGTTCTCTCTTGAAAAATCAAATAGGAATCACAGCAACGCTGACATCGCCCCTGTGATTTATATTTAATAGGGTTTATTATTTCATATTGTCACTTCAAAGGTTGTGCCAGCAAAACTTGCCGGAGATGTTTTCCAAATTAAATTACGCCAAATTAATATCTGGAGAACAAGTGAGGGGGCACTGTTGTTTTCTTTCGAGCGAGCCGGGAAGGAGAGGCGGCGAGAGAAAGAAAATAAATAAATAAATAATAAAAAAAGAATGTCAGATGAAATCAAACCATAATGATGCTAAATAGAAGTATGTCATAGCAGCAGAAGCCTCATCTGAACACATCACCATGCATGGGTAGATAAACAGAAAGTGAGATAGTGTAAAACCTCATTCGGGGTAATCTGCAGTGCGGAGCTCCCAGAGAGTTCGAGACAAGATGACTAATGAGATGTGGAGTGGAACAAAACTTTCCCCCAGCCTGGAAACAGATGCAGAATCACTGGAAGACAACAAAGTTAACTCACTGCTGTGTATTTACATCAACCGAATGAAGAGTTATGGCTCATCTCTGCAACTCCTAATTCATTTAAGTAGGCGTGAAGCACTAAAATGTCCCAAATTACACTTGGTAGGAGCTGGACTTTGTACAGCCAATGTTTTGGCTTTAGTTTTTTTTTTTTGGAAGGGGGGGGTCACCTAGTGTGGGATTTCCCCCTCTTTTCTTCCACGTCTGAGCAACATCACCACATGCTGTTGCAGCTGTACAATAGAAGATGAATTGTTCTGAGCACCATAACCACTCCAGAATCACACATATCAATTTTAGTCCAGCTTCTACAAGAGCTGCACACTTTTTTTTTAAGTCAACATGGGGCTTGATCTGGAATTAATCAGCTGTGCTAGTTCAGAGTCCTTGCTGTCCCCATTGAGTGTTCAGATTCAATGTCACATCAAACCAAAAAGACAGCTGGTTTTTCTGCCCCTTGTGCTGCCAGCCGCTGTACATTTTACCATCTGCACCTCGAATTATTACAGTTAGGTGAGTTCTTCAGTGTAAAACAAATCTTCTCACAGATCCTTCAGTCACTTTAGCACTGCATAGCAAAAATTAGCAACTCTTTAGTGAAAGGTAAAGGCATCTTGTGTATAAGCACAAGTAGGCTAGCCGCGTTTGCAGCACGTCTACGAACCCAGCATTATTTTTAGGGACTCTACGAGGCAGAGAAAAGGCACATGGAAAATGAGATCAATTTTATATTTAGTGCAGCCCGGGGACCCCTCGTGTTATTTGCGTCCTCGGGCCTTATCGCGGTGTTTCCATGTATGACCTAATAACTTGTCGCAGGCCTGTTTGGCAAGTCAAAACAGTGCCAAGTGTTCTGTACTTTATGTCATACCAGCGGGGGAGCCGGCGCTGTGACGCCACCGGAGCACCAGAGATTTTTCACCTGGATATCCTTCATCACCCGAATCCCCCGCGGGCGGCAGCTAACAACAGCACGTAGCTACCGTTAGCACAGGGCAGTGTGGAAAAATAACAGCGAGCGCTATTGATATAAATATATTTCCTCCTCCAGCTGACCCCCCCCCCCCACCCCCCCACCCCCTCCTGAGTTGTTCATCTGTGTGTTTATTTTCTTATGGGAGCCCCAGTCTTTGCTGTGCAAAGGTTGCCTTTGTTTGTGATGGTCCTGCAGAACAGCTCAGCTGAGTGTGAAGTGCTGGGATACAGGAAGGAGGGCTGCTCTTTAACCCAAGCCCTGTGATAAATGGAGACATTTAACAATAGTGTATCCTGCGACCTGGACCTGGGGCTGCTGACAGTGGCTTGTCCACACTGTGCATGTCCTCCTCTCGTAGCGAGGACTCTTGACACTCTCCACGGCTCTACAAATAGCTTAATGATGGATTCATTACCTATAGTTAACCCGCTATGACCCGGAGCGACATGTGTGCGGTGCTCTCTCTCTCTCTCTCTCTCTCTCTCTCTCTCTCTCTCTCTCTCTCTCTCTCTCTCTCTCTCTCTCTCTCTCTCGCAGGATCCGATCCCAAGCTGTTTCAGAGACGGCTGTTTTTGAGAGGACTTCAGAAACTTTGGACAAATTGAAGTCACGTTGTATTGAGCAGGGCTGACAGCCTCTCACGCCTTTGAGTCCACTCTCACACTTTCATGACACATGTGCTTAATCATTAGCTCAGAAGCAGCTTTTTCTATGCTGAAATACTGAACTTCCAGAGTTTCACAATGAAACAAGACATTATTACTACAACTGGGGATCTTGAAGATCTCGACACAATTGATATTTATGCCTTTTAAATGCACTTGTTGGCATTGAATCCCTTTTGACTCGTGAAAATTGCAAACAACTGACAAACTGATCATACTCGCGGTTTAATTTGTGTCCTTTTTGTTTGGCTTCTGACTTATCACTTGAACATAATTTTTGTCCCTCCAAACATTAGGTACCAAAACAGCAGAATAAAAGGAGTAAACAAATGACTGAATGATCGAGTAAGAAAAAAAACTTGTTTCCTTAATTCGATTTTTATTTCTTTTTAAGTTACATGCCAGAAAACTAGTCTGTTCCCTCAATCGATGTCCTGTTGACTCAAAGACTCAAAACAGCATTTGAAAGTAATGATGTGGCTTCACTGCTAAAGTCATTGTCACTTCTCCCCTTCACTTTTTGAACTTTTTGTTCACACACACACACACACACACACACACACACACACACACACACACACACACACACACACACACACACACAC
>JAUESF010000001.1:6608465-6620488 GCA_032274765.1 Malacoctenus tetranemus | reverse complement strand
TGCAAACTGTGCAGGTCTGCAATGAAGCCATCTGGGACAGAGGAGCTTTGTTCACATCAGATTTGGATAATTCTCCAAGAAACTGTTCTACTTTACTTTCCTTTCACACCAATGTTGTGCCACAGTAGAATGCAACTAGACCTTGAGGTCTATCGAACCTTTTCCGGACAGTTTAGCGTGGCTTAGAGTGTGAGTTTTGCTTTCACATCAACTCACCGCTAAGTTGATATCAGCCCATAAAAAGTGACAGGGATGACGTTTGCTGCAGGGAGAAGAAGAGAACGGCCTCCTTTCCCTCCACAATCCCTCCTCTTCCGTGTCCAGTTATAGAAGAGGAAACATCAGTGGAGAAGAAGAAAAAAAAAACGAAAAAGTTGTTGCCTTTGTGTGTGACAGCCCCGGAACGTTTGGGAGTCAGAAAGTTAGCACCAAAGTTCCCTGTCAGCCCATTAAAGATGTGAAACTGGCATCTCGGGCCTATTGAAACCATATGTGCAAAGGAATTTCTCTGCTGGTAAGACATTCCAAATACTGTCCCAGAGCCAAAGACTTTGGTGTTAGTCTAATTTAAGCAGTATGTTGGGGAGAGCACGCCGCGCTTTGATCATGTGGAGATCGTTTGGTACAAATTGAACTAACCCTAGCCCCGTTCCTGGTGGATCACAACCGTGGATTTGTTGAATTAAACGCTTCGTTGAATGCAGTCTGCACATGAAAAGAAAGTTGCTCTTAGGAATCCGATAGCGGTTTTTTCACCTCGCCAGCAGGTCCGCTTCTTTTATTACTTTTAAACTCAATCCACGCCGAGTCCGCGCCGCTTTAACGAGACGCGGGCCCTGGCCTGGAGGAGATCATGTTCTCAGGAGAGACAGCCAGAAATCACCTGGGCTATGTAATAGAGAACATATTGCACACAACCCCCTAAGCATGGACTATCATGGATCAGACTGTACATGTATACATTCTCCATCCTCGGTTTCTTTGATACACCTCTTTCTTAAGCTTTTTCCGGGACCTTTGACCTCAAGCTACAAACCTCGGCACTCACTCACTTACTCACAGCTGCTATCTCGCATGCTCTTGTCTTTAGCCAAAAATTTTTTTCCACCACCCCTCCAAGCTATCAGCAAACTCTTATCCCACAAGTTTGAACACGTTTAGGACACAAACGTTTACTAATGAAGCAGTCGCAGCCTTTCGTTGGTGGGGAAGTAGGAGCGGAGACATTAGCTCGGGACAGGATCTCTTCCTCCGAGCGACATGTTTCGCCACCGCACCCTGCTGTGTCCATATGGGTTCACCGTCACACATTGAGGGCAGAGGGGGCTGCTTATCTGTGCTATTGATTTTCTCATTGGCTCCGCTCCTCGTTTGGCAAATGAAAACATGCTGTGTGCAGGAAACAAGACTTGGAGCGCTCGCTCTCCGAGACGTCTGCATGTCCCGAGATGTGTAAGTACACGGAGCAGAAGTCCTGCACAAGCTTTTGTGTTGGTCTCAAGTGACAGACAAGGCTTGGCTCATAGTTTGTGTTTGACCTGGAAATTTAAAGGAATTAAGTCAAAATGTAACTTTTTGGACATTTATCTTGTAGAAGTGATCAATGTGCAATTTGTCCAGATTTTGTTGAACCAAAAACAAAACAAAATCAAGATTCTAAAAAAAGAAGCCTTTTTGGCAAGTGTAACATTTGCAACACAGTTTTGTGTGAATTATCCCTGAGGGTCATACCTCTACCTCTCTGTCAATCACAGTGTCAAGAGGAGGAGGTTCAGGAAGCCATCCCTTCGTGCTCCAGGATGAAAACAGCTCCTAAGAACAACAGGGCCGAGAGGAGGGAGCGGTGGAGGTGAAATCGGGGGATTCGTGCCCCTGGTGCACATGTGCACATCTCTCCTGGCATCAGGTAGGAGTTGATTGATCGCACTTCAAAGGCAGGAAGTGCTGGATAATTAAAACTGCAGCATAAATAGATAGCGTGCACTCCACGCCGGCTTGTACGCTTGATAACAAATGAGGGGCTGTACTTTGTGTTGAGGCTGGTCTTTGCTCTGTCCTGAGAATCGCAAAATTTACATGCCCTTGTTGTGGAGAATAAAAGAACCTGCAGACATACGGACCAACCTGTGAATAATTAAGGCAACTCCCAGTGTACACGTGAGTTTATTTTTCAAAGCAGTAAGTTTTCTGTTTTTCATGGTTACACGTTTCCTTCAAAAAACTTTCGAGTGTCAAGTTTGTTCCTCAGACAATGAAGTAACAAGTTCGAAGAAGTCCAGTAGTGTTCCGATCGATGACGCTTCCTCTATCTAATCTCAATCCTCAGGACAATAAAGTGTCTTAAACTCCAGCAATGCAAAAAACAAACGAGGAACTTGCACATTCACGACAAAGCCGCACTGTTACACGCCAGCGATATGACATTTTTTTCAGCGTTATGTTTCATGAATATAGCACATGCAGATAAATTTTGATGCTTGCAGTGTTGGAAAAAAATCATTTTACTGACAAAGAAATAGTCCTGAAAGAGAGACAATTGTGTTGACATCTGTTATAGGCATGAAAAAAAAGAAAAAAATCAGAGCACTCCAAAACAAAATGTTCATTGAAACCACCATAAAACCCTAATGTGAACTATTCAAAATGCTTTTGGTTTCTTTTATTTGTTTCACAATCATGGTTTGAAAGGCTCCCACTGAAAGCTGTGCTAATTGCAGGGTATAGCGGCCTCGGCGCTCAGACGACACCGAGCCTGGCCAAAGCGCACACGGGGCGACCGTCGCCGTTAAAAAACACAATGGTGTCGCCGCGAGAAAAGCAGCCGGCCGGCTGCATGCGGGATAGATGTGGGGAGGCGAGGAGACGCTCTGCCACTTATGGTCGCTGTGCGCAAGTGGTGCTCTCTCAGAACTGCACAAACAACGCCGCGCCACAAACAATGGAGCAGTCGGCCACCACTCACTGTAGACTGTCGAGGCCGACCGCCCTGTGGGCGACAGCCACCGCCTGCCTCCCATGCAGGCGTCATGTGGTTGGCTCGGGCCGAGGGAACCATGCGAGAACTTGATCAGGGCTGTAGGCTCAAACCTGTTGAACACAGAACCACGAGTAAACACACACGCAGCTTTAACTGAAGATTGAGTTGTTTTTAGTGTTGGCTAAAATAGATTTTATTAAATTGTATTACTTCAAGCGTAAGCTAAATTTATTTACTATTCAAAGCAGCCGATCACTGAGTTCTGAGGATCATTTTCAACTTCAGCTCCCAATTAGACAGAGGCGTAAGAGAGACAAAGTAGGACCTAAACTGGGACTCGTGTAACGACTCGTCATGAAGACGTGCGGGCAAGGAGAGAACATGGAAGGAAGCTCTAATCGAGGTCCTGAGACTCCAGGCCGGGAGCTATAAGGTCTAGTGGCTGCAGCTGGCCTTTGTGGTTAAAGTGGTGGGCTGGCCTTAATGGATTTGTGATGATGTATTTCTGAATTCTTGCTTAAGACCCCTGACTGGGGAGTGGGCCCGGGATGCTTATCTCAGCGGACATCTTGGCCCAGCTTCAGGGCCTGGTGTCCGGTTTCACCTGCCCATGGGAGAAATCCACCAGGACTGGAGTAACTGGGGATTAGTAGGGATGACCCTGGGAGCAGCACGGCAACATTTGAGCCCACTAAAGAGAGAAAAGTTGTTTGACCTTGAGGCATGGACAAGGTGAAAACTAAGAGAGATTATTAGATTAGTTGAAGTGCAACATGACACCTGGATGTAGCCATGCTGGAAGGGAGGTGATTAGGGTTGTAAATGGTGTCATGGAAGAGACATATTAAATAAAAAATTAAGCAAGAAACGCAACTTTAACTAATTTGAAAGCAAGAAAACAGCAAATTCAATGATAACAAAGTTACTTTTCATACAATGACACCATCTCAGAGTTTGTTTCCAGTGTTTACAAGTCTCTCACATGCAACAAAGTAGAGCACATGTTATCCAAGCTCCACCTAAGTGATCCATCCAGGTTACATGACTAAGAAGTCGCCCCGGAGCAAACCAGCCATGGTGACACTAGTTGAAACCACTCAAGGTCACAGCCCGGGCTTCTCTCATGACTGGCCAGCTTGTCTTCAGGCCCTAAGCCGAGTAGACAGATTATAACAACGCTCCCAACAAAGACTGGCGCCTGTGCCTCCTGTGCCTCCACGCACTCCACGGTCCTGCAACCAGAGAGCTCCTAAAGGACTCGTCACCTTGTCTCTTGGCTGGAGCAGGAGGGCAGGGGAAGCCGCTACTTCAATCATTTGAGGGTCACGGGTCACGTAGGTCAAATACCTCAGCTGAGATCGCCCAACAACTCCCCCCCTCCGCAAGCCACGGTGACGAGCAGTGGTCAGTGTCGCTGGCTGGACCCTGAATACACTCAACCAGGTTCCTGTTGAAATCCGCAGCGAGTGGGCACACATTGAATGTACTGAATGAGTGCTATGGTTCAGTGGTGATGCTATTGAAAAGTTCTTACAAAGGGGCTCTCTGAGTGAGACGTCAATTATTGTGCTGTGTTAAAAAGTTCTACCTCACTTATCATCACTTCCTTCCTCACTCCTTTTAATATCCCCAAGTGATACAGTTTTACTGTTGTACGGACCGTCTTTCTGTGGTGGTATAATTTATACAATCATTCAGGTTAGTGTGACGAGCCTGAACGAGCAAGTGAAATGTCAGTCACGGTGGAAGTGATTTGCCTTTTCTGTGCACAATCCCAAAAAAAAGCTTCATGGGTCCAGTTTGTAAGTCTGTATTAACAAGGTAATCTAAAAGTGGGCAGGGTGTGTTTTTTTTAACTAGGCTAGTTTTATGATCTCGCTTTCTATAAAACGAACAGGTAAAAACACCGAGTGATTAAAGATAATGAAGAACAGATAACGCCGACATCGTCTTCGGGATCCCTAATGAAAGATTACGTTGCACTTTGAAGAGTTTTATTGCCTGTAAATCAAGAAGAAATACTTATTATTTGAAGAGGTATTAAGGGCACAGCGGCCATGCTACGTGCTAGCCTGTTAACGATTAAGAAGGGGGCGGAAAAGAGCATTGGGGATTTCATTGGGGATTTTATAAGGGAGCCCCTGTATGCCCTGGAATTCCAGCACTTGAGGAACAGCCCCCGCAAGCTTGTTGTTGCGAACATGTACTTTTTTTCTTTTTTTTTGCGCAACAACACGGTGACATGACAAAGTCTGAGTGAAAGCAGATCACGGCGAACTGGCGTGTAAGTCCTCCAATACCCCTGACATCCCCGCTTTGAGCTCGGGGATAAAGAACAAAAGGAGAGAAACAGGTAAACATGTGCTAACAGCTAGCCTGCTCCTTGTCTGCTGGGCTTAGCTGGTTTGTTTGGTTTTTGACAGCCACATGTCTTGTGTAGCTACAGATGGCTCATGGACAAAATTAAGCCTTCCCCCTCCAAGGAAAGAAAAAAAAAAGTCTCCCTTCTTCCTCCATTTTTCCCACGGACATCAAGAATCAATCACCTAGCATTCCAGCACTGTGTCAGATCAGTTGTGGTCCTCACTGAAGTTCCCCCTCTTTTTTTTCTTCTTCTTCTTTTCTTTTTTTTTTTTTAGCTGAAGGCTGTTGACCCTACTTCCCAGGCTGACAGGAGCCAGAGCTGAGAACCAGTAATCAGGGTCAGCAACTTTACAACAAGCTCAGGACGGCCTTCAAAAGGTGGTGGATCTCCCCGATGATAAAAACACATTCGCACCGCAGACAACACTTTTACCACATCCTCTAAATGTCAACTGTGAGAGGATTACGGCGGTGTTATAAATCACGCAGCAAGTGGGGTAAGCCAGGAATTCTGACCTAATATGGACCAAGCAACAACCAACAAAAAAAACCCAGCATCAGTGTGTTTTTAAAGGCCCGAATCCTTTCAAAAGCAGAGGTCAGTCGGCATAGGCTGAGGTCATATGCTATACCCCTGTAAAAATACTGCAGAGCGAGTGGTTTCAATTTGCTCAAGTGATTAAGTTCACGCCAGCCCTCGGTGCACTGGCAAGGGTCATTTGTGCTTGGCCGAGTTGCTGATGATGGTAGGGAGGAGTGATGCTAACCGTGAGCATTGGTACTGACATGGCATTAGGGAGGCATAACAAGACTCTGAATCATGGAGTGTGCTGCAAGGTCTCGTTGAGGTTACCACAAAGCTGTTTTGTGTCTCCACCTGCCTACACAGCCCGGCTCAAAGTGTGACAAAAGTGGAAAGTCAAATCTGGGCATGGACGCTGCACTGTGACTTCAGCGTGTTTGGACAGAAAGTTCGGCCTGTGGTGCGAGCTGACCAGTTAAGGACGCTCACCAGTAACAGGAGCAATTTAATTAGCACTCAGGACAGTATCCGCTTTAATAGGCACAGGACTGAACTTATAAACTATGTGTATTTGCTCTGAGGAGAAACTGTTGGAATTTCACAAGGCTCCGTAACCCCGGACCTGACACTGTCTGCCACCGGCAGTTCGTCTTTGTAGACAATTGACAGAGTTGCAGTCATCCTGCGAAGGGGGCCATTGCCGTGCAGCGTTTGGGGGGGTTGGCGGTGTAACACCAGATGTGAGCTGCGCACCATGGCATCAATAATGGAAAAGTCTCGCCTAATCTTAACTCTTCTCTCAGTCGCATCAAACCTTATGGTGAACAAAAACACTGTGTCTCCGAGTAGCTAAATTATTGATACGAGCGCAATTTAAAATCTCCCCGCTGCAATTTTCCCAATGTTTCCTTTCTCAACGGCAGCTCCCGTTGTTGATTTATTTATTTATGTATTTGTTTTCACTCAGTATTTGGGTGTTTTTCCTTTTTTTCTCTCTTTTCTGGAGGGGGTGGGTGTTTTTCTCCATTTTCTTTTTTTTTCAACCTTTCACATCTTGTGGAATTCAACGCTCTCATTTCCTCCCTGTGATATGGAGTGCGGCGCTTCAGAAACAACTGTCAGGTTCAAATCAAAACTGGGTGGAGTGGGTGTAATATTGAACTACTGAACACAAGGCTAGACTTGAGCGATGGATATGGCACCCCATTTTCCTCCCCTCCACTTCTTTCCCTTTGCCTTTGTCAGCTCCGGGGGTTTCTCTCTGTAGTCAGAACAATGCGTGGGTGATGTCGGCACGCGGAGGGTGATGTTCTGTACAGCGATTTAGTACAAATGCATCCCATAATGATCATGTTTTGTTACCTTTATCTACCTTCCAGCACCGGGCTCCACTCCTGTGGAAATCTGAAGGCGCCTGTAAACAGCCACGGAGGCTGCTCCCCTTTCAGCCAGCTATTTACCACCGCTGCTTCGCTCTTGCCTTCGCACTGATGCAGGCTCCTCTTCATCTTTCTTCGCCGGTGCTCCGCAAGCCAGCAGGTGCGTTCCGCGGAGCCGAATAGCTGCACGCACGACTCGAGTGTGGAAACAACACACAGGCGCGCAAGCGCGCGGGAAATGCGAGCGCGGGCCCGAGGTAAAGCTCGGCACAGCTGTTAACTAGACACAATAACGTGTAGGCCCGCGCGCAGCCTCGGTGAACGGGCGGCTCGGACTGTGTCGCACAAAACAGCCGCTCTGCCGGTGTGGGCACTTAAAAACAATCTCGTGTCATGTCACACCAAAGGCTCTTTAGCTCTACAATAACAGAACAGGTTGACAAAATGAAAACTCATTCCTCCCTCATTTACGCGTCATTTCAACCCTGACCCTGGCAGTAAAAGATCAGAGAGCTTTTGAGGCCTGCTCTTATTTCAGCCTGCTTTAGAGGGACAGCTGAGGAGTTTGTCAGCCCCGACATGAGCCAGCTACGGGAATTTTTCCTTCCCCCCCTTCCCCCCCCCCTCTCCTGTCCACTCCCAGCGAAAAGCCTGACTCATACACAGCCAAAGCGCAGACGTTGTTATGGTTAGAGTAATGGTTATAGGATCACAGATGGTTATCTGCGGCGACATGCACATCGGGAAGTTCTCCGTAATTCTGCGCCATAAATCCTGAGGGTGGCTGATGAGTTATCGGGCCCACACCGGCCAATAAAGCGGAAGAGAATTAGGAGATTATTCAAAACGCGGCCCATAAAATTTTCATCTCGCATCACGATCATAATGGTTACATCACTCTACCCTGTGTCAGATTCATACTCCTACCCCGCCGCTGCCCCGCCCCCCACCCCCACCCCCCCAGCTATAACCATGGTAACAGAAGAAGCCCCAGGGGTGGTGAATCAATAGCAATATGCCAATCTTTATCTAAGAAACCCCCACTCTCCATCCTTGTGTAGCGCTGTCACTTTAGATCTAATGATCTAACCTATGAAGCATTGATGAGCAGTCGGCTAGTGCGTCACTCTTCATTCACTCCCACAAACACACGCGTGCACACACATACACACACGCACGCACACGCTCTGCAGACTCGCATCTTTGTCGAAACAATAACAATTGAATTCCCTCTGTCATGTCAGTGATATTAGTTTGTGTTGTGTCTTGTGTGCGGTGATTATTAAGAAATCACTGTGCCCGTAGAGAAGAAAAAAAAAAGGAGACTGAAACTTTGAGCGAACTGGGGTCAGCAATTTCAGTTCAGCAGCCATAACACAAATGGATCAGTATTGACCAGTGTCATTGACCTGAGAGACCCCTGCTCTCCAGCCAATCTGCAGCAGGCCTTAGGGGCGATTATGACATTTACTCGCACAGATTATAATTTCAAATGGCTGTTTAAGAAAAGTCCCTGGTGGAGTAGACAAGGGGGGCTGGGGAGGAGAGAGTGGTGGTTAGGGGAGGGAGAAGGGGAGGCAGTCAATAAGAATGGAGTTGAAATAATCAATAGGAAATGGACACACAACAGAGGCCCTGCAGGCTGTGCGGATCAATAAGCTGTGTTAAGTGGCGGTGATGCCCTCCATTGATGAGCAAATGGCTGTACAGGCTGTCCTTGCTCGCTCACTCTCGCTCACTCTCGCACTCCAGTGGGTCAAACAGCAGGGCCAGGTGGTGAACCACATGTCGCCTCCAGACACCGCGCACCGCGGGCCCGCTCTCTGATACGCCAATAGCGGTCAGCTGGTCTGCTCCCTGCCCTGCCCTCCACCCCCAGAAGGCCCCCCTGCTCCCTGTGCAAAGATGAGGGGGCATTGTGGGAGGTCAAAAGTCTTGCTCCTGCGTGTAATGTAACAGATACTACTTTTTTGGTTCAATCTACCCTTAGATACATACCAACTCTTTACCGTGGGGAATTCATGTAATTACCTTTGCGATTGGCTAATCTTAATAGCAAATTCAGTGGCTGCTGATGCAACAAAGTGGCCTTCCCCTCTTGTAACAATGGTTATAATCAGCCTGCTTTTGTTGATTCAATAGCTTTAATAAAAGATGTCATAAAATGTGAGATGAATAAGTGTTTCCTTAACTTCTTTTAATGTTGCTTCAGCTTGAAATCGCTCACAACCATTTAGCATTATGGTGTGTTTCTGACTGAAATGACATCATAGTGAAGCTTGTCTTTTGAATGGCTGCTCATAGTGGCAAGATAATGCAATTATATTGGCAATTGTATTCATCTGTTTTCTTAAAATCTTTGCAATTTGTAGTTATGGCAAACAGTCACATCCAGTCAGCAGCAAGAGAGCAACATGAAGAATTCAGTAGTTATGAAAACAGCTTTAAAAAGTCGCTTGGACCCTGATCTCTCCAGAAATCACTGCCTCATAGTCCAGTTGCTATTCATAAAACAAGAAAAACAAAAGTTTAAATAGTTTCCAAGCAGTTTTTAATCTGAGATAAAGATGGAAAAAAGAGATGCGATCTTCTTAGCTCAGATCAAGGTAAACTAAAGGTTGTGTTCTTCTGTTCACGTAGACTGTAAAAATAAATGAACTCTTTCTGGCCATTTTTCCTGTTTTATTTGGCAACTTTGAATATTTTTTCCTAAAAGAAGGAACATAACAAATCACCAAAAGTGCCTCAAGCCAGACGGCTTCCCGATCGTCTTCGGTGTCAGAGTACATGTCGAGACAAATAAGTTTCTCCTGTGTCACGTCATTATCAACTTCTACCCGTCTCCAACGGATCCAGAATATATTACCTGCTAGAAGTAGTTTTCTGTGGTTTCAAAAACAACACCTGTTGTGCTGTCCCGTATCAGGCCGTCCATTACGCTGTAAATCAAAGCTGTGCTGTGAGCCCAACACACAAAGTGCAGCGAGACGCGCGAGGCAACAGGAGAGGGGAGACTTGTGTCCTCCTTCTCTGGGTGCTGTGTTCATCATCTCCTCACCAGTACTCCATCTTATTACTTCTGCCATATGACACGCGCCTCAGATCGCACGACCCATGAATAATATACGACCACGCCACCTCAGCACAGATGAAAGCGCGCACGGAGCACTGTGGGTCGGATACAGTGGGATGAGACGCCGGGCTAGTGTGGGGAGGAAGGAGGATGAGGAGGAGGAAGAGTATATACAGGTACCGTGCAAAGGCCTGTGATTTCCAGCCCCTCTGTGTGCGCATGCAGGTGTGTGTGTGTGAGTCTGTTCCGCCGGTACCATCAGCCACAGCAGAGGTGACAGCACACATCAGTGTCAGCTCGAGGTAGCAGCCAGAGGCACCTAAAAAGAGGGGAGGTGGGGGAGAAAATGAGAGACTAAGGTAGGGAAGGGGAACAATGAAACAGCAGCACACACGACACACACAAAGATACACACACGAGCATGAGGGGTTGGGTGGGGTGCGGTGGGGGGCGGGGGGGGCATTCTTCTCAGGAGAGCTGATCAGTGCGAGGCAGTTTGCCCGTCTGCGCTCTGCAGGGACACGGCGTTTCTCCCCGGTGGGGTCGGGAAGAAGAAAACAAACAATACTTTTGATCATCGGGCCCCGCTCGTCACCCAGGAGCCTTTGGAGAAGACACGTGGATTCTAAACACAAGCATCGCCCTGTCTGGTGCTCCACTAAACACACATGGGTGATAACACACTGTGCTGGAGACATACTGACACACTCAACTGTAAATGCGCACGCACACGTGCACGCGCACACACACTGGGCGTATGCGCAGAGGTGTATCGAGCAGCGGAGCGAGGGATTAGGTGTAAAAACATGTAATCCCGGATACTACTTTCAGCAACACCCAATAAAAAAACATTGTTCCCACAAGCCTCAAGTTGTCCATTCAGGACTGTTGCGTCACTCCGACAGCTGTCAAATGATAGGAGCTTACACTTAATTTTTTATAGTCACCCGTTGCATATGTTTCGCATACAACAGTGATGCGTGCAGTGTAGGGTTCCCTTTGTGAATTGCAAGTATTGTGTCACTGTAAAAAACACCCCATTCAGTGGCAAATCCTACCAGGAGCCAGCGCGCAGGGAACAAAAGGCGAGCCGCGGCGCGGAGGCGAGCCCCCCGCATTGTGCCGGAGTCGGCGGCAGGAGGAGACAATGGCGAGGAGCGTTTCGGGAGCTTGACCTGGGCTACCTTCACCTCACCCCAGGTAGACAAGGTTAAGATGGATGGCCCTAATTAAAAGAAAGGGCCTCTCTTCCTCTCAATAGCATCAGGTTTATTTTACAGGAACTTTAACGGGGCCTTTTGTGGGGAGGTAATTATAGGGTAAAGTGATTAGAGCTCCCTGAAGGCATGGAGGTGACAGACAGACTCGCCGGAGTAACCCAAGTAACCTTTCAATATGACATCTCTTCCTATTGTCATTCACGCCGCACGCTAATTTCAGCCAGGCAGCATGCGGTGACACACTCCTCCTGCACTCTCTCTCTCTCTCTCTCTCTCTCTCTCTCTCTCTCTTTCGGCGTCATCGCGCTGTGTACGAGAACAATCCTGCCGAACGCGGCTCGGAGGAAGTCCAGACAAATGGTTATGGAGATCATTTTTCCAATGAGGAGGGGGCGCCACACTGGTACAAAGGGCATAGGCGACTGAGCTTCCTCCACAACAATGACTGGAGACTCGGGGGGGGGGGGGGGGCGGGGGGGGGGGGGGG
>JAUESF010000001.1:6567565-6577827 GCA_032274765.1 Malacoctenus tetranemus | reverse complement strand
ACACACACACACACACACACACACACACACACACACACACACACACACACACACACACACACACACACACACTCGGACACATACACACTGTATATACCCCCACCCCCCGCCTCCTCTCCTCCCTCACACACTCAGGGCCCTGTAGGTGCAATGGACTCACACCATCAGATAGTGTTAAATGAGGAACTAATGAGAGCTGACAAGAGACGGACCAATTAAACCTCATCAATTCCTCCCTTCGCTCTCTGAGGTGCGAGCAAACACCCCAATCAACAACTTGATCAGTCAGAAGGTGACACTGCAACCCAATGGCCACACCAAATCACAGACAGTGGCAGACTTAAAAAGTGCTCCCTGCCTGCGTGGGCGAGCGCTTCATCCTTCACTGGCATTTAATGGTCCTTACAAGATGTTTATCTCAATTTATGAGAGTACAGAAATGGTGCAGAAAAGTGCGAGTCCCCTCCCTTTTAGTTGGAACTCGTGCACTGTTCTTTACCTTCAGACTGTCAGAGTCACAGTTTTGTTGTTCAGGTAAGGTCTGACCCACAATGCATTTTTTTGGTTGTTTTGGGAAAAAAAATCAAATACAAAAATACAATAACGACAAGCAAAAACCAGAAGAGTTACATTTTGTCCATGACTGATGCAAAAACTACAGATTTAAACAACAAATTAGTCAGAATTAGTTGGAAAAATGAGAAAAACCAGTCAATGAGGTCGTCCCCCGGCCTGCACTGGACCCCCTCTGACAAACTGCTCTTCACCCACCGGCTGCCTGTTTGATACCCGAGGTCTAAATGTGGTAAAATAATCAACTTTTTCCCATGTTTCTTCCCTACAGCCAAAGCAATGATCCTTCTTCCGTCCAGACAAGCCCGCCTGGCTGTGACAATAAATTGGGACCCTGTGATTACAACGTATGGACCTGAGCTGTCACAACTTTGACCACAAAAGTGAGCACCTGATACATCCACGGCCCCTTGAGGTGAACGTGGCATATTTCTCCCGTCGCGCTTGAAATCAATGGCCAGCAAATTATTTATGGAAAATATACACTGTGTTGAATTACTGTTGCAGGTGCCTACAGGGATTTATAAAGGGAACACTGATGCCACAAATCATGCGGGGGGCCAGCACCTGCAAAGTGACAGGTGAGTCACTGTGAGACTTGCCTGTTATGGATGTATGAGTCCATGTGTGTCTATCGTCTTATAAAGAAATCCACCTTCCATTTGTAACTTAATTTCCTCTCCAGAGCCCAAACAATGAGAAGGAAAGCGCGAGCAAAACCTATTACAATAGCCCTTTGTTTTCCATAAACTCTCCTGTGGCCACTGAATCCCCCCACACACACACACACACACACACACTCCCCAAGACGTGCTATCTTCCCCTGTTGACCTACTTAGGCCAATGTTGATATATGTATTGATTACATCTACCGAGGCTGTCACAACAGAGGGGTCGCAATAACCCTGGATGGAATGGACCAGTCGCGGCGAGACGGCATCCCAGCTTCCCTGGAATAAATACCAAAGATGAATGCCTGGTCTCAACAAACACCACGGCCACTTACATGCTGATGAAAGTTGAAATCAGGTCAGGGAAAAGTTATTTTGCACCACTGTTGCTGAGTGCAGCAAAGATGCAGATGAATGACGGTCAGGGGACGATAAACTGGCAGCTTGAAGGGCAAAAAAACACTTCACGAAACTGGTCAGGACTGGTATCAACGAGTGGTTACCATGGGGTCACAAGGGAAACTGGTTTGGAAGCAACTGACAGCTGCCAACATATGACTTCAGTTTCAACTGGTGTCTTTGACCTTAAAATGTACAACTATATGTCAGTAACTCCTGGGTGCAACTCTTTTTTTTTTTTTACTAAGTAAGACAAGACAGCCCTGAGTGTGAGCCAGAAACCAAAGGAGCCTGGAACGACTAAATCATGACGGGCAGGTTTGGTGGTGCCGAATATCATGTTTGCTCTGATCACAGTTGTTGTGTCTTCATCGTAGTCGGTCCCTCGATGGGATGCTCCCCCACGGGCCCGTGTGGACAGATCGGTGATATTTCCTGGACTCCTCACAGCTACCTCCCGCCTCGTTTTCCTGGGACCACATTCATCATGTGTTCACATTATAAATCACTGTGACTAAAGTGGCCCTGATAACTGTAGCGTCACTGTCGACTGGCCGCTCCCCTTAATCTGCTCACCAGACAGCCTCATGGGCCGGGGCGGCCTCAACCCCCCCCCCCCCCGTGTGCCGGCAGTGCCACCGGGATGCGCGGGGAATATCCGAGCGACTCCTAATTCAGCTGTTACGGGCGCTCGCAGGTTTGACAGTCTCTTCACGCAGCGAAAAAAATATGAACAGAGAGCCACAAAAAAAAAAACGCTCCCACAGGCCCCTGCCAGGGTGTTACATTGTCAGAGCGAGGCTTCAGCTGCGGCGCCGTGATCATCGCCAATTTCCTACAGTCAGTCAAAATTGGAGAGAAGCTGCGGAAACATAACAATTACCTTTCCTGTTGTGGGAAATCAATGCAACAAGCACATAAAATATGTCTGTTGAAACCGGGAAATTCGGTGTTTATTCAAAGGACTCCAAAAATCCAGTTTGACATAACTTCACTAATTTATAGCGTGCTGACGTCAGTGGAAATCTGATTGTCTCCCGAAGCAGCAGGAAATGAATATAGCAATAAAACCTTTGCAGCCAATTGTGACATTGGAAGTAATCTGTGTGCAGTGCATGAAGTACATTATGTACAGTTATTCAGCTGTGCTTCGATGCATTCAGGGTCATTTGCATGCAAGTGAGCAAGGTTTCATATCTCGCGCGTGTGGAATGCGCCCTCAGTGGCCACGACCAAATGTTATGATGCTGAAATATACAGATATAAAAATAGGACAAGAGCAAGTGTTGTCACCGTGTGAATTATGAGTGTAAAGATCACTGGTTGAAGCCCCGACTACACAAACAGGATGTGTCATGGAGGACACATGGGGTCTTCCAGCGTGGGGGTCTTCCCCCCTCACAGCTTCTGCAGGCAGATTTATCATCCAGAGGTGAAGGGTGGCCCACCGACAGTGGCGGGTTGGTGGGGGGGGGAAGGAGGGGCGCAGCGAGAGCGTGGAGGTGGAGGGGGAAGGCAGACCGAAGCAGGCAACTTTGCTTTTTTTATGTTTTCTTTTTTTTCTCCCCCCCCCCACCACCACCACCACCACCACTCCCTCTGAAAAACAACAGGGTTTGCAGGTTGCTCCACCGAGGGCCAGAGTCCATAAAGCTGCGAGAGGAAAGCTGCAGCCACATGTCGGAGGAGTAATGTGATCCTGAGGGGCTGACCGCTGTTAACTTTTATTACTGTAAATACTCTCCCTTTGCTTCTGTCCTGTCTCACACAAACCCTGGGCCGCTTTTATGTGCGGCTTGTGTTTGATTAACCCCCGCGATACACTTAAGGCCCATTTGTACGCGCCCAGCGTCCACATAAACGGGGCGCAAAATGCACTGCCGTAAAGTAGGTATATGCTGGCGGACAGGCAGACATAAATATGGTGTCGGCAAAGGTTACAAAAACATAAGTCCTGCATCAACAAGGTTCCATTTGTTACACAGCGAGCACAGATCCCCATGCTCCACACAAAGAGACTGGACTGGACACAGAGAGAAACACACGCATACCAAATCACTTGTTTACATATACAAGCAATAAAAAACAAAAAAGAAATCGTAACATCAGGACGCTGCGTACAATTATTCTCATGCAGCGAACACAGAGAAAGAAGAAGCCCATTTGCTAACTGAAGCGTTAGTATAACAGAAGCTCTTGGAACTTTATTTATGGAGTCTGTTTGATAGTGGGAGATGTACATACAGACAGACAGTCAGACAGACAGGCCTGTGTGGGGGAGATCAGTGAGGTAGAAAGCCCTGATTGATAAACTCCCTATCTGGCTATTTACGATCTGGCTGCAGAAGAGGCAGGCTTCGCCAGACAGAAAAGCAATTAATCTGCAAACGAGCTGGGGAACAGCCGGCCTGAGCATTGGAGCCTCCTACCAGCGTCGCTCTGGAGGGGAGATAAGGCTGCAGACGGCTATTTATTGTACATTTTAATTAAGTGCTTGTTAACGCTAGTTATCTTAACAGTCACAAAATTACCGTTGTAATGCATTTAGTTTGAGGAAAAATGGAGAGGGCTGGAGCACTTTATGAAAGCTGGCACAGCTTGCCTTCATTTGAAATCACAGGATAAATTCAGAGGAGGCGGATGCCACAATGATCTAAGCTCAGGCACTAATGGTTATTTAATATGGCCATCAGCGGTCCCAAGTCCCCAGCATACGGCACTCGCACAATAGCCTCCAAACCCTCTTTAACACTTATTTGAGATGACAGGAAAAATGAAACCGTTTGTGCTTTCAATGGAAAAGCAATCATTGGTACATTATACTCCGCTTGCCCTATCATGCTAATGCCGGGTAAAAATGTCACCAAATGTATTTAAAGGCCTGATGGAGTGTTGCCGTTTGATTCCTGCTGCCTGCCTGATTAATAAAAACCTTCAATTTGTATGTAAATGCAACCTGGGGCTCATATCATCTGCACACCTGCACCTGGAGAAAAATAATAAACTCAAGTTTAATGTGGCAATTATGAGAGTTTATGGGGATTGTGGGGAAGAGGGCGACAGAAGAGAAGTGCTGGCTTGATGAGGGGGGGGGCTCTCGGAGGGTGGGGAGGGTAGGGAGGGTGGAGTGGGCCGACCCGGACCAGCCCGCGACAGAAATGACCCGATGCACATATGTAACCTCTCGGCGCGCGGGGCTCGCCGCGACATGCACGTTCTGTGCAACGCCCGCCAGTGAAATTCAAGTTAGTGTCACTCTGCATGTATATATTAGAGTGGTCTGGTTTGATTTTAAGATTGAACGATAAGATAAGATTTAAAGGTATGTGGTCGTATACTCACTGTGGCGCAAGAAGGAACTCAACTTCAGTCCTTTGTTCTCTCTTTTTTTGTGTTTTCAGAGGATCAACATGGTTGTGTTCGTGTCGCCTCGTGAGTAGAAGCTACTTTCATTGTGTTCCTGTCGCCACAATTATCACCTGGCACAATGCGAGGCATTTAAAAGAAGCACGCATGGGCCTATTATCATTCAGCATGTGAGGGATATTAACCTTATATCAGGGCGGCGCTACCCTGGGTAATTGATTTGTGTATTGCGTTGTGCTTTTCTTCTCTCTCTCTTTCTCTTTCTCTTTCTCTCTCTCTCTCTCTCTCTCTCTTTCTCGCTCTCTCTCTCTTTCTGTGTCTCACTCTCTTTTTTTTTTTTTTTTTACATCATCCATCATCTGCTCTCGCTCTCCACTTCCTCCCAGAACAAAGCGAAAGTGTATCGACTAAATGTGAGAAGAGTAAAGATTACGGCGCAGAGATTAAAGGCGGGCACTGTTTACCGAGCTTGCCGGGGTGGCAGCATGCGGCTTTCACCCACACACTGGGACTTTGAAGCCGCGCTCTTAGCTTCCCCCCCCTCCTTCACAGGCCCCGGCACTAACATGTCTCACCTTGCCCACTGTAACCTGTCAGGATCAGCACTCCTCAAGCAGGCAGATGGAGAAAAAAGGAGAGGACCTGCTGAATATTTTGACACGAGCTGGCCCCCCCCCCCCTCTCTCTCTCTCTCTCTCTCTCTCTCTCTCTCTCTCTCTGTCTCTGTGTGCCTCCAAGTTTGGACCAAAACACTAACAACAGTGTATTGGCCAACTGACGCAACTATCAGCCAGACAGAGCGAAGCAGATCGAAAAACTTGGTGCCACCATCTCCGATAGAAAAGGGGAAATGAATATTTAGTGATTGCTCTCTCGGCAAATGCTTCAAACAAGCCGGGGCTTTAGACCCCCCCGGTCTTCTCGTAACCTCCCCCGTCGTTGAAGTTGTGCGATACAACCACACACAAGAAAGTGACAAAAGGCCGCGCGGAGAAAAGAAAAGAGGGGGTGAATACGGTGATTTGGAGGAGCGTCGAAAAAAAAAGAAAAAACTTCTGTGGTCTGTATTATGTGGGTGAGTAGACTGGAGCGACGCGGTGAGATGGTGATAATAGTTATCTGCACAGATGATCTGCTGGAGCATGATAATGGCGCTACAGTGGTGTGACTGTGAATCAGTACCTTGATAGAGGCGAAGATGTGGGCCCCCTCTTCTCTCTCTCTCTCTCTCTCTCTCTCTCTCTCTCTCTCTCTCTCTCTCTCTCTCTCTCTCAAGTCGAGCTGGGGGGAAGAAAGAAAAAAAAATCCCCACTTGCCTAATGGCTTTAGACAGCAGCCATTCGGCCCTGCTAATCTTCCGTCTCTCTGAAAATAACTTTTTGTGCTGTATGAAGATTGGATTTTACAGATCACAACGGCAAGGCAATGCATTCACTCAGCTGTACTTCTCATGAGAAACGTATCGTGATCTCTAATAATATTCTGTATACGGCTTCAGTCAAGCGCTACCTTTAAATGCGATGCCGTATTAATATTAATATTTATGGACTGTGGAGGAGCGCGAGCCATCTGAGGGGTACGGGCAGAACAAACTTCCATTAATTCCTATGGAGGGGAAAGTCCAAATTAATTCCTATTCACATTTTAATGCCTTTATGCTAATGCAGGTTCAGATGGAAAGGACGGTGAACCCACATGAGGAGGAGGGTTAAAGTTGACTCCTGCACCTGAGAAATCTCCCTTCACACAGGGAAATGGGCTCGGATTAGATTGCAGCTACCATTTAAAGAGTACAGCCCGGGCGAAATATTCAAAGGCTGCAACAGTTCTTTAAGGTTTCCACATTAGCACACGGTACATGTAGCATTACGTGTAAATGCTCCAACATATTTATACTTTTTAGAATTTTTTTTAATGCAAAACATTTCTGGTTTCTTTTGTAAAACTTTGAGCTGTTGAGTTAAATTCCTTATGATTTCATTGTTTTCCTTTGATCTGTAGTTTGTTGTGGCATTGACAGCTTCAAGCATCTGATACCAGCGACAGTAAAATAAAAACAACGGTAATGATCACAGTTGAAACTCCTTAAGAAGGACTATCAGAAGCAGGACTGAGGACAGTCTGGACCCAGCAGCACCTACACAAAGAAGCCTCATTTCGACCATCTTTTTTACCATAAGCTGAAACTCTCTCTGAGAGGAAAAGATGATCACACTGAGTGCTCTTTTCAAAACCACTTTAAAGATACGATCTGTCGTTTTTTTGTGTCAAGACGACAGTCAAGATGTCTGCTCTAAAGGCCTGTCTGATTTGGGCATTTTGAAACTTCAGCTGTTATTTTGGGTGCCGGTTGCATCGAATCAACCCAACACCGCCAACGTAGGCGTGACAATTGTTGAAACTCTCGGCAACTCCTCTGCAGCGACAGAAGCGTTTCACATCGTAAAGTAAATCTTGATCTTGTATTTGGTGGATTGTGCGTTTATAATTATGGATTTTTTTGCAATCAACAGTATTGGAAGCTGCTTTGCCATTGTCTGTCGCTCTGCCTGGAGGCTTGTGGGAAAGGTGATCAGACTAAGTGCAAATCTTCAAACCTAATTTGATCATCTGTCTGCTAATTATCCCACCCAATTTGGCTCTTTAACAAAAGATCTCGGTGTTTAACTAAAGAGAGCAGACAACATAATTATTGCCAGCAGAAACTGCAGCTGAAACCACGGGAAAACATTTGCGCGGCACTGTGATAAATTTCGCCTTACAAATTAGGTTTGATCACCCGAAAATAAATACATTTAAGGTCCGATGGAGAAACAATTCCACCAACACATCTGTCCCAATCTCCAACTGATCAGCAATCCCAACACCTCCAGTTACCTTAACCCTCATTCCCACCGGGAAAAATCCAAGTCTATCCATTCTGGTTTGTCTGGACTGGTTAATGTGGCGCTGAGCCGCGGCAAACACAAATAGATTGCTCTGGTGACAATTGAGCCCCCCTCCCTCCCCTCTCTGCCCCCACTGTGTTACAGCTGTTATCATTACATATTTACTTGGAGGACAAGCACGTGCTCCCTCCAGATAGGTCTCTATCAGTACATGTCTATGTTGTGACACCTGGAGGGTAATTGTCATTAATTGCACTCATTTGGGCGGCAGGTCAGGGCAACTGAAGCGCAGGTGTTTGGGACAAAACATGATTATTCCCATCCAAAGAACAGGGGGCCGGGAAAGAATGATTTAGCCACTGTCGAAGGCCCCGCACATAACGACTGTCCATTTTTCTGGTTTTATCACACATTAGTGGGTAATTGGGGCCTAAAAAAAAAAAAAAAGTGGCAAGAATGTCATCATCATTATTCCCTTCTTTCCTCCATTTCCTCCATTCGTGGAGAGATGGAGCGCTCTATCAGGACAGAATGGGGAGATCTAAAACGCCTAAATAACTGTAGTGACTGGACAATCCGTGCAGCAGCTATCTGACCGTGAGACAGGCAGTCATACATGTGGCTAAACGGTGTTTGAGGATTCGCATGTTAGCAAAACAATGATATCATGTTAAAACATGTGGAAGAGCCTTTCTCAAGCTTTGTACGACTGAATCTCATGACAGAGTTAAGTGAGCTGATGAAACCGATCCATGCAGCACTGTTCAGACAGGGATTTATGATCAATTTATAATGAGATTCAAAAAGATACACACACACACAAAAGTATCCACATGTACATGCACATTATGGCAGATTGAATTCACTTGTCAACACTACGTTTGGATATGAAGTTAGTTCTGTTTCCTGAACTAAAACAGTAGTTCCCAGTCTGGGGTCTCCGATGCCTTTTAAGGGTCTGTCAGAAGTCAGATGAGGGCCGGGAGCTGAGCTTTGCTTGCTCTCATGATTGCAAGAGTAGATGTGGACGTAATATAGCAAGTTGATCACAATAAAGAGTCGAGAGCAGACCTGGAAGCTTTACATTCTAAAGGCTTGATTTCTGGGGTGTTGGTGGGAGTGTTTGTGTTTACCTTCACTGTTACGTTCTGGCAAGTCAGAGAGAAGGTCCACAGCCTGACTCAAAGGAAAAGGCTGTGGAGAAGGCTGCAAGGAAAAGATGAGAAACCACGTTCGCACTGTTTACACAAACGTTGCTTTGTCTTTAGTTCCCAAAAGGAATTCACAATAGTGTCTTTGAACTGTTGAAACTTGAAATATATAAGCATAGAGGTCATCCATTGTGAAGAGGTGATCTGGAAGAGATTTCTGTCCAAATATATGACATTATTCAGTAGGTGCTTTTGGCGCAAAATGAAGCACCTCCAAAATTTCATTCAGCAGTCCAATTTAATTACAACCTCAGACCCAGTGGCTATTAGATTGAAGGGCACGGCCAGTGTTTTCAGGGTTTTGATATAGCCAGTAGTTATCGAGATAATGGGCACGAGGGCCAAAACTTCCTCTTCTGTGTGCTTATCGTTGTTCAAATCCAGATGACATTTCAGCTAATCTCTCTCAACTGAAATTGCTTATAAATACAGATAAAAATTTAATAACCTAATCAAAAGTAAAATTGTTGTCAGGTAGGCGCCGATAGATAAGGCCACATATCAGCCACAGTTTACCACTTCCCATTGGTTTGACACACATTGTTCAAGCCAAACCACCTTTAGAGATTTTCCAAAGTCTTGTGTGGATGCATGTAACTGCTGTCATTATACATAGATATTTGTTTAGTGCAATTACTGTAATTAAATTGGGAATGCCGGGACGACAGCCAAGAGGGCCGTAAGTGAGGCCTTGGTGTCAACACAAATGGTACGAGCCTCATCCATCACTCAATTGAGTTTAATTGAAGACCTTAAAGCATCCATCCCTTTGTCCCAGAGCCATTCGTCTGTTCGCCTCTATCATCATCTTATTACCTTGTTATCAAGCTCCTGATAGTGTTTTCCAAGCCCTGTTATTACAGCCATATCATGACTCAGCTGCTCCAAATGTAAAGTAATTACCATACATTGTGCTTGCAAACCCAACCATTAACAGCCTACCTCTGCTTTTGACTTCCATCTCGGTGAAAATGCGCAACATATATTTTTCACAGCACTGAACATTCTTTCTCGACACTTCCAAATCCCGACTTTCCTCCCCTGCTGGTGCCGTTCATCTGCATTTACCCAGAGACTGACATGAGCGTGACACTGACACACTCCTTAGGCTGTGATGTTTCCCTTTTTTCCTGCATGATGGAAACAACAAAAGC
>JAUESF010000001.1:6553722-6561222 GCA_032274765.1 Malacoctenus tetranemus | reverse complement strand
ATTTGAAGTGATAAAAAGTGTCTCAGTATCTCGCCCGGTGCTGCTCCTTCCTGCTGCCTTCCGGTTCAAGAATCCGGATCTGCGGTCCGTTTTCTGTTTCCGCTCGGGTGGTCGCTAACAATTTATTCCGGCAACTCAGCCACCATTTAGCATTAACACAGCTGGGGCAACAAAACGGAGCACAATCGATGGTGGATCAATGCGGAAGGCGAATCAATCACAGGGTTTTCTTCTCCAAATATTTAATTAAACATGGTGGCAAATAACTTTGGGATTTATTGTTTGATGCTAAGAGCATTAATGATTTTCCTCTTCCGCCCTGCCACACGGGGCCTGAATGCTTTGCTGGTCAGGAGGCTTAAAGGGACCTTGGGAATAGCATGCAGACACTTTTCCAATATATAATCATGTGTATATATACATGAATATATACTCTCTTGCCTGTGTTCCTAATCCACTGCTGCTCTGGGGCACTCATTTCATTAGACATGGGCAGGGGAGGCTGACAGGCTATGAGGCCTCCATAATATATGCTCTAATGGCTACCCAATCCCACCAAATGATGCTGATGAGCGATGTGCATATCGTTTAAGTCTGCTAATGTGGCTGCTTGAGCTTGTTTTGAAAGGGCCGGTACTGCGTGTGCTGAACTCGGTGTCCTTCTGAGTCATGGATTATGATAAAAATAAGTGAGTGCAAAGTTAAAAGAAACTCTCCCGATGATTTATGTCATCCTAACAGTGGAGAGCGCCTCACTCCAACAGAATAGAAATCTGCGCTCCATATGTATTGATTGGTATATAATCTACCGGTGCCAGAAGGGCTGGATTCATTCTGGGTCTGGGGAGGGAACGTGGGGGCCAGTGGTGCTCATTGGGAAAATCTGTCAGATACACAAAGATTAGCAGATATCTGCGCACACAAACAGACAGACCCGCACACAAACACACACGCATAGAGATGGGGTCTGGTGGGCCCTCTGAGGGCTGATAAGAGGAGGCGTGGGCGATGATGAGGCCCACTCATGGATGCATTGTTCTCCTAAAAGGGGCGGATCTCCCCAGCGTTGGTGGTTATGAAGCAGCAATTGAGGAGCTGGGAGAGGGTAATCGTTATTGGTTGTGACAGCAGTGACCTGACAGCTGGGTCCAGTCTTGCTCCAGTGCTTGTTGTACAACAGATAGGCTCAGGCACTCACACTCGCTTGCACACACATACACATATCTGCTGTTTGGGTGCACACGCGGGGCTCCACACACACTACACTCAAACGAGGCTAAAAGACATGTTTGTTTGGGATTGTTGGTCCCGTTTGTCAGGCGCACCTTGGAGAATATAGTGTTCATTACACCTTAAAATATGAAACTGTTGGACTGAGTAAAGAACATTCCAGCAATACAGATGTTGTCTTGTTTCTTTTGTTTTTTTCAAAAAGCCAGCAGACAGGTTATGACATAAAACAGAGCTCGGGAAATTATTGATGCCAAGAAGTTGCAGCCAAATGTGTCTTTAAAAAATTACAGCACTCTACTTTCCAACTACACCTTGAAATATGTGCAAAACACTTTTTTGTACATTTTTTTTCCACAACAAAGAACTCAAATGCTAATAGAAGGCTAATTTTGAACCAAACAATGTTATTTTAAATGGCGAAGGTGACCCTTGATCAGGAAACGTGTAATAGAATTATATTGGAAAAACACCTGAAATTAAATTCACTTCCATTATACTTGCAAACTAATACATTAAAAACTTTCCGTAGAAGATTTACTGCTCATTTAGGCTAAGTGCTTTTTGTTTCTACTGCAGCTAGCTCAATTTTGTGTTTTAGTGACTCCAGCATAGCACTTCCTCGTGCCTGTGCAAGCTCATGCTTTGCTAGCGCAAGCTAAGATAGCTTTAGCAGCACTGAAATAGAATTATGCTTGATTATTTAAAGATTAATGAAGAAGTAACAGTTATTTCAAGTAGAACTTGCTTAATAAGAACCTTTCCATCATTCAGCTCCTCAACAAACCCTAAACTACTGCAAATTAGCAGTGGCTTCCAACAAGGAGGAAGCAGTGCAGGAGAAACCAGTAGCTAAAGAATGGTGAGTTTGTGAAGCTTTGTGTGTTGAGTAAACAGGATCAGCTCTGCTGACTTGCACTGTTTACAGTGTTAACATATAATCACTTTGTATGCTGAGAGTGGAAGTCCATCTCATCATCCTCATTGTTATAAACATCTGTTTTTTTGGGGGGGGGTTTGGGGGGGCGGGGGGGGGGGGTTACCCACAGGCTTTCTGGGCCTACTGTCCTATTATAATGCTCAAAATAGTCTGATGTGTTTTACGAGTTCAGCACCTGTGTGTGGGTGTGCAGTCGTAGTGCCGCTCACTGTTTGGCACTACCTTCATTAAATAAGTGCAGTATTTAGGTTAGTGAGTCCTTATCAAAGGTGTCCTGCTGAGGTTTAAGTGCTGGCTTGTAAAGTCTTCTCTGACCTCAGTTTGCTGGCATGCTGAGACACTCGATGTAGCTGATTATCAAGGCAAAGTCCACACCCACCGCGCTCCGCAACAAACCGCCACAGGACTGGCTCTCATATTGCTCACCGAAAGCTGAGTGTTAGACAGCAAAATCGCAAGGTGACCAGGATGTCACAGGGAAGGCGGTGGGGTGTTTTCTCCTCGTGCCAACGTTGACTTTGTAATTTGTTTCCAGACGATGTTTCCAGTCAGTATTTTGTATTTTGCCATCAGTCCCAACAGCTCCTTCTTCATGATAATTGCTTAACCCCACCACAGAGACTTGTTTTTTCTTGGTGGATGAGAAGCAAAATCTGTCATAACCTTGTAGTTCTCCCATGGTGACTGAATCCTATTTGAATCCTAAAAAGAACAAAGGAGAAAATGCTGCTGCACTTGGTAAATAATTGATTAGGAAAATGCTAATTATAAAACAAAGACAAATGAGTCAAGCAATTTTGCTGGGGTATTATTATACTGATGGATGTGCAGACAGTTAACACAAATGTGGTTATTTGTTGCACATAAACTCTGATTGTTTACTTTGGGGGACTCAGTCGCATTCTGAATGAAGAGATTTATGTGTCTGTCAGAGAAGTTTGGGTTTTTTTTCTTGACAAACCATAAAAGCAGTTTTTGCATCCCTGAAATAGCACCAACGATCTTTGGTGGTTGTACTCGGGCATCAGCGACCGTTCGACTTTAACGGCTTAATTCATGAGTTTTAAAGAAATTTGTCAAAATAGAATATCCTCGGTAGAGTTGTTGTGTTTTTCTAAACAAAGAACAAGTTCTTCAGATCTGCACAGTTAGCTGGAGGCTTCCAGTGACTTCGCCGATGAAACATCGGCCCTCAAGAGGTCTTTTTGCTTTATTTTGTGAAAAAAAACAAAAGTGGTGGAAGGTGGAATGGTGGAAGGTTGAAAGAGGAAAGTAAAGGAAACGAAAATATGGTCAACTTCTCAGGGCCTGCGATGTAACCCAAGATTAATATAATGTGCTGCTCGCCTTTGATTAGGCACGGTCACTTTGGCATTAGAGAAGGATTCCTTGTACCAGCAGCTAATGTCCAGCTTTCAAAGCCTTCCCCAGCTCGACCACGCTCAGTCCCAAGCCTCATGCGCAGTCCAGGCCACCAGACGGACGAGGACGCTCTGCTCGCCCATGTTGGTACAGCTGCCTCTTCTCCTGCCCCAAACCAGCTGCAGTAACAGCTGGAAAGACTGAGGCTTTGTCTGGCTCAGTAGGCCCAAAGTGCCGGGAAAACTGATACTGGTCTGGCCGCAACGCCGAGCCGTGGGGCCACGAAAGGGCATCGGTGGCTACCACCGGATCAAGACGCTCCATAATGGACAAACCATGTTATGCTTCCATGGAGGAGACAGATAGTGGGTTGCGATAGGGCGCGACTTGGACGGCCATGGTAAATAGTTGGTGTTTTTTCGGTGAGGATCTGCCTCCTCGTGAATGACAGGATGCTGGTTTGGCTCCGTGACCGGTGAGTAAAAATCTGGGAGAGTCAAAGAGTTGAATGCGCCTGGGCTCTGGGAAACAGTTTTTATTCCGTTGCAGCTTTCAGATAAGCGATGTTTTGCGTCGCCCTGCTCGAAAAATACAAACGGGAAAAGATTGGAGTGAAATGTTGCACTGATTAGCTTACAGCGTTTTGAAATCCTGTCGAAGGTGCCAAAGACTTTCCTTTCTTTTCCTGATCAATGCACACTGCCTGACAAGATAAATTAATGAAATGAAAAAAGTGTTGAAAGGAAATGTCTTTAATGGAATCACACCGGTGGCAACAGATCATCTGTGTCATTACGTTTCAATGATCTCATAGAAGCTAGGTCTTATTTCTACATGATGTCAAGTGGTGACTTACTCTTTTTGAATTCAGAAGCTGAAAAAAAATCATGAATCAGGTTCATTTCCAGCCAGTAAGACATGCTTATACTAGCATTCATTATCAAATATTATGACTGACATTGTCACTACCTGGTTTAAGTTCAGCTTGAAAATGTGGTTTCAGTTTTTGACCTAAACTCAGTTTGCAAATGAATATCAAGCAGTTTCAGGACTAAAGCTCATAGTTCATTGAACTAATCCCGACTGAAACAAACAAATAAAGAACAACAATCAATTCTGAACACCATGTGAACACAATAGCCACTTTAAACATCACATCTATCGACCGTTTTTTTTTTTACAGGTAACACACTTAAATCCTGCTCATCACTGTACACAGCACAGAGTCCTCTCTCTCTCTCTAGCCACCAGCTTGTCTTCCTCTCCCTTCTCTCTGTCTCCCCCTCTCTGCCTCTCCCTCTCTGCCTCTCCCTCTCCCTCCCTCTTCTTTCCTCTCCCCCTGCTGTCACCTCTTACGGAGCCTGGCAGCATCAAGCCAGCTTGCATTTTAATTTGGCCCTGAAGTTACTTATTTCATTATCGATCATCCGTAATGCTGAATCAATGTTCATCTTGTTACGTGGGCCATACCCGTGTAATACAGTGATAGTGGGGCCCAGAGTTACTCATTCCCTTTACAAAGTGACTTTACCGTAAAATCAATGCCTTGTGTTACTGATACAGGGGAAACTGCAGCAGATGGAGTGAGAGTGAGTGGGCAGAGAGGAAACAAACAACGAAAAAACAGGGCTACAACTCACTTCCATGCAGCATCGGCAAAGGTTCTCTAAGCATAACAAATCTCTCTTCTGTGAACCTTGTGTAATTTTGCTGCAGTTCAAAATAGGATTCTATTTACTGAGATGCTGCGTGGGAGTAATATGAAGGGATAAAATACTGTGTACAGTGATTTACGTGTCCACATGCTCCTCGTGTCGTTTGGATCTGATGTTTTTGGTGGTCTCGTGTGCTTCCACCATCAGTTTGTCCCCAGGTTTGACCCGGTTTTGACCTATCCTGCTGTTTGACTTCACTAATGCGAGCAAAGTTCCTCTGTCGTACAGATAATAGGAAATTACAGGAGGTTTCTGTTACTGAAATATCTCACAAGTGTGAGACCCTCGAGCACATTTCTGTGTCCACATTGAGCATAGCAAATGAATTGCTGAAACTGAAGCCCCCTCCCTACCAACAAACTACTCTCAAAGTTCAATATTTTGCAGTAAACTACTTTAGAACACATTTAAAGGAAGCTTTGTTCACTGCTGAGAGAAATATTTTTACAAACTTAGGACTTTTTTTGGAATAGCAGTGAAGATTTGAAAGAAACCTGACTAGTTAAGTAGCAATACCTGATTTTAAACATATCTATCTGTTTCCATTTTATCAGTCATGTGATGTTCACTGACCCTTGTGGGTTTTACAGACATTGAGGTTCAAACTTCACAAGTAAAACCCATACGTTACACTGTTCAAGGCCCAAATCAAGCATCATGTGTTCAGCCTGTATAACTGACTGTTTCAATTCAGTAGTAGCCTGCAACCCAAAGTTAACAAGTTAATGTAAAAAAAAAGAAAATATCTGCAAGGTGATGCATTAATTCACGCCCTGATCCGCTGTCATAACCAGCAAGTTTAATAAGTTGCAGTCCATTGACTATTAATTTGTTTCCAAATGGTGTGAGCAGGAGGAGTGGTTCTAAAATGCTTTACTTTGCCACTAATGCAAATCAAACTTAGTCTATCTATTTAATATGCATGATTGGTTGGTGTAATGTAATTAAAATCATACTGTTTAAATTATCCTAACAGTAAAAAAAAATTAAACTTTAAATGTATTTTCAAAGTACACTTGCTTCTGCTGCTAAGAACAATTAATTTTAGAAACTAATTCATTTATTGGATTAAGCCTCACTGTTCTTTAAACACTGTGAGATTTATTGGCCCTTTATTTCACCCTAATGGGACACGGGTTTGAAAGAGCGTGTTTGGTGATTGAATGTGTTGCACAGTTGGTTTTTTAGGTTACCAACAGATTTAAGTTTGAACCCGCTGAGGAACATTTCCGATTAGCAACAACAGCTATATTCCCAGCAGCTCAGAATAATTGCTTTGTAATAAGATAGGATAATACCAGTTGTCACTTTTATGAATCACTGGCAGACTTTTTTTTTCCTTCCCTGCCGCGTTTTGTCACTTATTTCCATCATGCTGAGGTATGTCAAATAAAGTCTAGTTTATATATGGTGGTTTCAGCTGACCAGTGGCTTTTGTGGATCATATTGAAAAAGCCATAAATCCACCAAGCGCGGTCTGTCATATGTAACGTTTACGGCACGGGTTCCTGCTGGGAAAATTAAGATGCAAAGCAATACACTTCATTTGGAGCCAAAATTATGAACGGTGATGCTGTTTGCAAAACCAAAAAAACTCACAAACACTCACATGAACCTCAGCCTACCCCAATCATTCGAGGGTTATTAGGTGCGCTTTCTTTTCAAATCCTCATCCATCACCAAAGTTAACTGAGCTGATCAGCGAGGACTCTCTTCAAATTGATTCCGTGTGTGATAAGAGATGCGTTTGCTTTTTACTCCCCCCCCCTTCTTCCTGTCACCGAGGCGTTATGGAAAAGATCCAAATGTGTAATTTCAAGTGCCTCTGTTTGAAGCCTTTGATCTTGCCTGTTTTGCAAAGGCTCGGTTCATCATTTGCGACGTGTCGCTGGTGCCCTGTGTATTGCATAAGGAACTACTGTTGAGCGATAGGCCGTGTATGTTTGCTTATGAGAATGTGAAATTGTGTCATCTGCATAATTACCGTCAAAGAGCTCTCTACAAAACAGCCTTCAAGTCACTTGTGTATGATTGCCCTCTTTTTTACTGAACCTACATATTAAATTGGCTCCGGCGCGCTCGCAGCATCACTCCACCGGTGTTAAGAAACTCAGACTTGGTTCGAATAATATCAAGGAAAATTAGCTTAATCAGTAAACACAAAAGTGCGGGAAATTGTATTATTATTATTATTATTATTATTATTATTATTATTATTATTATTATTATTATTATTATTATTATTATTATTAT
>JAUESF010000001.1:6470862-6487031 GCA_032274765.1 Malacoctenus tetranemus | reverse complement strand
CACACACACACACACACACACACACACACACACACACACACACACACACACACACACACACACACACACGCACATGCGCGTGCGCGCAGGGGAAGGACTCGGAGGGCTACAGATGGTGTGCCCTGGGCCTGGTGACTGGGGCTCTGATTGAGCTGGTTTTGGATCCAGTGTGGAAGCTGCCACAGAGCTCAGGGGTTGGGGAGGAAGACAAAGAACAGCGGAAGGAGCACAAGAGGGGCAGAAACGAGAAGGGTGGGATCCGACTCCTGTTCCCTCTGCATGGGGGCTCTCAACATTTTTTCATACAACATCAACATGTCACTGTCCATTCGTCCCTTCGTCCCCCCGCTCCCCCTGCCCCCCCCTGCCCTATTGGCCACATGCTACCCTTATGTCTTCACACTGGCGCGAGCGCGCGCGCCGCAAACACACAGGCGCCGCAGCGCGCCGGGAAGCCGGCGGCCACTTCAGCCATAATTCCGCCTGACTTCCGCTGTCTGACTGGCAGGAGACAGGGAGGGTGAGGACAACAAGCTGTGAATACGGGAAGAGACAGAAAATCATTGAGAACCTTGCCTTTATGAATCTTTGATGAGCCAGAGTGGGGGCTGACGGGGGCTTTGCCTCTGGTTAAATCAGAGTATAGCGTGTGTGGTGTGTGTATGACTGCCAACAGAGGTTGAGATAAACAGGGGGCCTGGACCAGGCCCAGACAACTGCAAAGCCCGCAGTCGGGAACATTTGTCCCTGCAATTAGTCCCTGTCCTCCCCGTTCGTGTCGCAGGTAAGTGGTATTGGTCGCGAGCAAAAACAGCCGCAGCGAGGGACGCCTCGAAGCGCCGTGTGGGGCAGGAGGATGAAACGTTGCAGGAGTTGTTTGTGCGCAAGTCGAAGGCAACTCGTTTAATTATGCAGCTGGCAGCACCGCCACATATTCGCTCCAGATTAATCCATCAATCAATCAATCTCGGTGCTGGAGGCAGACACATTAACACCTGAGAAACAAAGGGGTCACATAAGGTTGCCTAAGAACTAAAACAAATATTTTTTTCTTCACATATCTGACGCTGTGATATAGCTATCAAACATGATATCGGTTCTTCTGGTTTTAATCCCTATAGGTTTGAGACCGATGCTAAATATTGAGCTGCTTTTCTGGGGGGATGTGCCTGAATTAGGGGATTTTTGACTGTCTCGGAAAAAAAGTACTGATCTCTTATTTTAAAGGTTATGCTGATGACTCATAATTTTATCCATCAAAGCCGCTCAGTGATGTGACAAGATTTGACATTTCCTATTTTGCTAATCATCCGATTGCTGTTGTGTTTGCTGTCAATGTATAGGAAAACAAAATTTAGGTGAGGCTCAAGCTACGTGGTTGAAGGAGGTACCGGGAGGCTTTTCTTTTTCTTTTTTTTTCTTAAAATTTGGCGCTGATATGTTGTCTTGTTTTGACACATGTGAACTGAAAAAGCAGAAAAGCATCAGTGCTCCATAACACATTGAATAGACTTGGCATTTTTGTGAGCAACACATTACAGAGACCGAGTTGGTCGACAATCACTCTCTCACCGCACCACAAAAGAAAGTGGAAGTTTACAACCAACCGACGTTCACAACTATCGATATCTCTCAGGACGTCTGTTCCATTCAGACACCGTCTGCAGGCAAGCCCCCCCACCAACCCCCCCGGCTCCCAGCGCGTTTTATTTCCTATGACTGACATTCTCGGTAATGGCCTCCATTTCTCATCTGAGAGAGAACCAGTTTAACACTCACTAACAGGTCTGGCTCTTCGCCATGATAAATGACATGCAACTATGTGCAAGAAGAAAAACAAACAATATGACGAGCAGGTATTATGCTGTCCTACACTGCAGTTTTCTGATTAACAATGATAAAGCGTGTTGCAATGTCTTGTAAGGATATACTGGGTGGTAATTAAAGCGTGGGAAGTTGTATTACACCCACGCCCTTGCGGTGTTCCTTTTCTTCGCATTGTCTCGCCTTCACACCTGTTCTGACTTCGGACACATGAAAAGCCGGCGATGACTCAGAGGAGGTTGTTTTAATTAAAAATACAAGACGTGTTACAACAGCCCTCCCTCACATCGCAGAAACTGCATTTTAATTGATGTCAAGCAGGTGCCAATTTTCTTCTCAACATGAGTTAGGTTGTGTTACGAAACAAGCCGAGCAGCATAGTAGCTTTATCTCATCTGCCACCTGTGACAGCTCAGAATTCAGAGTCCTCCAGGAAGCTCGGCTCATGTTAATGTGTCACCGATGAAGCCTTTTGAAGACCCGATTCATCCATCTGTCAGCGAGCGCCGCGGCACCGCCGACTGACTTCCGATCACATAAGAGCTTGGCAATGAGACGAACTGTCTTAAGCTGATCAAGAGTTGCCTCGGCTTCCATCTACATCTGTCAGGTTCAAACTTTACACTCGGCTGCACATGTTGATCACATACAGCAAAGTACAGGCACCATTTCGGGGCTGCTGTTTGGACTAATCCACTTTAGACTTGAATTAACACAAACTTTCGACTTCCCGGGGCCCGGAGATGAAGGCGGGCGATTGATTGACAACTGAAGTGCCTTTTCTCACAGCTTGTAGACCTGCCACAGCTGTGAACCCGTGGCTTCCTATCGCCCCGGGAGGAGACAATAGAGAAGTATGCCAGGTTTGGGTTGGGTTGCTGTACGGGGCGAGCGCGAGTCTCACAGTGCCCCCTGATGGTTTTGTGCGTGCGCTCCGTGCCAGGGAGGCAGGAAGTGAGCGGAGGGCGAGTTGCGTGCTGAGGAAAACGCCGTCACCTGACATCAAATGGAACCCGTGTCCGGTCTTTGTTCGCCGGCGCAGGGAGGTGAAAAGAGCAGTACTTAGCAGAGCAGCTAACCTGTGGTCTTATCTGCCGGACAAATCAATAGCAGTGTCTGAGAGCAGAGCAGTGTGTGCTGGGAGGGCGCTAGAGGGGCTACCCCTGGCCTGCTAACCCCCCCCGGGCCCCTCCTGGGTGGGGGTGGGGGGGTACCTGCCTGTCTCTTCAGCCTCCATCTCTTCTGCTTCAGTGCTCCCGCCCCTGCGACCACTTGCTCACACACAGGCAGACATATATGCAACAAGGCCACCATACTCTGAAACAGGCATATGGTGACATCGTGTAGCACTAGCTATACGATGGAGTGCAGCGGGGATTCTGCGCTGTCTAAAATGGTACAACACGAGTGCATACGTCGCCAGTCCCCCGACACCCTGCGGCACACAAACCCCAATCTGGACAACCTACAAATGGCTTCGTATTGCAAGTGGTCTTTCACACAGGGGGGCAGAGGAAGGTCTACCTAATGCACAACAGAACACCCCCCCTCCCCCAGAGGAAACCAAAAAAAAAGCCCCTGAGAACAACTGTGCGCTGAGCGAAAAGTAAAAGCCGTATGCCACCTAACTCCTCAGCCTACAAGTCTCTAAAAGGCAGAGACCTTTTCGCGTCATCCCTTCCTCGTCTTGCTGCTGCCTGCTTACATTCAATCACAGTGAACATCACAGAACAAGAAGTGGAGGGACGGGAGGAGGCGAAACACAAGCCCGCTGCACAATGCACTTGTCTGGCAGCTGCTCGGTCTGACATTTGAGGCCATAGGGACCTTGTTGAAAGAGCAGATGCTCACTGATGTACAGGCACAGGAACATGGCAACTACACAAGTGGCTGAAGCTGAAAAAAAAAATCTGCACAAACATATGACAGAAAAGAACAAGGCAGTGGGGGTGGGGGGTGGGGGGGGGGTGGCAGGGCTCACGCGGAGATGTGGAAACATGACCACGAATCCACAGTGGAGTGGACACTGCACACTGACATGCACATAGATGGAGGGAAACAGCGCTCGGCATCCAAAATGAATGTAAAATAGCAACTTTCCTCACAGAAAAACATGAAAGAAATATTTGCGCATACATAAAATATATATATAGAAAAAAACAATGAGTGCAAATTCAAAAAAAAAAAGAAAAACACACACTCCACACTCCCCGTTGTTCCTGTGGACAGCCAAACGCTGTCCAATCCATCACGATATTTGGTAAAAAGAGATGCCAGATAAGAAACACTGACCTACATAACTGATCCTATATGGTGCACTGGCAGCACTGCTCGAATCAACTCCACTAAAAAGGTCTGCGTTTGGTAGCTGAAGCCAAATAAAAAATCACAAGAGAACAGGAGTTCAGAGGGAGGCAGAGGAAAAGAAAAAAAAAAAGAAAAAAAAAGGAAGAGGCGAATCATCGGAGGCGATATAGAAATGAGATGAGAGGAAAACAGATGGAAACAAAAGGGAGAAACACAAGACAGAGAATGCAGAGTGAGCGAGGTGCAGAGCAGGCGCCATCGCGGCACATCTCCGGCACAGAGAAATTAGTTTCCGCAGAGGACCGCAGGCGGCAATATGGAAATGGGTGGCTGGCAGCTTCTTTGGCTGACTGTAAACAGGATCTTGGTAAGGCATATAGCCCCTGGTGAGGCCCACGGAGGCTGGCAGCGCGGCGCTGCTATGCGGAGCCGCGGTACTCCCACGGTCCCCCTCCTTCTAACTCTCCCCGGTTCCTTTGCTCCAACCTGCCCGAACTCCACTTGTGGGTAATTTATGAAGCGGGGTGGGGGTGGCTGCGGAAGCGATACGCGCACATCCTGACACCAAATACATGTCATGTTCCACATGTCTTCCCACAAAACTACAAAGAGCCCTTTTGTCTCGACAAAGAAGTAGAGGTATTAAAAAGTAGTTTGGAGTGCTTGCGTCACTTTGGCGAACTGGCGCCAAAGCAGAAGGCCAACGGCTAGCTGCGCTAACCAGGTAGCTCGCGCTCTAACGAGGCTGTTCATTCGAGGAATGTGACATTATCTGGCAAACGGCGTCTTGGTTACCTGGCAGCTCTGACTCCTGGTAATGCCAGGTTACAGATGTGATACGGAGCCAAGAGTAGCAAACACAGGCAGGCCAAAAGATTAGCCAGGGAAGAAAAAAAAGAGCATCACTGGATCGCACACAAATGTTTTGCCAATTACTGAGGCATGTTTCTTTGAAATCACCTCATCAGACATCTAATGAAGTAGGTTTCACAAATGTTCCCATGACAACTTTACTACCTCGCATTGAGTTTGCTTGTGTGCCGGCGGTGACATGCGACTGCATCGAGGCCTCTCGCTTTCCCCTTCGCCAACAGCTGTAGCTGGCACAATTAGCCCCCCCCCGCCTCCATTATCTTTGCCACGCCGCAAAACAAAGTGCAGTGGCGTAATGCGAGGTCTTACACAAAAGTAAACAACTTCATCTCGTGTCTGAAATATGTGTCACTGTGATTGTGCAAAGCTGCCCATCGACACAGCCGCGTCGGGTTGAAGGAGCACTTCCTAATTAATGAGGGAGCGGGGCGGAGGGAGGGAGTCAAAGGGAGAGAAAGTCTCTCTTCCACGGTTCCCCTTCAAACAAACACTTCCTACGGGACCCCATTGTTTGGACTGAGGCATCATGGGTAGCCTTATTTACAGATTTTAATTGCTCTGGTGATCTGCGGGTAAAACACCCTGTTGTAATCACCCCACAATAGAATTGTTACTCTTTTTGACAATTGTAATAAAATGCTGTACAGCGTCCGGGGGAAAGGGGGGGGACAGAGAAGGGCAGGGAAAGAGAGAGACGCGCAGGCAGAGGACGTGGAGGAAAAGAAAAAGGGAAATAAAAAAAAGGGGGAGAGGAAAAGAAAAAATGAATTAGAAGAAAATATTGTGAATGCAAATTTTCTCAGTGAGAGGAACTAATCCGAGCAGGCGGGAAGCAGGGATGAGGATGGGACTGTTGTCCAAGGAAATGATTGCTCTCCCACCTCAAAGTGACAACCATGAGAGGCTCACCGTTCCTGGACCTCCGAAGCGGAACCGCAGAAGAGACATCCGCTGTGGCACACACACACGCACGCACACACCTACACCCGCAGACAGATTGGGGAAGAGGAGGTAGGTCACCTACAGGAAGAGATTAGTGTCACCAGGCAGAGCTATGAACATGGGACTGTCAACGGCAGCTGTCCCCGCTTCAGGAGAGGCTGCCACAACTGGCTCTCACACGGCGGCCTCCGTGCAGCCACGAAAAAAAAAAAACACGCAGCCGATGCTGCTGCTCAGATCAGAGGATTCCCTCAGAATTGGATTAAGCGCAGATCCTTTCATGACAAACACAACCGCAACTCAAAAGGAAAATTAAACACATGTACTGTATATTATAACAGGATGAAAACACAGCAGCTGGACAACAAACGGTGCCCGACTGTGTAAAAGAGAGCAGCTATCGCAACACGGTGCGAGGCGAATTACTTTCTGCTTAACATGCTATATTGACGATGTAATATTTTGGAATACAGACACCAAAAAAAAACGTGAAATCTGACAGCTTGGGTGTTTCTTTCAGGTCAAATGACGGCAGGATACAGATTTCGAAGACAGTATTTTCCTCTGACGAAAGAAAAATTCATGATAATCAACGTATGATCTCACCTTGTTATTTTGGGTCAGTAACAAAAGGCTTGGCTATTCAAAATGTTTCAAAAAAAGGGTTTAACATTTAAAAAATATTTCAAGTTTTACCCAAAGACAATTAAAATATGTTCCAACTTGAACAAATATTGACTCTTTGTTCCTCACTGAGCTGATACTGACACCCTGCTGTGGTAATTTTTTGCCGGGGTGAAGAGTCGCAGCTCCTCTGTGAAAAAAGTCTGTTTTACTTAAGTGAGTAAAACTCTATCCTATTACTGCGCCTGCTGATAAAGGTAATACAAACACCCCGCGCATCAAAGGTCCATGAAAAATTAAACAGCCAATCAGCTGGCAATTATTCTCTTTAATCTCCTGGAGGCAGCCAATAGCAATGTGCCTCCAGTGCTGGTGGCCTGGAAGGGATCCGTGCCTTCACTTCTGCACATTGCTCAATCCTAACACTTACTTTGCATTATGCTCAGCTCAGGATAAAAGAAAGTGCAGGCAAACTTTTCTCGGCTGCTTTACTTTTCCCCCCACTGTTTGTGAAAATACACCATCTTCAGCATTGATACGACGAGGGCCGGATAAATCGATTCGTCTTTGTTCCTCCCAGACTATGGATCGCTTAAAGACATTTCAACCTGACATGTGGACACCGGGTTTATGTTCCAAAGACGTTGATCAATGGCTCATTTGGGGGGAAACGAGATGCAGCACCGCGGCGTTTGGGGAGGGGAACGCTTATTGTACAATCATCAGAGCTCCAGCCTGTTGGGTTTGTGTCGTTGATCTTCACTTGCCAATGCTGCCCTGTTTAACGTTATTGCACAGTATTGACGGCTTGCAAAAGATGAGGATCAGCAGTGCCAAAAAAAAATCACTTTTGTTATGAATAGCTGAAATATGAAGCCATAAAAAGGAATGATCTTTCCAGGCCGGGCTCACGAGAGGAGACGGTGTTGTTAGCTGGTTACAAGCCGACGTCTTCAAATATACCTTATTTCTTCAGCCTGCTTTAAGCCCCCCACCCCCTGAGTTCATTGGTCTGGTGTCCCTGCAGCAATGGCTTCACAGTCTGAGTCGTCTCATTTGTGTCCACACTACCCTCACTTAGAGCGACTAGCCTCCCCGCGCCAATCGATGGACGAGTGGGGCCGCTCGATGCCAATGATTCTCCCCTGATCTTAATTAGAGAAACACATCAGATACAAACGACATCTCGAATCAATCGACAAGTACAGGGTGAGGGGACCGGGGTCAAACGCAGAGACGACTTTCTTCTCCTACCTTCCACCGACACGACTCGAAAACGCTAAATTAAACACACCTCATTAGAAATGTACGCCGGGCCCCTGCCAAGGCTTCTCTCTGGCTTGCAAATTAGTCAGAAACTTGCACAACATAATTACCAAACAGAGTTCCTAAATGCGCTGATGAAATATAAATGGGGAGAGCTTCCATCCAGTCCCTGTCTGACTTCCGACCACTCCTCCGTGCGCCTTCCTCTCCTCTTCATCTCCATTTTCCACTCCATCTCTTCCCCCTCCCCGTGATCACAGATGGATGGATGGCAGCGCGGAAGGCAGGAACAGGCTGACAGGCTCCTTAGCCGCATGGCTGAGTGTATAACTAGCAACATTAGTGAACACCTACACCCGAGGAACCCATCAAAGACGGGGCTATTTAGCGGCGGCGTCTGGGGAGAAACACGCGCGCGCCGGCATGCGCACACGCAGGCATGGAAACAAAGAGACACACCTGTGCGCCCGACGCTTCTACATGCACGTTCATTCTATCGACACATATGCGCACATTGATATCGATGGGTCAAATATGTTAGCATGTATGTTCGCAAACACCGACATGCAGCAAAGGCACACACGCACACACAAATATACACACACACGCTCACACAAATACCACTAAGGGAGTCAATAGTGCTGATTTTCCTTGTCAGCTCCTCGGCAGGCACTGGTTTAAAGAGACATCAATCTGTGATGTCAGCACTTACCTAATGAACCCTCTCAGATCGATGGAAGCACTGGTCTGCTACACAGTCTGCCTGCACCGCCTGGCCTGTTTTTTAATGTATACTCCAACCCTTTTGGGATCAACGGCGGGCCCAGGGCCGAGACGTGTCCAGCTGTGTGCGTGTGCGTGACGCCTGCCACTGTGGAGACCTTTGGAAATGAAAGGTGTGCTGATGGTCCCATTTTTATTCTATGGACAATTAAAAGTAAACAGCTCGAGAAAAAAAAAACAAAAAAAAACAGCTGATCGATGAGGCTTGTTTATGTGTTTGTGTGCGGATGTTACTGCAGACCTTTGCAATAGTTTGATTGTCTGAGCACATATGATACATTTCTCGTTTGCATTTCTGTCACACTTGTTCCTTTTTTTTTGCTGAGACATCCCAGAGAGTGTGTGTGTGAGTGATAACGATTCGCTTGCTTTGTTTGAGGCTGTATACATGTTTAACGTGCACAAAAGAGTCAAAGTCAAAGCTGATATGGAAGCAAAGGGTACAGTCAACATTCGTCTGACTCGCCATCCAATCATCTATCTGCTTCCTGAACTTATACTTGCCGAAGTTTGGCCAAAAAAGCGATTTGGTGGCTCAGATGGGTCAACAGTCCACAGGAACTACCCTCCGTGCACACATTAACACCTCCAGGCAGTTTAGAGTCACTGATTAACCAGACAGGCTTGTTTTTAGATGGTGGACGGAGCAGGTAGACTACACACATACACCAAAATGCAGTTTTGTGGTCTGAATTAGCAGCTCAAACCTTTGTTTCCTTGTGCTACATAAATACACAGATTACTGTTTTATTTTGTTGAGAAGAACGTCTCAGCAGATGCTTTGAGTCCAAAACTAACCACATTACTGTGCATGAAACAGCAATACTACCCTGTATATAGCTTTTGGGTACATATGTCCGGCCTACATACGCACACCTGGCTGTTCCTGTACCAGAACACCTGCACAGATGCCCCTCTTCTCTCCCAAAATGCATCATCTCGCAGGCTGAGTTGCGATGGCACTGGCTCCGGAGGTGGCAGCAGCATGGGATGCTGCACAATTAGATTAGTTCCATTCCCTTTGATCGCCCCCTCGCCCCGTCCCATCTCGCATGTGACACTTCAAATGCAGGGGAGCCTTCCTGCGCCACTTAATTGACCAGAATAAACATATTATATTGTGATAAGTGTCGCGATTGTAACAAATTGTTCGGCGTGACTGACACAAATCACGGCATTAGCCTTGCCTCTCTTATCGCCGGCCTCCTCGTGCCTTTTTCAATAAACAATCTAGTCGACGGGGAAGGAGAGAAAAGGCAGAGCGGAGAGAGGGGTGAGGGGGGAGAGGGTGAGGGGGAGAGGGGAGGGATTGATGGTGGGCGAGGCGAATGGGAGCGCTGCGGCCATGATCTAGCGTTTACCCACTTAACCATTCAAAAAGTCATCTTCTTCCATCAGCGCCTCACTCGGCGCTGCATGAGAAACATTATCTTTCCGCAGGAGCTATCATTCACAGATGGCTTCCCCCTCTTCTCAGCAGCCTGCCACCGCGCATTTCCAACTCTCGGCATCGTGTTTGTGTGTCTTTTGGGTGTGTGTGCGTGTGTGTGTCTGTGTCTGTGTGTCTGTGTGGTGTGGGCAGGTGAATGGGAGGAGAGGGCGTCGAAAGAAACAGGGGGATACGTGTGTGTTGAGGATTTTTCGACGTGTGTATCCATATTTATGTATTCATGTGTGGAGGGGTTTGAAGATAAAGAGGGAAGAGATGAAGAGAAATGCTGGAGGCATGGGGGGGGGTTGGGTGGGGGTGGGGGGGTGAGTGAGGGAGGCTGACGTGTTAATCAGTGAATCAGCGTCCATCCACTAATGTCTGCCAGTGTAAATAAGGCCCTCATCTCCTGCCGTCACATACGCTGGCTTTCCAGACCATTAGGCCCGAGCTGGCTGGCTGAGGCGGCCCGCCGCTCGCTGGAGACTCATTTACGTGTCTATAGGCATCTGTGGCTGGTGATAGGGAGCCCACGTGAAATTAATGGCACTATGGGTGCTGCCAGCCAGCCAACCAGCTCTCTTGCTCCTACACACACACACACACAGACACACACACAAACACAGGAACACACACACTCTCCGCACACACCAATCACTGGCATGTACGCTTGAACGCATGAGCTCACACACCTGCATGTGCACGCACACATACACACACACACAAAAAAAGCATGGCGCCGCACACGTGCAGTGTGTTTTTTTTATGCATGCTGGGTAAACTAACCTTTGCAGTAAAGATTTAGCAGCTTTATTAGTTTAGGAAATGGCTGTAATTAAGGATAATTCATAATGGCTGCTTCTCCCCTCTCTGCGGTATTAAAAGGGGGCCGGCCTAATTTAGCGGGCTTGCATTTGTGCACCAGGGCAGTAAAATGGGTGGCGTGAGGGAGCACGGCGGCGCAGGAAGCGAAATGGAGGCCTCTGCAAAGCCCCTCGTATAGTCTTCCGTCGACGGGGCCAGACGAGGTTATTGCCCGACGGTGTTTTTTACACATCCTTTATAAAATTCAACAAGCGACACGGCAGCGTTTCAGAAATTCACAACGCTGAAAGGGCAAAATACCGGGACGGAATGAAAATTACAACGGTGGTGGAATACCTGGTTGAAGAGGTCACTCAATTAGCAATGTTTAACCTTCACGAGGTAGTTGGGGGGGAAAAAAAATCCTACAACTGGTGCTGGTATGTGTTGGGCTGTCGCAATAGTGTAATATACAATTACAATGACTGGAGCCATGTTGATCATGTCCAAACTCCTTTCTTTCACCTGCGTAAGAAGGCACGAGGATGCAAAGGCAGGCAGCCGTATCATTCCTGGGTCACAGTTTTCTGCGGTGTTCAGGAGGCCACCACCTTGTGTCCACCCCCCCACAAGAGGCGAAGCACGAAACCAGAGGACACGATCGATATGTCCACAGGTCCTACCATCTCCTCTCCATCATTACCACTGATGAATAATAGAGGACATCTCCCCCCCCTCCCACCCAACATCTTGGAGATTCTCGTTGTTTCAGAGCATCAGGAGGCTCCAGGCCGTGACAGGAGTCAAATCAAGTTCGTTGTTAGCAGGCGAATGCACTTTATCAACGGCAGGTAAAAGCAACTGTTGTACACTCGGCAGCTGAAAAGGAGAGGGAGAGAGAGAGGAAGCTGGAGCATTTTGTTCAACATGCCCGACTCACACGGGCCCCGAAACAAGCAAATCACTCTCCCAGCTCCTTCAAAATAAGGGAGAGAACCTGAGAAATTCCAAAGACAACAACAATCGGCGCGAGTCCGCGAGCCTACAAAACCGCACAGACGGCTCCTCGCACTGGCCATAACATCAGATTCTACAGCACACCTCTCACCTTTTCGCCTCTCTCAGCGCTCGAGGTGCAAGCAGCGCTGAGGCACTGACCATCTGCCTTTAGGTTCAGAAAAATAAGAAGTAGCTGCTACAAGCTACGCCCGATCAATTATGCAGTAGCGACCTGTCCAAAATGTGATTTCCACACTGTCCGCCGCATCTTTCACACATTATCGATTACCTTTGCTTGTAACATTTTCTGTTAATTCTGTTCACCCACACAAAATCTATATGTGTGCATTTCAAAGCAGGCATCTGAGCCGCGCCGAGGCTGCCTGGGCTCTGCAGGCCAGACAATCACTGTCAATCTACCTAATGACCAAGTGTCTGCTGATGCATGCTAGTGAAGTGCGGAGAGTCCCCGGGTGCAACATGAAGCAGAATGGAGAGCATCCCCTGCTTCTCAAAGTGTTGAAAGGGCATGTAAACCCCCCCCACCCACCCACCCACCCACCCCCCCCCCGCTGCTGGAGCGTTCCCAATGCTTCTCACTTTCCTCTGTAACTTTAGTTCGATCAAAGAGAATGGGGGCCCTTAAATAGAAGGAGTACAGATCAACCCGGGTTGGGCTAAGTCACATAAGGATGCGCGCGGAAAGCCGAATGCTCGAGTATTCTGTCAGAGTTGCGGCTCCTCGGCTAACGAAAGCTTGTTTTAACAATGAATGGCACAAGAAAATCTTCCCCTGAAGGTTCAGGGTTCGTGAGGGAGAGAGAGCAAAGGATGAGCAGAGAGTTGCGAGACACGAGGGCCTGATGTTGTAAAACCCCCTGCACCCCCCCTGCTTCCCCTGCTTCTCCCCGCTCTTGCAGGTGGTGGGAGGCTCTGTCCAGTACATCAGCCTGAGGATGTAGGAGATTGAATCAGACCTGCCGGTTCGCCGGCCGTTTCAGCAGCAAAATAAATGACAAGGCAAGTGCTGGTGAAGAGAGAGCGAGGGGCGGCCCAAAGGTGCGACCCCGCTGATGAGATGAGAGGCAGTCCAGACCTGCCAGACACACTATTAGAATCTGAGACAGAGATGGGAGATGAAGAGAAGCGAGAGAGAGAGAGAGGGAGAGATGGTGGGAGCCCAGTGTCACTTTATCAAATTCTTCCCTGGCACATGGTAACAGAGGTCAGGGGAAGAAAAGCACGGGGGCAGAGTGTAAAGCTGAGTGAAAACACAGCGCCGCTCTAATACCTTTCATAAAGAGAAAAGCCTCCTCATCCGCCAGCCGTGATTAAATATAACCTGAGTGCTGCGAAAACTAACCCCCCCACCGCCCTGCCCGGGTCCAAGTTTGTGTGTGTGTATGTGTACACTGGCGGGGTGAGGAGGGTAAAAGCAATTTGTGGAGAACTTGTTGGGTGAGCAGAGTGTATGCCTTTTTTTTTTTTGGTGATATCGATGGGCGGGGGGGGCGGTGAGGGGGTGAAGGTAGAGTAAGGCGGCGCGGAGCCTTGATGTGCACATCCTGGCCTGCAGCTCTCTGACATCAGCCGGGCAACGGTTAATGTGTTAGACTCCGGGTCTCCAGAAATTAATGCTGTCATCAGCAGCTGGCGTTTAAGTGAGGCAACTCTCGAACTGAACTGTGGCCACCGCGGCTGCATGAGGCCAGAAAGGAACAACGGCTCACCGGCCGACATGTGTCTGGTCCCATCACTGAAGCCATGTGGCCAGTCCCACATGCTATTTTTCTTTAAACCTGAGAGTAGTAGCACAGCGTTAACGTTGCATTGGCATGTATTCACTGTATGTGTTGGTTTTCTCTACTCAAGTGCCTCCTGTGATGGACTGGTGACCTATCAGGAGTGTATTCCACCTTCATCCAATGTTAGCTGAGATCACCCAATCCATCCATCCATCCATCCATCCATCCATCCATCCATCCTCTATACTGTTTATTCCAGTTACGTATCGTAGTGTGATTCTGAGGCCTCTGTATTGGGAGGTGGGAATGTGTTATCTTGCAAAAAATCCAAAGATTACCTCTTGATAACCAAACAAGTCTGTATAAGTACATGTAAATAAAATACTTAACATCATAATGTGCACTGTGAAATCAGCATGTGCGGGTCTGCTATACCGTATGTCCAAATTACTTTGACGATGTCCTGAATTGGAAACTGTCTCCTGCCGAATTGTACAATGAAAAGTTAGTATTCATGATTCATATTTTTGTGGGTGTTTTACTGATCAGTCAATTCGCTTCATACACACACACACACGCACGCACGCACGCACACACACACACACACACGCACACGCACACGCACACGCACACACACACGCACACACACACACACACACACACACACACACACACACACACATAGGTGTGTGAGCCCTTTGTGGTGCTCACAGATAGAGAAAAATTGGTCCATCAGTGTCACTCAGAGCCCCAGTGTGGAGCCTTGTTTTCTTGATCTAATAGAAGGTAATGATCCAGAGAGCAGGGCTGGGCTTCCTCGACCACAGAGCAGGCCTCAGGGGGCTACTCCACCCCTGACGGTGGCAGTGGTCGTGGCAGTGCAATAAGAATAAACACATGCAGGCGGGGAGTCTATTTGGCTGAGAGTGATGGCTAGCTTGTTGCTTATCCCAGCCCAATAAATCTCCATACAGGGGCCACGAGATGAGCGCCGCTTATCTCATCAGCCCCCGCGACTGATGCCTCTGACCGAGTGCCGCCGCTCGCAACCCCCTCCTGATTTATCACGAACAGGGGAGGGGAGAAGTTCCTCACCGCGGCTCGGCTAAAATAGAGGGAGAGAGAGGTTGAGGGAGGGATACGGGAAGGGGGCGGCGGTGGGAGAAAATGAAATAAAAAAGGGGGGAGGGGAAGGGGGAAAAAAGACATATTGAAAAGCAGAGGGCACAGGCAAATAATGCAGAAATATAGGGAGCAAACAGAAAGGTTTTCAAGGGAAAACATGGAGGCTTTGGCGTGAGGCAACGCAATAAACTAAAAATAAAAACTCCCAAACCTGGGAGGAGGAGGAGGAGGAAGAGGAGGGCGAGGGGGGAGAGGGAAGCGTGAGGGTAAATGTCACCGTCTCCGTGTCAGGGAGTGCTGGTGAGGGGAATTGCACTTGACGGCTGGATTCTTTGGGATTCAGCAGTTTCGGAGGCAGGGAGGCTGTAGGGAGGGACGCTGAGCTGCCATATCCGAGCGCCGACGGAAACGTGCCGTGCTCCATGGCAGAACGCGCCCTTTTTCCTGACTCCGACTGGTCGGACATGCACAGCGTCGTGCTCTCGTGGGCTCCGCGCGACACAAGAAAGACTCGCGTCGAGGCCCGTTAAAGGTACTCGTGCGTCGAATACAAACATTCGCGCGACGCGATTTGAACCAAAAGTTAAACTTTGGGGAAGGACTGATGTCATGTTGGAGCGACTCTCTCATTCGCAGCCTTTTTTCGGGGGTCTTTTCTCCGCTTACTAAACTGAGGCCGACTCCGTGCCTCCTTCACTGCCAACCAGCTCCCGAGTGTGATGGATTGTTTTAACCCAGTAACACCAGGAGATTAACCCGATAGGAAGTTTTCTCGCGATGTGAGACTAAAAGGGGGGGGGGGCAGAGGATAAAGAGCGGGCTTCTTGTTGGCCGCAGCAAACAATCAGCAGCGGCGAGCTGACCGGCTGGATTTATGTCAGCGCGGCTGTCAATCGCGGAACAGACGGCGAGAGTCAAAGACGGCGAGCCGGAGGGGTTGGGGTGGGGTTGGGGGGTTGGGGAGGGCGGAGGGGGGGGAGCGACCCGCGTCTCGCTCCGCATCTTATTTCGCCTCGCCTCGCCTCGCCCTCTCTCCCTCCATCTTGTGGCCGCGCGAATTAGTGTGGCGAGAGGCGAGAATGAAGAAGGTGGGAGGGGAGGATGGAGAGTGACGGGAAACAGACGGGCATAATATTCTCATCACTCTTCACTCGGCAGCTCGCCGGCGAGGAGCGTGGCCCAGGGCACTCGGCGGGGGCCCAGCCAGCCCGCCTTCGCAGACCCCGCAAATATTTCCAAACCTCAATTTTTCATATTTCCCTGTATGCATAAGGAGATGAAAAATCATCCGATCATTTGTATTGTCTGACTGAGGTTATACACAAATATTAGTTTATCTACCGCACCTAAGATTGCCTCCCTAAGCAAGACGGATTGGTCTTTTGGAGAGGGCAATATTCCCCGGGAACATATTCAGTCCATCTTTTATGTGCTGCAATTCGCGGAGC